>JAAGVU020000113.1:13643563-13660023 GCA_011763525.2 Mormyrus iriodes | reverse complement strand
TTTGCTTAAAATTTTGAAAACCATGTATCATTTTCGTACCACTTCACAATTATGTGCTACTTTGTGTTGGTCTATCAGAAAATCTCAATAAAAAACATTTAAGTTTGTGGTTGTAAGATGACAAAATGTGTAAAAGTTCAAGGGGTATGATTACTTTTGCAAGGCACTGTAAGCTCTCTACGCAATGCAAAACCTCCTGTCTTCAAATAGCATTTTTCCTGTTTTATGAAAAAAAATTCAGGGTAGCACGTATCATATACATAAAATGCTCCATTCTAAAGGCAACAAAATGTCCGTAGTACCTCTACTTAAGGAAGAATTGTAAATGTGTACTTCAAAGTATCACACTTGTAGATAAACGTTTAGTTAATACATTTCACCTTATATTTTACTCTGTACCACTGTTTGGCTCTAGGAATTGAGTTTCTTACCCTTGGTGGTTTGTGACATGTCCATCTGCCTAGGGGGCAGCACCTTTTAGCTTTAATTCTCTTTGCAAGAGGCCTGTCATGTTTTTGGCATATTTCCAGGCTCAAATTTAGCAGCTAGGGAACTTAGTGTTGTCTTGAAGTGTACCAGTACTTTATTGGGTACTCTATGTTTTTTGTAGCTTTTGTACTTATATTACAGGTTCTCAATATAGCTTTCGAATATTATTGCTTCATGTTCCTCTAATTACTTATCTCATATTCATACAGATATGTATTTTAAATGCTGTCCCATATTCATACATAATATTAGATAGTTGCTGCATGCCTGTCTTGCTTTTGGCTTCAGCCACTTCATTTTCCCATCAATCAGTTTCAGCCTGTCAGTAACATAGTGCCATTCAACAATGGTGGAAATATGGCTCCTAAAGTAATGTGTATAACATTTTATCTACCTCAGACTTTTTTGTTGCACCAATAACTGATTACCACTGAATTTTTGTTATTTTCCTTAAACACCGCAGCTGGGTTGCCAACTTCGGTCAGCTGGTTAGAGTGAGAATTTCAATTTAAGACATGTCTGCACATGCATTTACATGTATGTAACAGTTTTATTACCATGTACATAGTCTTTAAGGTTTGCAGACTACCCCGATACGTTTGCTGTGGCTAATATTAGGTTTTTAATGGAATAATATAGATTTGCAGTCAGATTTCTTGTGTGAGTGTGAAAGTCTGAAAGTGTAAATGTCATGCCAAATGTATCAAAGTTGGCAACCCTGCCACAGTGTACTTAGCCTGTGCTTTAGTAATCGCTCAGGTGCTCCTGGTCTTCCTTGTAGGTTCACCCCATTGTCCTTTCTCCTGGTCAAATGAGTGCTTGTCCAATCTTTGCTTCTCTTTCTCTTGTGGGTCTCATTTATTTTTTTGTTTGTGAAGATTTATTTTCTCTGCATATTGATTTTGATTAATTTACATTGGTTTAATGTTCTACTGTGGGGTTTGTTTGAGGTGGCTAAGGGTGAACAATGTTGACTGAATATTGTAATGAATAGAATTTTTTGGATTACATAATTGATGGATGATGGGTGGAACTAATCAATGGCCTTCCTGTGAACTAAAGTTGTAATTTAATAGAAAAGCTACACATTAAAAATTGCAGCCCTATAATGTAACCGAATTTTTTGACAAGGCTGTTGTGATGTTTAAATTCTAAATAGCATAAAACGATTTGTATGTCCTTATCCCTCTTTTATATCGCTAATAAAATGACTTTGAAACTTGCATTATTAATCGTAGTATGTCGGTTATATACTAGTTATAGACGTATGGGGTCTGGTGCTCCACTTTATGAATGGGTGGGTGTGGCGATTGTTGTGAGTGACGGAGGAATGAGTGGCCGTGTTCCATTGAAGACAGGCTGGGGCTACTGGGCGTAGCAGCCACTGAGAGAGACAAGGACCCCAAACGAGTCCAGAGTGAATTCTCCGTGTGAAGCTGGTGAGGTAACATGGCTTGGCAGATTGATTAATGATGATGTCTTTCTTAAAAAAAAAAAAAACAGTCAAAGCCCGCCCCATATTGCATTTCTATTGTCCAAAGATGTCAGTGTTATAAAGATATATAGCTTGTATATTTCTAAGGTAAAGAAAAAGTACCATATGTAACCTACACGACGTGTGTAGTAAACAACTGTATATTAGTTAAACGATGCTTCGCTTGTTTTATCTAACAAAGAAATGTAACCACGCTCTATAATATAAATCATGTAATATTCATATCATAAATTCACTCATAAATGAACAATCATATGTACGACCAAGAATTTGGTGAATGTATAAAATCAAGTGGAATTCTTTAATATGAATTATACAAAACCACAACAATCGTGCTGTGTTTCTGTTTTTTAGGCGTGACAGCAACAAAAGGAGGTAAAAACCCGCATCAGCACCAGGGCACAAAGTCGCCCATTGCTACAGGCAGTTTGTGTTATTCTATTCTAAAAGCTTTGGCATGTTTAGAATAGGACAGAGTGCCAGATAGCTATTTTTCCGATCAAAAATCAATAATCCCCCACCATGAACGAGAACCGTATTAGGTGAATTGGGTCAAGACTGAATTATAGCCTTCAGCGTAGTTGGGAGAATTTGAAGAAAAAAAAGACACAGTAGAAGAAGAATCGCGAACTACTAAAAGGAGGGAGGAGAGAGTAGCGAAGGATTATAACTTTGCGTTACCGTGGAGGACGTGGCGGAGAAACCCGCACAGATTCCCGTAGTAACAGACCACTGAAGGTAAGAATATCCATCTGTATTGCAATTAAAAATGAATATGATTTGGGAATTCATTTTTATGCAAGTTTCAATGCACTTACAAAAGTATCTCTTAACAAAAAAACGTTTCGTTACTATTGAACAGAATGGAAACTTTCTCCCATTGTATATAAATTATAACCAAGATTTAATTGAAAATGAACCATAGACTGAAAAAAAGTATTTCGGTCTGTATACGATCCGCCCTTGTTTACTAAAAAGTTTTTTTCTTTATTTTCAGAGACAGTCATAAATCATATATTTCGGTGAAATATTATATATGCGTATGCTTTATGTCGAAAATGTTTATGCTTTACGTTAATATGTTGCTACAATAAATATTGTGAACATTAGTGTTATTATCAGAATGAAAGCCTGTCTCAACTCCGAAGGTGGGGTTCACTGAAGTTTCATTTTGCCGATGTTGTTGTTTTGCTCGGTAGGCTGTGCTAAAGCAAAAACGGAATTTCCTATGCCGTTTTTCATTCTCCCTTAGACAATTTATTTAACACATCTGACTTACTTTGCCTGAAAGATCATTTAATTGCGGTTCACGCAAAGCAGCAAATAAGTCTATTTCTGCATGGAACGTTTAACACAGCCTCGTTTCTGGCCAATATTTTTAATCTAACCGCATTGCATGCAACTGGCGACTGTAGGAATAACTCCGATCAAGACATACAGTAAATATGAACAACAGTGAGACAAATTAGTTATTTACACTGGAGAACGTGTAAATATTTAATGTGTAACATAGTCAATATCTAAAATTTACCAGTACTGCATGCCATTCTTTTTTAATGTACATCATAAGCAGCCCATACAAGAAAATCATTTACTAAATCCTTCTGACTGTATTATGCAAAACCCAGCACTAATTTAATAGTTAGTGGCGATTTATTGCTTGTACTGTTTTTTACTGTCTAGACAACATTTTATACAATAATTATGTATTCATTTCAGTATTTTCAGTATTTTCTTTATTTCCTGGTATTGAACTTGTTTAGGTCAGACACTAGGATGAGCACAATGGTAAAGCTTAAATTATGCATAGCTTTCATCAGATATTGTCACTACCTCTACTGAAATGTAAATAGACACCTTCGATTATCCCTAGCTTTATATCCTAAACTTGTTGGATGCATTGCCTTAGCACGTTACATGAGGTTTTTGTGTATGACAAAGCTATATACAGATTTTCTGTATTGACTTCGTACGCCTGTATTCCATGTAATAATATTTCAGTGCAGAGATCACATGGACTAGAATGATGTGCACTATATCTGTTTCCTCTGTGGGTCGGTGTCTAAAAATGGCACAAAAACTCAATGAGGTTGCTGTATTATGTATTTTTTATTTGCCTTGTTATTAAGTACAGTTAACATGTACCATAAGTTTCCATCTGTTGCCTAATGCTTTGCCTCATGGTTTATCTCTTATTCATTTTATTTTGTTTGATTCCTGGTGTTCTGTCTTTTTTCATCTAAGCCTTGTCTAATATAGTGTATAAACAGTTACTAATAAAAATCTGTTATTGGTTATGTGTTTTACACTTAATTCCCACAGTTCCAACTGTAGTCTAACCATGTTCTCGAAAGTAGTAAATTGAGTAAAAAAATGCTCTGGTGGATAACAGGTGAAGTGCCTTGGACCCTCCCATCTTGCCTAGCTAATCAGTGCCCTGGCTCCTCCTATCTGGCCTAGCTGATCAGTGCCCTGGCTCCTCCCATCTGGCCTAGCTGATAAATTATGCTGAGCTAAGTTAGAATAAAAGCCAGCTGACCCATCTGTTCAAGTTGTCAATCTCTTCCTTTTTCTGCAGTAATGTGCTATATGCTACTCTGTTCGACAATGATACTAATCTGCAGGCATCTAAAAGGATAAACAGCTATACAGAAAAATCATAAAAAATCATACCTGTGCTGTAAATTAACATGAATACATCTCATGCATTTTACATAACACATATAATATACCCTGATATCAAATGGCAGCTTTCTATGTTCCTAGTGTATTCTTTGGAGCCCATTTTGGTCTAATGCAGAAATGTTCGTGCTATTTCCTGTGAGGAAAATCAAGTAAAACCTTTGTGGTGTATATGTGTAAAGTGAGAGGTTTTAGACAGACATAAATATTTCATTAATAGTGTCTAATTAATCTATGTTTTATTGTCGTTGCTATTTAATGTTCTAGTCACTGAGTTTAATTTTTTTTCAATTCTGTTCTGAAACAAGTCTGCATATGGCAAGAATACGTTAATCTCAAAAATTGTTATTTACCATCTATTTAATATTTGTTATATCACCATATGAATTAGTTGTTAAATATATAGCATGCATTGTGTGCTTTTGTTATATAAAGAGCTGGTATGCACCGTATTTTATCATTTAGTCTGAAAACCGTTTTTAGTTAAATACTTACATACCTAATTATGTATTACTTTGTATTACTTTTAGAATTACTATTACAGAAAAATTTGTAAAAACTTTGTTGTGAAATTGGCTCAGCGGAATCCGTTTTGTGTTTGACAGAGCTGGTGCTGTGTTAGAATGTTAGCAAATTGAACTAATATTGCTTTGGTGCATCACACATTCCTCCCTGTTACAAGAATCTAGAGGCCTGCAAGTCCCACACAGCTGGAAGCCATAGAAGACAGAATGCCTTACTGTTGAGCAATATCTCCCTCTAAAATGCATGGTGAAAGGCCCGTGTATTAATTTCAGCTTTTTAGACCAAGAAGAATAGTGTTGAACCTATCACACCACATTTCACCTGGCGCATTTTTAAAATCTTATTATACAAACCTGTTGGGGAAGCTGCAGTACATAAAACTGAGACGATTACAAACACACAAACATAAAAAAGGAAGGTGTTTGAAAACATTTTTTCTTTTTTATATATTTTGGCTGCTGCTAATGTTGTTGAGCAGTATGTCCTTTGGCAGAAAGTTGTGCAAGGAGCTAGGGCACTAGGTCACTGAGGAGATGAAGGAAGGAGCACAGATCAAGAGGAAGAGACATGGGAGTGTTGGGGCCAGGGTTGGGGTTGGGATGTTTTTGGGGGCAGGGGGGTTGGGAGTTGACTAGAGGAAGAGAAGTTAAATTAATCCTGCAATAAAAGAAATACGGGCTTCTGCTGCTTGTATATTCCAGGTTGATTCAGCTGCTCACTTGATGTCATTCTCTACTTAGCTCAGATAAGGCCAATATGATGAATTCTGTGCTTCATGTGGATTCAGTGATTTTGTGGATTCTTTGTGATGCTTGGAACTGAAGACTGCACTTCTGCTTACTCACTGTAAAATAATGGTGGCACAATTAACCAAGATTAACATTATAACTCCCACACCCTTGTTTTTTAGCCAGTCTAGTCTCATCCATTAACCAAGAAAGAATGCTTAATTGGTTTTGTTTGTTTAATGTTGTTATACCTAAAAAAAACTTTTCTAATTTTGTGCTCAATTTGTTACTGCCAAGTTCATATGCACTGGAACACTATTTACTGGGTCAGTTGGTGTTGTAATAGTACCTATCTCTCCCAGATGGTGTAGAAGAAAGAATATTTACATTTTAGCTGAAAGGGAAAGAGATTCTTCATTATTTTGACATGGGTCAGAGTTTTGGGGAAATATTAGTTTGTAATTCTAAATATTCACTCCAATTGAGTCAAGTAGCAGAGTTGTTCCAATATGCAGAGTAAGTTCAACATACAAATAGGGAAACACATAATCACTGAGACACCAAGCTGTAACTGCGCAGAGTATGGCTTCTCAGAGAACACAGGATCAACACAGCTGTAATATGTCCCTGTACCTTTAAATATTTTCCAGCGATAAACTCAGGACAAATTAGGTTGAATGTGAGCAGTGTCACATAGCTAGACCTGTGTGTTACACAACATGTATTGACCAAACCCAAAGTGCAGATAGTAATTCAGCCTCTTCTGGGTATACACATTACTGCTGTTTTTTTTTGGTTTAAAACTGGGTCATTGACTAAGTTGCATTCTACTGATTAGGCTGATAATGAACTAAGCTTAGATAACTTACATATTCCTTTCTTCTCTAATAATAGTTAAGATATGCAGAAGGATTTATCATGTGTATTGTATATTGTTTTGTTGTTTATGGTTAAGGTGTAGGGTTTATGGTTGGGTAGGGTTTATGGTTGTCATAGTTTGGATTAGGGTTATACCCATAGAAATGAATGGAGAGCCTCCATAAAAAGATATAGATACCTAATCTCTCTCTTTGTGTGTGTGTGTGAGAGAGAGAGAGAGAAGCATATGTTTTCATCTGGCATTAGATTATCAGGATTTTTTGTCAAAAGAACATTGCTGTAGAAACATCATGTAAATTATGGTTTTCTGGTTGCCTATAATAAGGTCCTGCTCAGCTTTGTCAAGTCAGCGTGGGTTTAATTAAATCGGAATTAAGCACCAAACTTTGTACCGATGAGCCCATTTTTGTATGAGAGGTGTACAAGGTGATAAGGCAAAAGTTTAAAGAGAAGAAGGAGAGATTTTAACCATTTTTGAAATGAAAGATATATACATTGGTGTCAGAAAAAGAAAATTTTACAAGCAGTGTTTTTGTAAATAGCCTACTGGTATGTATTGAGATACAGGAAGACTCAGGGGTGAGGCTGAAAAAGTGTAATGGAAAAATGAATTTCTGAACAGGATGAAATGGAGTGGGTATGGTGGATAAATATTTATATTTAGAGTTAGAAACCTAAATGCAAAGATGATATTATACTCCAATCCACTTTTTTCCTTTCTATTTGCATGCTATGTCAGAACAAAAACATTTAATAAAAATGTCATTTAGGATCATCGATCAAAAAGATATCAAAATCTTTGCTTCTAAATGTCCTAATGTTTGAAAGCATTACATGTTTTAAAATTAATACAACAATAAGAGGAGTAACTTTCCTAGGAGCTGAAGGCAGAATTACTCACAGCTAGCTCAGATGAAATTCTCAAAGGGTGTTAGGTGCTATGGGTTTGGAGAAAACCTGTCTACTATGTGACATCCTAAACCAGGGAAATTGTTTTTAGATCTGAGCCCTGAAACAACACTGCTGACACGCCAGCTGAATCACTGCTCAGAACCGCAGGTTTTTTTTTCTTTACTTTGGATGCTACAGGGTGGATAAAGGCCAAATTCAGTGAGTGGGGCGGTCTTTGTCTTTGTTGTGTTCAGCCATTCCCTGGTAAAACCAGTATTAAATAAAGGAGAATGAACACACCTTACCAGATTGTGAAAGACAGGCACAAAGGATCTGATTTATAATCCAGGACAGCTGGCACTTTACGTGTCTAACTGCACATTCTGGCTCAGGTATGATGGCAGCCTTCCCAAGTGAAGGATGATCTGACATGCTTACGAAATGATAAGTGGTGCATTTGGACTTTGGGTCCAATGCCCCTAAAACTTTTTTTTTGTGTCATTGTGCATGCTTGTCCACTAACACTCAGTTCTTCATTCCTGCATGTTTTGATACCTCGTCTTTTACCCACTTAGATTATCACCACGGCTCTGAGGCTTGTCACCGTGTCATTGTGAGTGACATGTGGTCACAGTATGCCATAGCCTTTGCCAGACCATAGTGAGCTCCAGGCAGTTTCTCATTCCTGCACTGTCCAGAAATAACACCACTATGGATTTTTCCATTGTGTTTTGGACACTTAGTCCTAAGCATGCCACCGTCCGCGTCCACATTCCTGCCATTACGAGAGACATAATGAAAAATTCAGATGGCACATTGTTCAGTCAGAAGTAAGAGCAGAAATGTGCATATGTATTTGTATCTTGTTTGCTTTGTGTGATGCCAAGACAAGATTCATTCTTCATGTAAAAACAACATTCACAGATCAAATTTGTGGTATGTTCAGACTTGAAAATTGTATATCCCACAAAATTGTCTTCAGACTGCAAAAGTGTGCTGTTAGTCTGTTTCCAAAGACCTTAGGAGGAAAGCCTTATTTTGCTCTCAAGAAACATTTTCCATAAAGGTAATGCATCGGCCTACTCATCATGCCCAGTCCTTGGCTTGTACTTAATGCCTTGTGATAACATTTGCTTTTGTTATCTGTCTATTTAGACATGACTTTGTGTATTTTAGAGTACACATAACCCAGTGTTTTGTTTTTTCTACATATTTATGTTGAAATCTAGCTGTCTGGTTTTTGAAGTGAAAATTTGCACAATGGAATGTATTATTAAGGCATCACAATAGCAATGTGTGTATTACAGTACATGGCAGTTTAAAGTTTGTACATTTCTTGGGTAGACCGGGTGGGGTGTTACTGAATTATATACAAACATACAATTCATTAAAATGAATTTTGTACCGATCACCCATTACTTGTATTATACTTATATAATGTGTACTTTACGTCATCAACCAGATCTTAAATCTGTTGTTATCTTTAAGTCAATTAAAACCTAGGGACAGATACACAACTTGAAGTTATGCAGTGTAAAACAAACCTGTCCAAATTTGTAGATATGAGTGGGCCATTTTAGCCTATAAAATATATCGTTGGCCAGCAGGGCCTTCACCCTATCAGTAGAGCAGCAAAGTGTAGAGACAAGCAAGCGTGTTAGCTTGCTCAAAAAGAGCTGATCAACTCACGCCAAAGGTGTCTCATGACTCCACAAGACACCACTCTGTTCTTCATGGGGAGGGAGGTAAGAGTGGCCAATGATAAAAAGCCTTCACACAAACAGCTCAAATATCAGAAATCTATCCATTAAAGGAGTGTTTGTATAAAATAACAATGTACATGCCTGCAATGAAATCCCAAGACTTTCTGCATTACAGGAATAAAACACTGAAAGCTGATTTTTAAATGTTGCAAGAGTGTATTCATTAGCCTAAATTTAGTAGGTTATATTGTTGTAAAATTGGAGAATGCCAGTAAAATGAGGCAGGCAATGTAAGGCTGAGGTATAGAATGCCAGTCCATCAAAGGTCACATACTCATTACTGGCAATTTAGAGATGATCAGACTAACAGCTTGCCTTTTGACTGCAGACTAACATGACGCATACAAACCCCACACAACCAGAGCACAACCCACCAACCTCGGAAAAGGCGGCAACTGCTACCAACTGAGCCACATTAGATACAACCAGAAGTATCCATTGTTATTTTATTCATGTAAATTCTAGTGTTCACTACACAGTTTAAATTGTTTCCTCTCTGTGATTCTGTTTGAAAATAGATCCTCCTGTCTGCATTCTCACCATTCTTTCCCCCTCTCTCGCCCTCCTGATCCATCTTCTTCTTCACCATCTCCTGAGGTCTGAAACACGGCCAGACACACATGCTTTTCACACAGGCAGCAGCACCCACAGCCAAACTAGGTGGCCTAGCACGAGCTCACGCTACATCAGCCCCCCCCATGGACACACCTCCCCAGTGCTAGCCAGTGTGTGCAAACACACACCTCCCCCCCCCTCCCCCGCTGTACAACTTTCTCTCCTGCATTCCCCTCCGACTGACAGTACTGGCTGTCTGCAAATGAGCTGCCAGTGGCAACATATCATGTAGGGTGGAAGCGGCTCAGACAATGGCTCCTCCTTGGTATAGAGAGCCACTGTGCCATTTGAAATGTTTATACCAAGGGAGTGGCCCGTTTGATTCATCTGGTATGAAAAATCTCTGCAGATAAACCGTATTTACTTCCAGCAGCAGCTCTCTGCGGGCTTTTGGTTGGAATTTTTAGAATTATTTCACTCCCTCTGTCTTTTTTTTCGATTGTCCACAAGGGAAGTGACCTACATGTGTCACGAATGAAAAGGCAGATGTGGCCGGACGAAGCGTCTTCTAGTGTAGACAGTGGCAGAATAAGGACGAGAAACATACAGATGGATTCGTAGGTGGGTGGCTGTGGCGTGCGCAGTTAGCCGGCTGTGCCACGGCGCCATGCAAGTTGGTGGTCCTTGGGGTCTGGGCCATGTGCCAGCTTCTCTGCTCGATTTAGCAGTGACGGACTTGCTGTCAGACTGGCTTCCTGTCGCTTGTTTGTACCAACCATTCTAGAGCTTCGGTACTCAATGTTATATCAGGATACCAAGATCCAATGACCAAGTAACATTAATAGCATGGATGACAAACCACTGCAGCAGGCAGCTGCACGTTTGTGTCCAGTTCTACTCCCTGTATATCAGCAGTTAAATTTACTGCGTTTTCACAGATTATAGCTGATGTTGAAGTATCACCTTGTAATAACCTTTTTTTTTGCTTGGTATTATCCTGTTACTATTGCTTATTGCTATCCTTGTTATCATTGGCACTGGACCTGGATTTCCCTATATTTTGGCAAAACAATGATGACTGATCCTGGACCAGTGTTCTACTTATGGAAATATAAGTGGCTGTCTTTTTTTGCGCGGGGGGGGGCGGGGGGGCGTTAATTGTAATTAGGGCCTCTATGTGCAGCATGTGCCCTCAATGAGGTCAGCATGGGAGAAGCTCCAAACTCCATGGCTTGTCTCCAAGGGCCCCCTTTTTTTCACCCGGGTACTGTTGCCACGCTACACCCACTGGCCTTATTTAAGCTGTGCCAAAAGGGCCAAAGGGCTCAGCTTTCTCATGGCGAGCATTTGTGAGTGCCATTGAAATTCTGATTCCTCTTCAGCTCACAGGGAAGGAGATATCACAGAGCGCTCCAACACTGGCAAAAAAAAGTGAGAACATTTGTGTTTACTCATGAAGTATTTTGTCTCTGATCACTTCATCTAGACTGTTTTTCCCCAAACTTTTATTTAAACTTGTATAACTGGATGTATAACCATTTATTGTGTAAAATTTGCAAAAATAGTAAGTGGTCAAGGATGAGGACATGTGAGATGGCACCTGTTTCAACCCCATATGGTACCTTGGACACTTTATTCATCTGTGGGGGGCATTGGAGCCTATCCCAGGCAGCACAGAGTACAAGGCTGGGATACACCCTGGATGGAATACCAGTCATTCCATAAGGCACATGTACACACACTCCCACCATGAACAATTCAGAAATTCCAGTTCAACTAACTGTATCTTTGCACTGCAAAACCAGACAACCCAGGGGAAACCCACACATCTCTGGAAGAACCTGCAAACACCACACAGCCACAGGATTAAAACCACCAGCCCTGGAGGTGTGACATAGAAGTGCTACCCACCTAGCCACCATGCCAACAAATAAATTCACTTAGAAAATAAAAATATACACAGTATTTCAGGATGCGTATACAACATAATAAAACATAATAACATCTTAACATTTTTTCTCCTATGAATTTACATAGATGCCTTCTTGACTTCCTCAAAACATCACACAATTTTAAAACCATATTTTAGGAGGAATGTAGAAAAATTCATTCTGAGGCTGGATAGGATATACCAGTAAGACCTTCTGGAATATTGTGTATAGCACACTTCAAAGAGGATACTCCTGCATTTGAGTGATTTCAGCAATGACGCACATAAGTAATCCCTAATATAAAAAGGTTTGTCATACAAGGATAGGTAAGAAATATATCAGAAAACTTTACGGAGTGACGGGATCTACCCCATGGGCTTTTTTCATCACAGTACAGTATTTATTTAGGGACAAATGCAACAACAGAAGAGCACAAAAGACAAATTTTGGAGAAGTAGGTTATGTCAAAACAGGCAAAAATGGTGGTATTGAAAAAAAACCTAGCGTTGTAGGTAAGGCAATGTCTTCAATTGTATTCAAGATAATACAATATAGATAGTTATGGCTTCTTCATAGCACTTCAGAAATGTCTATAACAAGTGATTTTTAAATATCTTTATATATCTTGGTTTCTGTTTTTTCTAATTCATATGGTTAATATAGATCCTTACATTAATTTTAAATTCGTAGTATACTTTTTAATTTCTCCACTCTGCTACTAATGCCTGGAAACATAATTTTCTGCCCTACTCTAATTTTTTTCTAGAGCGAAACATCAGAATCCACCAGTAGAGGTCACCTAAACCATTTGTGCGTGTGCAGAGGTCTCCAGTCTATGTCCCGGGGTGTGGGCGTCCTCCGATGTGGATTAAATAGCCTTTAAACATCTATCAACCCTAATATTAAAACGGAACGCAGAATTAGTCGGAGACATATTAAGCAATTAGTAAAGCTGTAATACAGTATAAAGACCGGAGCCGATTTTGACGTCTCTAGCACAGCATAAAACAGCGCAAAGTAAAGGCTACAGAACTGATCAATTGGGTCTGCGTGGAGTGTTTTTTTTTTAACATGACATTTTAATTACATTTACATTCAGGAAGTAAAATACCATTCTGGTTGTTTATTGTTGAAAACTGTGCATTGTAAAGCTACAGGGCTGGAACTGTACATTAGGTTCAACATTATTTCAGCTGTCAGCTGTTTCAGTTCACTAGGGCCTCGAGGTGTGCTGTAGTTTGGTCTTCCCTTGTTCTTTATTTACTAAAGTATTTATGTGTTTAACAAGTTACTTCAGGTGCACTGTCAAATATTGCACTTTCTGCAATATTTGGAACACAGATCTTAAATGCTATGTTTATTTTAGCATTCTGTAGGTAACTATTTTGCCGTTTCCTTACGTGTGGCACTTGTTTCTTATTTCAAGATTAGCACGATTTTGATTGCTTCATAGATGTCAATACAAAAAGACCACCACTTTTAAATAGATCGTATTAAAAGTAACGACTCAGCTTTACTCATTAGTAATGAATAACGTAGTACATGTTAAAGCACTGGAGGTGAATTTGTGGATAGTGCAGCATGCAGAAGAAGAGTTATGTTTTGCTTAGTACTTGATTTATATCTCAAACATCAGGTTATGATGAAATCTCTTAATTTTAAATGTTTTTGTACGACAGGTGTGCTGGGAGGGAAACTATGCTGCGGGTCCATTGGGTCCCGTGACCGTGTCTGATGAAATGCTGAAGGTAGAAAAATTACTCGTCGGACATTGGATCCCGTGTGTGATGTGTGGCAGTATCCACCTCACTGTAGCATTCATCTAAAGGACCGATTATTGTCGGCGTAAGAACAAAACACATTGTAATAGTTGCAAACTTTAACGAGGCGGCGATCGGATGTGGGGACATGAGATTATCAGAAAGAATAAAGAAAATTTTATCTAATACAAGTAATCAAGTTGGTAACGCCGTTGCCTTAGATAAGCTTCCCCTTGCGTGCAGCTCCAGTTATACCCAGTATGATTCAATTATTTAGCGAGATCATTGGATCTCAGGAAAGTGGGTTGGGTTGGAATGGTGACGCAAAAGCAATGAGGGGGGTTTTCTGGAGTGTGAGCTCTGACAACGGAAAAATAGGAGCAAAGACCGCAGGGTGCCCGATCTCCGGGAGCAGTTCTGCATCTGACCAGAATAAGACGCTGCCCGGTTAGAATTAGGACAAGGAGGGGAAGGCGTACAGTCACATGCATGGCGGAGAATGGAAGTTGCAAACGGTCTGCGATCTCAAACTAGACGCCAGGCGCGCATGTCGCAAATGTGTAAAAGAGTCGCAAGATGCTGTGTCTGTGACCACAGTTAGTTTGTGCATATTTTTAGGGGAAATTCAAACTTCCCGAATCTTGCTTCTCAGCACCTCGCCCTTTTGAAATTCCTTTTCCAGGGCCCGGGTAGCAGGAGCCTGGAGTGACAGGCTGTTAAAGTGGCATGTGGGTCAATTCTGGAACAGTTGGAAGGTAGGAATGAATTTCAGTATACGAGATACAGGTCACGTTTTTGTTTTTTTGTTTTTTTCAGCATGCGATTCTGTTCCGTAATTGAACACCAACGTTTCTTTTTATGTTAGGCGTCTTCTGTATCGACGTTGTGCGATGAGATCTTGCATAAACTGTAAATGGCTTTGCGAAATAACGCCCATGCGAGGCATCTATATCACGTTACTTATGGATTGTGTTTGTAACAATGCAGGCCAGTCAGGAAGAATTTCCCGTCAAAATATCCCCCCCTGTTCGCCACTGCAGTGGCGCTTAGATGGGCTTGGTTCTGTGCAAGAGATGACGCTTTAACGTGACGGTGTTAAGGGTTAAGGTAAGGCTCCATTCATAAATGTTATTTGAATTTATAGTAGCTTTGTTGCGGTTCGGATTGTGAAAATGATTCCGATATTTTCACTTAACGAAACGCAACATATGCTTCACAGAACTGTATTGTAATCTTTCTCCAAGCTTTCGATTTAGTTAAATATTGTTGGTCTGAATGCGATTCTTGATATCAATAGAGTGCACGATTACAACGTGTTCGTGATAGTGGATGTATTGATTACAAGTAGCGTAGTATACACCCACAGCCACCCCTACGAACAAGCCTATTGACACATATAAAATGGGAAATATTAGGGTACCTATACGGGTAAAATGCACTTTTATACGCAAATCCACACCCACTGCTTTTAGCGTTTTGAATATTGGTATAGCCCACTAATACCACGTAATTGACCTACGGTGTTTTGTTGTATAGCTATCAGGTAAGAGCTCTATTAAACTTTAGGACACATTCGTGGATATTAATGATTTAGCCACAGGCGAGGTTAATCAGCAGAATATGTGCTGGAAACTAAGATAATTTGTGCCAGTTTTTTAAAGATTACTTATCACGTATGCCGCCAGAATAAATTCATGGGCAGCGGGCTGTAGAGTGGTTAAGGGGCATAAATGGTTCAAGCGTTTCCTATTTGGCAACACCGGCCCATTGAAACAATACGTCCAGCTGTATAAATAGATAAAACTATAAGTTAATGTAAGTCGTTCAGGATAAGGGTTTGTGGTGTATAATAGGATACTACTGGTCTTCAGATGATTCGTTTGAAAAGGTTTATGACTGCCCTCTACCTTACATATCCTAGTATTATGGGCAGATATAATTCTAGTGCATCCAGTATGTGCTAAAAATATCTTTTCATGCGAAAGCCAGAGCGGATATTTTACCGAAACTGACTTTTTTTCCTAGCATCATATAATATTACAGTAAAGTTCTTTGCAACAGTAGGGTGTCACTTGCTGCACTTTAAATTGAATTTCACCAAATTTTAGGACCAGCAGCTAGGTTAAAGTACTTATAAGTTCTGTGCCTGGTAGTATAGATGGTAAAAGTGAATGTATGTATTCGAATATGTAATGCTGAATAAAATGAATTTGGCAAACTAACTACAGGATTTCATACGATGATCACTTTCAACTTATCAACTAAAGGATCTGTTTCTTGCAATTCATTTTTGAACAAAATGCCTGTAGGATAGCTTTTTTGTTTTGCTGGCCTCTGGGACTGATTAAAGGGGAGTAAAAGGACTATTAATTGAGTGAAATCCTTATTGGTTCTAAGTTGAAATGATGAAATTTCAGCCGGTTGTGCGTACACGTGGGCAGAGGAAACAGACCAATAACTGGTCCTCTTTAATTCTTAGCCGGTTAAATTTCTCACATCCCTTTAAAGAGAACACACCTGTCATATATCTGGTATGTCAGGAATGGATGTGCTTGACGTTTGCATTTCAGCAAGGAACGTGTTGAGGGATGTGCCCAGTCTTGCTTTAATTTGTGCTTACTTTGTCACAGTCAGTAATGGTCCAAACTAATTTTGCGCCCTAGGTGAGCATCACCAGCTGTGCCCCCCCACCCCTCCGTTATAGGCAAAGTGTAATTGGCTGGCAAGTCAGCGCCCCCTCATAAGTTAGCACCCTAGTCGGC
>JAAGVU020000113.1:13623496-13642262 GCA_011763525.2 Mormyrus iriodes | reverse complement strand
CAGTGCCCCAGATTACAAATTTTTCAGGAGTATGAGGCTGTTCTTTACTGTTCTAGTGGCGTAAGCAGTGAATGTACTGTATATTGAAAGCCTAGGAATGCAATAAAGCAGTGCTAGGTTTGCCATTGTTTTTCTGTTTCCATGAACCCACTTGCAGGCTGGAGTCTAGGTTATGTCTGGGTTATATAAGGGGTTCTGGTTGCTGTTATGGTGGCTTCCTCCGTTGTCCACGTGCCTGCGGTGCTGCCATGCTCACACTACTAAGAGGATGCATATAAACGTGGGGGTGGGGAGAGATAGGATGTACACCTGCCTGGATGAAGGGGTGACTGATGTAACCAGGGATCTGCTTTATGAAGCACATCAGGACAATCTCTGCCACTGCTGCCTGGCCACTGTTGCATAACTGAAAGGGGACAGGAAGGTTGGGGGAAGGGTTGTTTCGGTAAATCTCTGTCACTGCCCTGTTATGCCAGACAGTCAGAGAGAGGATGTTTACTGCCGATTAACAGGGGTAAATATAACGTGATGGTTATATATCTCTAGCAGGAAGCAAAAGTCTGCTGTAGTTAAATACAGAAAATGATTCAGGAAGAGTAGGGGTTATGAGGAATTATTTGCAGACATGTAGGTGAGGTTTTACTAACCAATGATCCATTAGCTTGTTCATTTCTTGCTTCGTGAGGCCCCATGCATACCGCTTACTGTGCCTCGTTTGAATGGAGTGTAAGGGATGCTGTGTCGGGAGCCCTAGTTAATGAATGAACCTGAGATTAGGCTAGTGTTTTCAGTGAGGAAGTATCTCATGATATTTGCCTGCCTATGAGTCAGACTCGGGGTCTCTCTGGGCAGACCATCAAATTCTGATAATTGTGGCGGGAACACCTCTCCATCTGCTCAGTTAGTCATTTGCGTTCTAAAATTCTAATTAGCATGAAAATTATTGTTTTCATGGGTATCAAATGTCCTCAGCCAAATAATTTTCCCATTTATCAAGCGTAGTAGGACAGTAGTGTTGTGAATCTCAGATTCTGTTGCTGTTTGTTTTGGTGAATGGGAAGCGAAGAAAGTGGATAATTGTCATTTTACCACTGGAGGTTCTGTGAGCCTAAGTTCTCATTATTAGCACTTAAGACGTTACCATGGTGAATTTCACTGGGTAAAATGAGTAGTTACTGTATTGTTAACTATTTTATTAGCCTAGCATCACAATTCCAACAGAGAAGCATCAGTCACTATTCTTAATGCAATACAAGTTCTGAAATTAAAAGTAGCCTTACATCGTATGTTCCCTTGACTTATCCCCAGCACCATCAAAATCAGTGACTTCCTGTTGAGCTTGAAAGCTTTCAAATTATTGATCATGATAGCCCTTTGTATCTTTGGTCTTCAGCTGCTATAGGTACAGAGTACTGAATTTGTCACATGCATGTGTATGACACTCTCACTGCTCCTTTCCCATTTTAGGGCTTTCTCCATGGATATTGACTCAGACTATGAGCGGCCTAATGTTGAAACAATAAAGTGTGTAGTGGTGGGGGACAACGCGGCCGGCAAGACACGGTTGATCTGCGCCCGGGCCTGCAACGCTACCCTCACACAATACCAGCTGCTTGCCACTCATGTGCCGACTGTCTGGGCCATCGACCAGTACCGCGTCTGCCAGGAGGTGAAAGCATGAGCTGTTCCTCATGTATATACTATCAGTCGCTATGAGTGTAGCATGTAACCCCTTTGTTGTTCTTCCTGTTGGGCTCTCAGGTCCTGGAGAGGTCCCGGGATGTGGTGGATGAAGTCAGCGTCTCCTTGAGGCTTTGGGACACTTTTGGGGATCATCACAAAGACCGCCGCTTCGCATACGGAAGGTAAGGTGTTGGTGTGTTACACACTGCCAGAAGCCCTACAATAAACTAGCACCATCTCCCAACACCAAATATCTCAGAGTCCTGCACAGACCATTCCTTACTTAAAATTACTTGTTTACTTATGCTTTTGTTCTAAAACTTGGTAACACAGTTCAGCCTGGATGACCAGAGGTTTATTGGCAACTTAATCCATTTATGTAACAACTACTAATACAGCAACTGGTAATGAAATGGACACAATTAATGCTGCAACATTTTTATTTTTAATTCAAGGTTGTATCGTTGCGTATATAACTCTGTCCTCTTGCATAACTTAAGGTAATCTGTAAACTGCAGTGTTTGTCCTGAGCAGTAGGGAAGGGCCAGTTAATCAGAGATCAAGCAGTTTAGCATTCCAGAGGCTGACAGAGGAGGCCACCTTTCTTCAGACTGAGACCTGCTCTGGGGTGCAGAATTGTGTCTGGACCCTTGATGTGTGTATCTCATATCCCTGCATTTTCAGTATCACCACACGAAGGCCAATTTATTCAGTGCTTTGCTATTCATTTGTAGCTTGTGATCAAATGGTCATTTTTCTATGTATCGGGAATGTTATCTAATGTATGGTGTTATCCATAAACATTTCAGAATAAATTTGACTTTGTTAGATATAGTCCAGACAGTCTGATAGGATAGGTCTGAAGTTTTTCTTCAGGTAATAAATGTGTTTTAATAACTTTATGATCAGCAGCAGCTATTCCTACAGAAAAAAATGGGGCGATTAAAAGATGAGGTTATTAAATGGAATGATGGGTCAGTTTGAACCTGCTCTATTTGTGTGGCAAAGAAAATCGATGTATTTTATATATGCAAAAAAAATCTGCAGTAACAAACTAAAGGAGTATGTTTTTGTTCTGCAGTGGGTCCTTGTAAGTTGTAATGAATGACAGGAGCTCCCTTGAAACAAAGACCTTTTTCTTATACTGTCTTTTCTTATGTATACGTGCGGCTGAGGTTAAAATCTGAACTGAAATCTGAAGAAAAACCAATTGAGCAATCATATATCCATCAGGATATAAAAATATTGCACAAAGCGTAAATTGAGTGTGGCGTCGATCTCCACCTCGTCTCTTAATTACCTTAAAAGCATATGTTAGTGTGAAAACACACA
This sequence comes from Mormyrus iriodes, assembly GCA_011763525.2. Taxonomy (NCBI): domain Eukaryota; kingdom Metazoa; phylum Chordata; class Actinopteri; order Osteoglossiformes; family Mormyridae; genus Mormyrus; species Mormyrus iriodes. Next base: position 13,639,247 of record JAAGVU020000113.1, on the reverse strand, counting down.
CGCATCGTCTGCCACAGTAGAATGGTGGCAGTGTTCAGCATGGGTGTCTCCGCCGGCATGCTGACGGAACGATTTTGGATCACATTGACATGGGGTGGTTGATCTGGGTCAGGGCCATTCCCTGCGTGGAGCCTTTATTCCATCTGCTGCCTGGTAGGTGAGGTGTGGTTAAATTTGTTTTCCCCCAAAAAGAAGCAACTTACTGTTTTTATCTGCAACACCGACATGACACCTTGTAGCTAGCAGGGAGTGTTATTCTGTCATGGCTGATATAACATGACATAGTCTTTATTTTTTTTATTTTTTGGTCTTGATTTTCCCAGCCTATTTAACTATGCTATGCGGTATCATCTGAAATGTGGATTCTAAACAGGTTTCCTCCCTGTTGCCTGTCCAGACAAAAATAACCCTCCTGATTTTTTTTTTTCTCTTCACCTGAATGTATTATCCAGTGCACCTTTTTCCACTATTCTGCCAAGGCACAATGAGTCCAAATCAGGCTTATTTGTTTTTTCCATTTGAATTAGTGACCTGGATCATGTGAAGTATTTATTACACGTTGCCCACAGCTGAGGCCATTCTATTTTAAATTTAATCATAATTACTCTGAACAATTAAGCCCCTCGTAATCATTTCCAAGCACATGATCTCTCACTAACCATGAACTGAACACCATTCTGTATTTGGATGTGAAACTGAATTAATTATTAATAATAATTAACTATTACTAATTACGATTACTGAACAGGATGTAGGGCTAATGTCAACACAGTGTGTAAATGAAGTTTAGTCTAAAAAAAAAAACAAAAAAATTTCATTCATGCAAGCGTCATAAAGGTTCTTTACAGATGAAAGGTCAAGATTGTTTAAAATATTTGACCTCCCTTCGGTCAGGTGCTCTCTGACCAATGACCTGAATGTTCATACCCTACTTTACCAAACAATCGCCTCTTGCAAATGAAAATACAGTGAAAATATGATAATCTCTGAACCCGAGACAGTGAGTGGTCATAGTGTGTATGTATGAAGAATGGATACCAAAGTACTGATGGTCTATCACATATAAATGGTATGCTGGCACTTCTTACATGATATCAGTTAAATTGCAGTATCGTAAAATGCTCCTTCTTTGCTCCTTCCTGTTTATTCTGACATATATTCCACTTTTTTCTCATCTCTGTCTATCGCAGGTCTGACGTGGTTGTGCTGTGTTTCTCTCTGGCTAACCCAAACTCTCTGCACCATGTCCGCACCATGTGGTTCCCTGAGATCAAACACTTTTGTCCCCGGACCCCCATCATCCTCGTGGGCTGCCAACTGGACCTCCGCTATGCTGATCTGGAAGCTGTTAATCGTGCCAGACGACCCCTGGCCAAGTATGTGTCGCACTCCTCGATCCTTCAGATGGCTGGTCTCATTGAGCTAGTATTTGGGTGACAAGGAAGAATAAGAATTGGTACTTCAGATGTGGTGAAAAATTGATGATATCCCCATTAGACAGGCAACCAAGCTTCCGGAGCTTTACCAAACCCTGTCACTAGGTATACGAGTGCATTCTGAAGTGAGATAATCACTGAACTCTCCTGTGGGAGAATCATAGGAAGCTTGTCGACACAACATTCTGTTTGTAACTGAGTGCCTTAACCCCCAACAAAGAAAAAAGCTTTCTGGAATTTAAATATTCTTAGATGATCTATAAAGATAATACAAATCTAAAAGGACAGAATGCCTGTAGCATGCTGAAAACACTTATTTGAGTACAATATGTAAAGGATTTAAATTGCATTACAAAACTATTGTTAGCTGTAGTTAATACAGTAAACTAGCTAATTATTCAGTAGTCCCAGTGTTAGCTATGGAAGTGATAACAAGAATAGAATTGTATTTTTCTTTACTATTATTGGGAATGATTTGTAAGTAGCCCAATGGTAAAATGTTTGTCTTTTAATAAACATGCTATCCAGAATTTTCCATCTGAAAAAGCAGAGCAGGTCTTTTTTTTGTAATTGTTTGTTTTTCTTGGACATGCTTGGTTACTTTTCCACGACCTTCAAGTGGATTAATAGCACTTTCGCACATATGTCAATAGTTCTTCTGCTCGGTTCATGGTAAATAACTTGCCGTTCCTTTTATTTAACTTGTTTTCTCAAAGCTGTCTCCTTCCTCCCCCTCCCTTAGACCCATAAAGCCTACAGACATTCTTCACCCAGAAAAGGGCCACGAGGTTGCCAAGGAACTGGGAATACCATACTACGAGACCAGTGTTGTGGCACAGTTCGGGATAAAAGATGTTTTCGACAATGCCATCCGTGCAGCTCTCATCTCGCGTCGCCACCTACAGTTCTGGAAGTCCCACTTGAAAAAGGTGCAGCGTCCCCTCCTTCAAGCACCTTTCTTGCCCCCACGACCGCCTCGCCCCATTGTAAGCAGACCAGATCCACCTGCTGTTGATGGAGTGCCCAACTCCCTCTTCTGTCAGCCTCTGTGTGCTGATGTACTCTTTCTCCTGGAGGATTGCACCACTCAGGTCTTTGCCCATAAGGTTTATCTGGCCACTTCTTGCTCCAAATTCTATGATATCTTCACTTTGGACCTTGGAATGATGGGAGAGGGTAGAAGTAAATTTGGAGAGGAGGGAGGGGAGCAGGAGGTGGCAGAGGTGGATCTGGATGGGGTGGACGATGAGGAGGACGAGCTGAACCGGAGAGATGCAAAAGAACAGGCAGGACGCACTAAGAGCCTGGACATTGACAAGGACGCGGAAGACTGTTTCCATGAGCCAAAGCAACACTTCCTGTTTCAGCAGGCTTCACTAAGGACTTCGCAGAGTGATAATGCCATCCCTGCCAGGACTCAGTGTTCTGCAGGGGTTTTGAGAGGCAGCCGTATGGTCTCGGGGTGGGGGCGTGGCTTTATCAGTGTGTCCCTGGAGAATGTGAAGGACCCTGTCACTGGGCGATCTAGAATCATGACTGTGGTTACTATGGATGAGATGATTCAAAAAGGACCCTTCCAGGTATGCACTCAAACATATCTTAGGTAATATTTTTGAATGTCTAGACACAAGTTAATAAATCCTAATCCTTGAAGGTCACTGAATATACAGGGTTTCTCTCTGCTTCAGATTATATTTACTTAAATAGATGCCAACTGATGTCATTATTTGGATAGCAAGTCACCTTCCCTGCTGTGTTAGGTGTAAATATAGCACAGATAGAAATGCTCCTTAAAACCCCCCTCTTGTGTTGACAGTTATAAAACCAAGCTTGTGAGTTGTGTACTTCTAGGCTGTGGTTTTCATGCTTATTGTGATGCAGTTTGAGGTATTTCCCCGGGGCTTCCTCTTTGCTAATTTCACTCTCAGGCGGTGCTGGAGTATCTGTACACAGGAAGCCTTGATGAGAGCCGGGGGGACCTGAAGCAAGTGGCCACCATTGCTGAGCTTCTGGAGGTGTTTGACCTGCGCATGATGGTGGCAAATGTGCTGAACTATGAGAGCTTCATGAACCAGGAGATCACCAAAGCCTTCCACGTTCGGCGAGCTAACCGCATCAAAGAATGCCTGAACAAGGGCACTTTTGCCGGTATGACGTGTCCACCTATGTTTTTATTTGCATGTCCCCTCACTTATCTGCTCTGCTGTATGTGTGTATGTCAAAAGTCTGGATACACCTACTTGTAATGCATTTGTCTGTATTTTAATTCTGTTATCCACCATATAGTAAAAGGCTTTGAGGCAATGAAGCAACAATAATAGTGGCACTTTATTGATCCCTGTGGCGAGATTCTCTTTTTCGCCTACCGCAACTTGCTTTCCATATGTAGGTGAAAGCAAGCTTGGCAGTGAAGGGCACCTGCAGCAGTGCCCATGTAGCTGGGGGTCCTATCTGAAGGACCCACAGACATTTGACTATTGTGCCTAGGCCGGGCTCGAACTGGCAGCTTTCCGATTACAGGCACAGAGACTTACTCTGGTGAACCACATGCTGCTCTCTATGAATACATATTAAATGTTGCACTAACCAAGAGAAATAATCAACTTTCTCAAATTTTAGACTCTTCAAAGTAGCCCCCATTTGCCAAAGTGGGGCATTGCAGGTTTTTGCCATTCTTTAAGTCAGTTTCCAGATGTAACCACCTAGAATGCTTCTCCACCTATCCTGAATGAGTTTCCACAAGTTCTGGGCACAAGTTGGCTATCTTGCGCTTACTCTTCGATCCAGCTCATCCAAAACCAGCTCTGTAGGGTTTGGGTCATGGGATTGTGGAGGCCAGGTCAAGTGTCAGCACGCCATCTCTTTCCTTGTTCAAGATAATACTTACTACATAACCTCAAGATATACTTGAGGTTGTTACCCTGTTGAAAAACTTTTAGTAGGTGTGTCAGAGACTTCCTCACAACATCTTCCCTTGATTTTAAATTGACAAAAGTTGTATTTCAACATTTGACAAATGCATTTGTGTGCTCGTGGTACATCAGTTCACTTAAAGGTGGCTAGTTAAGTATTGTTTATGAGAATACTGCTTCACAATACTGCTCATTCATGTACTTATTTCCCATACAACTGTATTTGTCAGACTGGGTCTGGAACATGCTGCCTTGGAATGAAAGCGGTAGTCAAATGATGCTGGTGCATTACAAATCTGATAACTGTGGGCTACCTATGGTTGCTTGACTGATTTAGGTGTTGCTCTCATGCTGGATAGATTTGGAATTCAGTTTTTTTCTCTTTCCAAGTGTCAAAATCATCAGGTTAACTTTATTTGAACAAAAAAGATTTTAAAATCAAAAATAATTAAAATAATTAACTAAATTATGTTGATGACATGATCTGAAAGAATTCCTTGTTTTAGTAGTATACTATGGTTTCATAATGTTTTGGTAAAACACTTGCTAGCCGATTTTAATCCAGAGAAATTGGTCACATAAATTTGAAAATGAATTCAATCCTCAATCATATTAAGGCAGCTGGAACAAAAATTTATTCTTGCTTTCCAGTCATTAACGGTGGCCATTATTTGAAGAAATCTGCTATACCCAGGGAATGATTTACATGCTTTGTGTGACTTGTTACAGACTTGAGGTTAGATTCCATGAATGCCAGTGAAAAATGGTTAAAAAATGTAAAATAATCTGGCCTTGTTTACTGCTTATTGTTTGTCTCACCTAATAAGTCAGTTCTGCATTTAATTTTCACCTCCATGAATTGCCACCTTATCTTGGGGGAGGGTTTTGTGTCCCTCCATGATCCTAGGAGCTCTGTTGTCAGGGGCAATAGCCCCTGGTAGGGTCTCCCAAGGCAAATTGCACTGCACTTAGTGGCTGTTCACCTAGGACCAAACAGACCTGTCTGACAGTTGTCTGTGTGTATGCTCCAAACACTAGTTCGGTGTATCCTTGGAGGCCTTGGAGGTGGTGCTGGAAGGCGCCCTGAGGACTTTAATGCTTACGTGGGTAATGACAGTGAAACGCGAAAGGGTGTGATCGGGAGGAATGGCCTGCCTGACCATAATCCGAACGGTGATCAGTTATTGGAATTCTATGCTTATCACAGTTTGTCCATATTGAACACCATGTTCGAGCATAAGGGTAATAAGTGCACCTGGCACCAGAGCACCCAAGACAGCAGGTTGATGATCGATTTTGTACTTGTATCGTTGGATCTGCGTCCATATGTTTTGGATGCTTGGGTGAAGAGAGGAGCTGAGTTGTCAATTGATCACCACCTGGTGGTGAGTTGGATCTGATGGCGGGGGAAGATGCCAGATAACTGGTAGAACTCATAATGAGAGTGTGCTGGGAGTGTCTGGCGGAGGCCCGTCCAGGAGATCTTCAACTCACACCTCTAGCAGAACTTCTTTTCTCTCCTGAGGCATTCAGGGGACATGGAGCCTGAATGGGCTATGTTCTGGGACTCCATTGTTGAGGTGACAGTGCGGAGCTGTGGCTGTAAGGTTGTTTGTGCCAGTTGCAGCACCAATCCCCAAACCCGGTGGTGGACCTCAGCGGTAAAAGGACCTGTCAGGCCGAAGAAGGAGGCCTTCAGGGCTTGGTTAATTTGTAGAACTCTGGAAGCAGTGGACAGGTACCAGCAGGCTAAGCGGGAAGCAGCTCTGGCGCTTGCTGAAGCAAAAATTTGGGTGTGGGAGGAGTTTGGTGATGCTATGGAGAAGGACTCTTGGTTGCCCTCGAAAAGGTTCTGGCAAACCGTCAGGCAACTCGGGAGGGGGAAGCACAACTTCACCAGTGTTTTTATAACCAGGATAAAGAGGTGTTGGCCTAAACTGGGCATATAGTCAGGTGGTGAAGGGATATTTTGAGGATCTGCTAAATCCCATTGAAATGCCTTCCTTGGAGGAAGTAGGCCTGGAAGACTCAGGAGGAATTGCCCATCTCTGGTACTGAGGTCACTGAAATAGTCAAACAGCTGCTCGGTGATAGAGCTCCAGGGGTGGATGAGATTTGCCCTGAGCTCTTGAAAGCTCTTGATGCCGTGGGGCTGTCTTGGCTGACATGCCTCTTCAACATTGCGTAGACGTCAGAGACAGTACCTTTGGATTGGCAAACTGGACTGGTGGACCCAGTCTTTAAGAGAGGGGACTTCAGGGGATAACACTCCTCAACCTCCCTGGGAAAGTCTTTGCCTTAGTATTGGAGAGGAGTTCAAGTATCTCAGGGTCTTGTTCACAAGTGAGGGGGAAAAAGGGAGTGGGAGATCGGTAGACAGATTGGTGCAGTGTCAGCTGTAATGCAGATGCTGTACCGTTGCGTTTTGTTGAAGAGGGAGCTGAGCCAAAAGGCAAAGTCCTCAATTTACCTGTCGATCTACATTCTTACCCTTACCTATGGTCATGAGCTATGGGTAATGACCGAAAGAATGAGATTGCGGATATAAGCGGCAGAAATGAGTTTCCTCTGCAGGGTGGCTGGGGTCAGACTTAGAGATAAGGTGAGGAGCTCAGACATTTGGGAGGAGCTCAAAGTAGATCTGCTGCTCCCCCTCATCAAAAGGAGCCAATTGATGTGGTTTAAGCATCTGTCTAGGATGCCTTCTGGATGGCTCCCTGAGGAGGTGTTTTGGGCATGTCCAAGAAGGAGGAGGCCCCTGGGCAGACCAAGGACACGCTGGAGAGATTATATCTCTCGACTGGCCTGGGAATGCCTTGGTGTTCCCCCAGTTGAGCTAGAAGAGAGGGGGGTCTGGACATCCCTGCTTAGACTACTGCCCCCGTGTCCCGACCCCGGATAAGTGGCGGAAAATGGATGGATGGCATTTAATATTTTGTGTTGGTGACAAAGTGGAATAGAGATTTTAAAAAAGTTTATTTGCTGATTCCTGTTATTTTAGCCTTACTTAAATTTTAGAGTGTAAATAATAGTAGGTCAATTCTTTAATTCTCTTTTAATGAATGTCAGACAATTACCTTACGTGTGCAGCCAAGGTCCAAGAATTGAAAGGACAAAGAAATGGCCTGTAATTTATGTTTGGACAAAAAAAATGTATTTTTCTCCTCAGCCGTTTGTCTTGTACTGATTTTTTATTTTTTTTTCCCTGCCACTTCAGTTCGTACTTGCCCAAGTGTCTCTTTCCATTGCTCTTATGTGTCTATTATATAACTTTTCTGTGTCTATTTATTTTTTTGTCTGTCTGTGTTTCTATGTCTGTTTGTCTCTTTTTCTGTAGCTGCCACTCTATGACACACATCGAGATGTGTGACTTTCCCCTTCCCCCTCCCCTGGTTGTTTTAGATGTGGTATTTCGATTGGATGATGGATACCTGCCTGCCCACAAACCCCTGTTGATCTCCAGCTGTGATTGGATGGCAGCGATGTTTCGTGGGTCTTTCTTGGAGAGTTACACTAATGAGGTTAGTGGAGACAAGAAACCCCTGGATCTGTTTTCTCAGTGTCTGCTTGTGACATGACAGAAGATATGAGAGAAATTGACAGCCTTTTAGAAATATATTACTGCGTATGTATTAAATTCCATTAGAAACGTAGTTGTAGGTAGATACCATGAGTTTTATTGCTTTGTTTTTTTTTTTTGCTTTTGTTGTTGAATGTGAGTCTTGATCTTTGCTCTTGAGTGATTCTGCTTTAAGGTACCTGCAGTTCCTATGCCATAACGTAAATGCAGCCATAGAATCTTCGAGCATTTTATAGATCAACTAACCTTTCGTGACTAATTACATGCTGCAATTGGAAACCTGACATTCCGCTAATTGGCAGGTGAAGGGTACCACATGGGGCTTCTGAAGGGTACTTGTGTGCCTCCACCCAGGGACCAACGTCATGGCCTTTATTGGTGACCAGTAGCAAGTGGTGGTGTGGGGGTGGGAGGGGGGGTGTTGACTCAGTAAATTCTGATGCCTCAGCGCTTTCCATTATATCCTTAAAAACTCCTTAATTCCTTGGCTGGGACTCATGGAACAGAGCACAAGAGTGCCATTGTTTCAGGGCTGTTTAGAGGCTGTTTGAGGGGAGGGAGTATGGATGTTAAATGACAGCCCTACATGACATCCTATTGTGGTCACTGCATTCCAGCCGGGCAGACTGATCATTTGGTATTACTTGATACCCATGGCCATAAGGAGGACTCATTGTGTGCCTACGTTACTGTCATTGATGAAACAGGCCAATGTTCTCATTCTGGAGGCCGCAGAGGCTTGTCTGTCCAGGACCTACTTGCCCTCCGTCACATTCCCGCAGTGCTTTTATCGCACACAGATGAAAGACACATCTTTGAAGAAACTGCCCTTTATTCCGGGCTTCTGTCACTGTTCTTCACTGTGACGTCACCCTCTTGTTGCCTGTGCAGTGCTAGCAATGTGCTATTCCCTTTGACCAGGGTGTTTAACCTTTTGTGACATCTTTTTTGGAGGTGGGGGTTTCTTTTATACGGTTATTAACCATTAGTTAAAGTGATTTTGGTACCAGGAGGTTTGAGCTTCATATATGAATTGTTGTACTATTTAAACAAAATAGTGCATGTTTAAGAATAATTAAGTGACAAATCTAGGGTGCTAATATGACTGATATCAAATCAAAAGGTAAATCCTTGGCCAATTTCGATTTGATTAACATTTTTGCATTCTGCCATTTCTGAGAAATGTTAGCATATTAGTGTTGTTGTGACATTTAAGTAAAAGTTGATCCCATTTGTGGTTCTCTTCCTTGCGAAGGTATCCATCCCTAACACCAGTAGTGCCTGCATGCGTGCTGTGCTGGAGTACCTATACTGCGCCCAACTGACACCCAGCCCCAACCTGCAGCCCATGGAGCTCATTGTGTTGGCCAACCGTCTCTGCCTGCCCCGCCTTGTGGCCCTAACAGGTGAGAGCCGGTGGGTTGGGCCCAGCTAATGATTTCTATTGGTTTCTGTTAATGTTCATGATTGGCTTGTGGAAATGAGACACATTTATGATTGGGGAGTGTAAACTGTAGCTTTGCAATTGCCCATCACAGAGCAGCATGCTGTGGATGAGCTGCTGCAGCTTGTAACGAAGGGCGAGGACATTGACGGGCAAGTGTTGACTTACCTGGAGATGGCTCAGGTGAGAAAGCGGGCGACAGAAGATGCATCCTGAAGCTATATTTGCATAAAAATTGAAGGAAATTTTAGGCTGTCACTGTGTTGCAATTGAGCATGTAGTGATGTCTTTTCAGTAATTAAATTACATCATATTAATGGAATTACCATTTTTCTACATTCCTTTTTTTCCTTCCAGTTCCACAATGCCAAACAACTGTCTGCATGGTGTTTGCATCACATCTGTACAAACTACAACAGTGTGTGCCGCAAATTCCCTAAAGACATGAAAGCAATGTCACCAGGTACCTCTACTATGGGCTACCACTTTTTTATCTATGAGATTTGAGTGTGTGGATATTTTTAGTGGCACTAATTAATCTGAATGTCAGTGCCTGGAAAAAACATCCTGTACTCAGAAAGGAAATCCTCATGTCTGTTTCCAAACATAGATCCAGAAGACATCTGATTGTCATTTCTGTCACTTATTTTTCTTTAAATTTTGTTTTATTATTTGTGTGTCTATATGTGTCTCTCTGCACTCCGTGCCCATAGAAAATGACACTTACTTTGAGAAGCACCGCTGGCCACCCGTCTGGTACTTGAAGGAAGAGGACAGGTATCTGCGGTCCCTAAAGGAACGGGAGCGGGAGGAGGAGATCGTGCGCAAACAGCACATCAAACGTGGCTGGTTCTTTTGGAGACACTCATCATCTTCTGCTCCCCACATCTCCTAAATCTTCAACCATTTTCCCCAGGCGTCCAGTCACCACTGAATTCCAACCCCCTCCCCTCCCTGAAACTGGGAAGTCTTTAACTCCCTCCCCCAATTTTCTTGCAACATGTCTGACCTCCGAGTGCCTGTCAGCTCCTCCTATCCTGGGCGTCTCTTCAAGGTAGCATTGTGGAATTGTGGGGGCATGACATCCTAGGGCTAAAGTCAAGAAGTAGACTATATGATGTGATTATGACCCAAAAAAAAAACTTAGGGCTCAAACACATTTTTTTCCAGTCAACCATTTTCTGCCTATGGGAATCCTGTATTTTTGTTTTAAATATATTTATATCCCCTTCCTTTCCCGTTAATCCTGTTCTTCAGCTATGGATGTGCAAAGGACTTAGCTGAGGTCTGTGTGATTTGCTGGCAAATAGAGCACCTCAACCAAGGGCTTTTGGTAGTTACTATGTCATACCAGCTAACCAAATTGTGACTTATGGAAGGAGAGTTTTACTGTGTTGCATCTGCCCTTCCACACAGTGTCTCTCTCTCTCTCTCTCTCTCTCTCTCTCTTTCTCTTTCTCTCTCTCTCTCTCCACTTTTCACACCTTACAATCCAAGATCTTGCAATCCACTTCCATGGTGCTTTGTTTGCCGTTGTTTTCCGAAGAATCCTCCTGATTGTCTCCAGCTGAAAGCTGATGATACAGTTTTGTTTATAAACTCCATCCCTCTCTGTCTTCTGGGATATTGAAATTAGTATGCATAATTTATTGAGTACTGAATAATTGTAACTCACTTGAGTGGATTTCCTTTGTTTCATGCTGATTTGATTCAGCACATCACCCCAAATATTCATACATAATTCGACAATTGCTGATTTTGCCAATATAATAACTTTTAGTTTATAATAACTATTTCTTTTTCTCTATTCACTCTTAAGATTGAAAAGACAAGGGAGGTGAAAATAGGCACAGATGAAAGAATGGCAGTAAGCATCCTGTCCGTGCCATTAGTGACCCTAAGGCTGAAATGGACAGATTTTAAATACATCCAGAGTAACACAGGTGGTGATACACAGCTTGAAAAAGGCCATAATCTTCCCTTGAAATTGAGTTAGTCTGTCTGGAATGCTTACAGGCATGTGAGCTGTGTAGATGGACGGTTATTGTCCATAGTCCAGTAGACCAGATAACATTTATTTGTTACAAAGTCATTAATATGAGATCCTAATCAAGGCAACCTAAATGTTAACAGAGCAAAAATAGTTATACATTTGAATATATTTTTGTAATTGTCAATTAATTTTACTATAATGAGGATTTTTTAAATTTAAGGTTGCCAGTAATGTGGCAAGTCTTTCAGGTTATTATTGGTAATCTAAGCTGAAACCTTTTCTAGTTTAGGAACAATATATTTCTAATGTTATTCTGCCTTTGTCCTATTTGGTACAAAGTTAGACGTGCAAAATATATGAGGAAATCTGATGTATAGAATTGAGGTATATTTACAGCTGTAACAAATGAAACATAAAACGGGGCTAATGTACAATACTTTGAGGAATTTAAAAGTTAATTGTTTCAAATGCCCTGGTATTAAGTTTTTGTGTCTTATCATGAAATACCCCCCAAAATACAGAAATTGACTATTTATTTTCCTCAATAATACTTTGAAAGTTTCTTTGGGGCAAGTTATTTGTAAGTTTAAGCTGGCTGCATCACGTTTTTAGGGTAAGACAGATGTGGGTGAAAAAGAGCAGTGTCTTGGCCCCTCCCAAGGCAGTGCTGCAGAGAAGGGAGACTAGAGCCTTCCAGGAGCATGATATCGGTGTCTTGAGTTTGGTATATGGATGCAATTTTTATACCTGACTTCTGCACCCAGTACTGGTCACTTTCATATGCATTGTTATTCCATTTGAGGACCAGTAAAAACCATTAATAACAGCGATGGCAAGCTCATTTTCTAAAGATGACATGTGAAAGTGCAGTTTACATTTTAGAAAATCTTATGCCTGCTCTTGAACAATTTAATCACATAATAAGATGCTATACTTGCTTGATACTGACTTAAATCTTAGTCTTTGTATACTGTCCTATAGTATTGACTTGATGATGATGATGTGTCATTGCTTTGGGATTGTTTTTATAGACTCTAGGTACTGAAGGCAGATGCACATTCTCATGTACAGTGTTAAAATTACCACCACTATTATTATTGTAGTTTGTATGCCAAAGTCTTTGAGGGTTTAGTGTTTAGGTGGAATTTTAGTTTCAGTTTTGGCTTAGCAGACTTTGGAAAATCCAAAATCATATGCCAGAACTTCCAGTTAAGCGAAGCCTAGAGTAATACAAATGTATGGAGTAGGCTTTGCTTTTATATTGCAATGCATCATATGAGTGCAGGAACTTTGTAGCAAACCAACTGCAACTTGCGGCATATGTCAGCCAATATGGTTTTTCCTTTTGTCTTAATTGGTCTTCCAATGATGGAGCTTCAGTCACTATTTATCTCTATTTATTTATTTTCCTCTGGAAAACCTTTTAAAGAAGCAGCAATATTAGCTTTATTTGTTAAATATATTAACAAAAACTAATTTCAGCTACCAGCCCTCCTTCAAATTACATTTAATTTGATCTATAAAAGTTCTAAACTTCTGCGATTCTAATATATTTCAAATATTGTTTTTTTTTCCAATGATGGATAGACACTTTGTGAAAGGACATTATCTGTGGACCTGTTTTAAGATTGTTTTAAGAGGTGTGCAGGTCATACAAAAGAGAGCAAGAACATGATCACATTTCTGTGTTTTACCCCTGAAGATTTACAGCCCTGCCGAGTTTTACCAGCAGTGAGTGAGAGTATCCCTCTACTTTTTACCTGCTCTTTGAATTTTATTTTGGTGGCTTTGCATTCTTTTTGAGTTATTTGTTGTTGTTGTTGTTGTTTGTTTGTTGTTGTTCCACCTAGTTCTTATGCCTTCTGCTGTAGGGAGGTGTCGGTTTTGTGTACCCCCCAAGCGTCTCCTGTGCCTTGTCGTTCACAGCGTTGCCTGTTTCTTTGTGGTGCTTGTGGTCTAGGGGGAAGGAAAAGGCCTGTTTCTGAATGAGTCTCCCTTTGAGGCTGAGTTGTAGTTGATTTCTGGTGGTTATCCAGCGTTCTCATTTACACAGCTGGCCAGTTGCCCTCACTTACCTTGGGGGCATGTGCCATTTGTATGTAGTCTTTTTTTCACCTCTGTTGCACTGTGGTTGTGCTGACATCTATGGGCCAAAACTTTATACTACCTTAACACACCCTGCGCCTCTGCAGTTCCATTTAATCTGGCAAAGTATAGACTCACTGATTGGCAATAACTAACCATGCAAAGGAGTCATTAACACATTTGAGGTCATTTCCTATCCAAATACAATAATTCAACTTTTATTACTTTTGAAATCAGAAGCAAAATAACTTGTTTGCATAGTCCTACAGCTGCAATTCCATTGTCTATTATATCCATTCACATCCCCTGTTGATATGGTTTCAACGTCTGTTGATATGAGGAGAGTTATAATCAACAGTAATTGAAGACCAAAATAGCTTTAAGGCCCTGACACTCTAATTGCATTTAATTTGGAACTGACCCCAAAACCAAATCTGTGTCATTATCCACCCTAACCATTCGGAACTAATAATGTGATACTGAATTGCCTATTCCATTACATCATAACAGTCAGTAAAGCAATGAGGCAGTATCAGTGTATTTTTACATTATCTCTAATAGAAAATGCATTCTAACCTGGCACAAACCAAATCTGGCCATTATCATTTGTCAGGGTCAAATTCACTAACCAAATGTTTCTTTTTCTTTTGATTATTCTGATAAGAAAAGCATTATTTAATCTACTCCCATCCTTCATCTTAATATTTCTTTTGGAGGTTTGTAATACTGTGAGTGTATAAGCTAGTCCCATTATCATCACTGTACCATTGTAGTTTTAAGTCCTCGTTCCTGTGCAGAAACAGCCTTACTCAGTCTACAGTTACCAGTCTAATGCACTTACAACAGATTCATCACCACCTCTGAAAAAATAAGAGCTAAGCAATGATTTCATTAAACTGTGATATACACACAGACAGGACACCCTTTTTTTCCCAATGAAGTTGGGCTACAGATGACTGTAGCCTGATTGGCCTGACCTGTGGCAGTGGTTTGAGAAACCTATGGAGGTTGATTACTGTTGAACTGGATAGTATGTGGCCAACCTGTTGACTGGATGTGCTAACTGGTTGGGTGGCTGACGTTGCTTTCTTGGTGTGATGTCTACATATTTGCACATATTGGGTTTCTTGTTCAGACTGTCTGTATTGAGCATTATTGTTCAGATACATAAGCTGTAACTACTTCTGAGCTGACTTTAGGTGAGAAAAATCAGCATACTCTAAGGGCTTTTTATAGAGTGTTCTGGTGCTTTTGCAAATAATTTTAAAAAGTATAAAAAAAAAACTGAAAAAAGAGCAAAACAATTCCTTTGTGATATTTTTGAACCAGTGTCATTTATAAAAATTGTGGAAAATGTATTGAATTTTCAATAATTTGATGTTTGACTTTTATTAAATTTTTGCTGAACTCTTTCACCTATGAGTTGTGTGTTTTTTGTCTATTGAAGGTATTTGGGTGGCAGATCAATGATGCATCTTAAAAGTGATATATTTTAATAACCATGGGTTAGTCACTTATGTATTTTTAATTTTATTTTAAATTTTTTCATTTTTAATTTTAAATTATTGTTCTCTGACTTGTCACATTTTTTCATATTCAACCAACAGGTGGAGCCACAGTTTGCTAAAATGAGTTGAATACCTAAAATGAAATGACACTTCATTTACCATTGCCACAAGTATGAGTACATAGGAAATCTGTAATATTTGCATATCCCACCTTGCTCTCCTTTTGATACATACACATATGCACATAAAAGGTAGCTTGGGGTCAGGGTACAGGGTTAGCAAACCATCCGGAGTATTTTGGGGAGATAAGGATCCTTACCCTGGAGGTGTGAGGCAAGAGCGTCAAACCAGTGAGCTACCAATTTTCCGTTTCAAACCTCATCTTTCAAAGTGCTGTTTATGCTTATGATCAGCATACAAAAGAAAAACAATTGAAAACCAACCGCCTTGTATGAAGCCATCTATTTTAAGCTGCCCTAAGCTTATCCTCACCTGCAGTCAGGGGTAGATGCATAGGCTCTCCTAGGCCAGTGGTGCCAAAAGACACCAGACGGGAGTTGTGAGATGATTTCTAGAATATGTGAATGAAATTTAAAAACATTAAAAAATAAATGTATGCGGTTTTGTTTTAACCATTAGTGTTACAAAAAAACATGTCCCAGATGTGCTCAATTGGATTCAGGTCTGGGGAAAGGGCGGGCCAGTCCATAGCATCGATGCCTTCGTCTTGCAGGAACTGCTGACACACTCCAGCCACATGAGGTCTAGCATTGTCTTGCATTAGGAGGAACCC
>JAAGVU020000113.1:13604232-13616500 GCA_011763525.2 Mormyrus iriodes | reverse complement strand
AATATACATTTACTACCCAGATAAATGGCTTTAAACATTTCTTTTCACTGCCTAAGACTTTTGCATAGTACTGTATAAAATAAGGACAGACAGCATATGGAGTCCCTCATGCAAAACCCACCTGTTGCTTATTTTGTGGTATTATGGATGAATCCTGATGATATATTTTTGGGTTACTAAATTCAGATGTATCAGATAGTAAATTGTGTCTTCCAGTTTAATCTAGTTTTTTCTGGTCATTGGATTTATTAGCTCAAACACAAAGGAACTGTCTTACAAAATATATTTGAACTATGAAAAATAGAATAACTGGACAACGAGAGGAAGCGGGGCTGCAGTAGGACATGAAGGGATTATGGGAGTATAGTTCAGTTCAGTATAAAAGACACAGTCACAGAGTACTTAAATGGTTTGTTGAAACAAAGTCTTGGTCTGGATTTTTACTTTGTGGACCTGAACTATCCACCTCTGGTTCCTGCCTTCTAGTATCAACAAGGCATCTCTCTGGGGAGGGGGCAGGGCTTCATTGCAGCTTACTTTTGTAACATATAAACAGTGCTGTTTGTATCACATCACTGGAATATTTATGTTTCATTAACAGTTGATATGGACTGGGAGCCAGGGAACACATTTTACCAGTTCTTACTCTTCGGGTAAAGACTGTATAGGCTGCTCATTAGTATGGACTAACTTACTTCATGCTAAGCTAAAAACCAAACCATCATAAGTGTATTAGACACTGTCACTGTTGCAGTAGGTACTTAAAAAAGTACCATTTACTTTTTTTTTATTTGCAATAGGGTTACTGTACTCATTACTTCTTTTGAAAAGTAATTACACTACTTATATCTTTACTTTGAAGTTGCTCCTCAAAATTACAGATTCATCCATTTTCTTTATAAAAATCAAGGACAAACATCATAGTTCCTTTACTACTTTATTTTCAAGTGCCCTGTCTCATTTGTCATATTTAAAATTTCCTTTCTGATCTAGTAACATCTGTGACTAAAAGCCATCAGCACACATCAACCATTTCTGAAATAACTGTAAAAGTGCCATATTGACCTGTATTGATTGTAATGCACTGTATTGACCAGTTAGCACCCAACTATCCATTTTATAAGTTAAATCTAAATATTCAGCTCGTAAAACACTCTTTTGAAAGAGCATCTCTAATGCAGGAAAGGATATTTTAATAATCCAGTGACTGTAGCATGAATACTGAAATTTGAACTGTAATACTTTGTTATGGGGGAAAGAAATATAATCACAGTTACACTTTACTTTGTAAGTCATTACCCCCAATACTGGACACCATTGATTCTTTTACACCCCTCAGCTTGACATCTGGGGTTGTTCACTTGCTGGTCCAGTCAGGGTGGAGGCAACACATTCTGTATTTTATTGTGATGTGCTTTTCTTTGCTACATACATTTGGCTACTGAATTTCAGCCTTTCTTTCATCACCTCCTGTTTACAAGGACGATATACAAGCCAGAGGTCTTTTCCATTCTACCATGGGATGTTGAGGGGAGGACAGGAAAATGTTTCTGGAGAGGGGGATTTTAGTACTTTTGTGTGTCTAATTGCTGTGGAAGCTGCTATTTCCCCTGCTGATCCTCACAGAGGTATGCATAATGCAGTAGTAAACAGTATAGCATAGCAGGACAATGAAGTCATAGCGAAGGCTAACTTATTATCCTCTCCATAGATTTGAGCACTGGTTTCCTTTGTAGACTGGGCTTGATGTCTGATGGTCCTAGGAAATGTTTCTGGGAGATTTTATGATAGATTCTCAGTTTATGGAATTTGCACCCCCTGAATAATCTAATCCGATGGCAGTTAAGCGCAGGGAGGAATGTCATGATGTCATGTCTGCTGCATAGTTGGCACGTGAAAAGGGTACAATTTTAGAATGAGGAATGTAGGTACTCAAGAGTCAGGGATGCAAAAGTCAGGGTTAAGATTAAAGGGAAACTTTATACTTTTATGAAATGTAATTATCTGAAATGCTTCAAATATACTCATACTTTCTGCACTTACATGTGCAGTTTGTTCCATCAAATTTTTTTAGATTATTTGGATAATTTTACCACAATGTGAAAAAGTCTGCATCTAAAGGAAGCAGTGAGATGTAGTTATTTATTATTAGCTATTAGTTATTAGTATGATAAACAGTGCTCCAATATCTGGCCTTGTATCCACTTACAACATATAAACACCTGATGAGAGAACTGTCCAGGGCTGACGCCGAGGCATGACGCAGGCAGGATGAAAACAGTCCAGGGATAGCTGTACTAGGACCCAACCCAAGTGGGGACTATATTTACAGTCAGCAATCACATGGAATCAGACAGGCAACAACAAGCGACAACACTACAATGACCCGACAAGGGAGCACAGGACTAGGGACCTCATATACACTGGAACACATAAGAATGAGGGTCACCTGTGGCTGATTAACAAGAGGACAGGAACATGAGGTAACAACAATGAACTACAGGCATGGCTGATTAGCCCCGCCTGTGGGAAACACTGGAAGCTGACATGCCGGGCGGGGCTGGACGTGGCAAGAACGTTCTCTGAATCAAACACTTCTTTACATGGGAGCACTTGGGATGGCCCGTGTTACACCTCTCCATCATCACATATTAGGTGAAGTCTTTTGGTATGAACATGTGACAGTTACCAGGAGAATACCTACCACAGGGCACGCCTGGAACATCCTATGAAGGGAATGGAAGTGCTGACATAATTTTCAGTACATCTAAGTTTAGAAGACAGTTAGTCACAATATTTTTCATATTGTTGGTTTATAACTTTTTAATCAAACTAATCCTGCTGTACCCAGGCAGTTTTTAAATATGACAAACAAACTATTGCAAACCAGAAAGCACAGGGCACAAGGCAAGGGAACACCCCGGGTGGGATGCCTGTCAATCAGTGCCAATCAGAAGCATATATCTAATCATACACTATAGGCAATTTAGAAAAGTTAACTGATCTAACTACTTGTATTTGGATTGTGGGATTAAACCAAATGTACCTGGAGGAACCGCATCTGTAGTTGTTAGTCTATTATAAGCCTCTCTGATGTATTCTCTTCATCACTAATATTTCCTAGAATATTCTTGGAATTTTATGGGCTCTGGATAAAAAGTAGTAAATGCAATCCCCAGGATACAAGCGAGATCCATCCCGTAAATGTGTCTTTAAGTCGGACTGGTAGGTAAGTCTTGAAAATAATAATACAGTACATAATGAAAATCATACAGTAAAAATAAAAGTAACTTTTTTACATAGGGTACTGTACTGTAGCTTGAGTCGACAAACCTCTGAAGCTGTGCAATGTTTTCATGAGGGTGTGTGCTTTTGTTTTTACAAACTATTATGTTTAACCCAGATTTTTAGTATAATAGACTTTATAGCAGTCCGTTTGTAAGTACGAGTTGTCCGTAAGCCGGACATTCTTAACCCAAGAACTGCCTGTACCTGTAAACAACTGAGCATTTATAAAAGTCTAAAAGGTTTCGGTTACTTTAATCAAGATTTCATTCTTTCATTTTTTCAGGCTAGCAGTTTTCACTTATGTTTATTTTTGTTCCATTGTATTCTTCCCACCCACTCCTCTGTGCTTCCCGTCATTACAATCATGCACTTCCTTCCCTCCCATTTTTAATTTTCCCTTCTATGTTATTTTCTTTTTCTTCTTTCTTCTTTTCGCATTCTCAGGAAAGCCATTGCTCTGTCTCTCTCCCTTCCTCACAGGAAGTCTGAAAGAACCATGTTAATTCCTCTAATAGTTCGCAGACAGATAATCTTCTGCACTAATGGGAACCCATGGGAATTTTATCCTGAGCTGGAATGTTATGGAGACTCTCTGTCTTCTCAGGGGATGCTTTCAGCCTACTAAATAAAAGCTCCTAAAAAGCAGAAAGAAACAAAAACAGATTTGAGATGAAAATTTTTTTTTTCCAGATCAGAGTTTGCCGTCTGTGATATTCAAGTTACAAGCAGCAGTTTGCCGCTATCACTATCCCTATCATGGAAATATTGGTGTTTAACAGAGGTTGGATATGTATATGAGATTAATAATGTATTCCCGCTTTTTGAAAATTCATTTTGTCATTATGTATTCATTATGTCATGAAGGGTCGTTCATTAATCATTTAGTAACCTAAACTTTATAATAGGCCTGTTCATGGAAATATACTGTTCATTTAAAATGAATCCCGCAAATATTCTCTGATACAATGTTTATATTACTCTTATATAACAATATCATTGCTGTAACAAACAAAAAAACCCGAATAGGAGCAAAGTATTGGGTGAGCTGGAACGCCAAAAAATATTTTCAGCACTTCAGTGCCAAAGTCCACAGTACATTTATGCCATATCCCTTCCTCATACCTCATACTGTCCCCTAATTTTAGTTACACTGTTTTGTTTCACAGTTTCTGTCATAGATTACAGTCTAAAACCTGTATCGATTGTGCTTCAAGAATGCTCTGAAATAGTTCCTGGGCTCTGCGCTGTTTAAAAGTCTTTCAAATGCTTCAAGGAAACCAGTGTTAAGTGCTAAATCTCGGGGATTTACACACATTACAAGTACATTTGATCTGCTGTCAGACTGTAAGAAAAATTGTTAAATGAGTAACATAAGTATTATAGTATTTAATGGTGTTAGGGTCTGTTTGTCGCGTGAGTCATTGAAGTCAGGAAATTAATTACATTTTGTTTCTGTAAAAGCTGGCACTGTTTGCCCTTATTTGGTAAACATGTGAGCCATATCGAAATTGGACTAATAATTTAAATAGCAGTTGCAAAGGGAGACAGAGGGGGAGGTATTGTAGTATTATGTGTTTGATCTTGAATTTGTATCTGTCTGCTAAACTGAAGAAAAGAAAATATCACTACTTTTAGTATTTTTAGCAACTTAAATTTTATGACCAATTACTGTTATAATGCATTATGAAGGTATCTAAAGTGCATTATAGATGAGAGCTTCATAATGCATAATAAACATGGCTATAATGTGCTATACCTTTTGATAAATATTTATAGTCATTTTTAATACTTTATGAATGCATTATAATGTGTTAAGAATGTATTCATAAATTCTTATAGACACGGCATATATACAAATTGTTACTGAAAATTCTTTCATATTTCGGTGACATTTTATTTAAGGTCAAGTTATTTGGTAATTTATAAACACAATCATGACAAATAATAATGCATTAATAAAGGATTGTAAACATGGCTATAAATATTTATCAAAAAGGTATAACCCATTATAGCCATGTGTATTATGCATTATGAATGGTTTGTGAATCTCTCCTCTATAATGCACTAATGCTGTTTTCACCGTGGGGTTTCAGCACTGCCTCTGTACTTTTGTGTGGAGTATGTAGGTTCTTCCTGTGTTGTGTAGATTTCCTCCTGCAGTCCAAGGACATGTTAGGCTTATGGATATGTCTAAATTGCCCTTAGTCTGTGAGTGCATGCATGTGCAGGGGCGGATGGACTAGGGGGACGTGTCTCTTTGATATTTAATTTGGTTTCATTCATCACCCTAATAAACAGACTTTTGTATTTAAATTATTAAGTTGTGTCCCCACCAATATCAACCTCTCTCCTATGCCTTTCTGCATGTGCTTTGTGATGGACCTATCCAGGTGCCTTGTTCCATGTGTCACGCCCCTCATGACCCTAGTCAAGATAAGTGATTGGAAGTTGGATGAGTGGAAATATTAAATGAGTATTTTCAGAAGGCATTCTGAATAAACCTTGTACTTTCCTTGATGTTTGTTAGGAATATTATTATATTGGTGCATGGGCCTAATGTGCATAATTCCTGGGGAAATTCTTTAACTGGGCCAATATGACATGCAACCCTTCCCACTTTGGTCCTCTCCTGCCTTGCTCAGACCCCCCTCCCCTTCCACAGAAGTTAGATGGCAGTCAGCCACAATGAGCCTGTTGGTGACCTATTCTCTGGAACATGAAGCAACAAACTTTCAGGGAGAAATCTTAGTAATGAACCATTAGGGTGCCTCTTGTCTTGGGTGTGTACCCCATTCCCAGTAACCCATCAGAAAGTAGAAGGGAGGAGTATGCTAGAGAGCCCTTCAAAGAATGTGAAAGCTTTGTAGTAGTCATGATTCACACAGTAAACCCCTCAAGTGTACAGCCCAGCTCTTACCCTAATCCAAAGTGATGGCTTTGTGTGTTTTAGAAGCAAATGTAAAATTCTTAGACCATAGCTGTGGTGGGGGGGGGGGCTTGTGTTTATATACTAATTAAATGATATAGATCACAAACAGAAGAAAAAAGCCTGGGTTTAAGACTAGATTTACATATAAATCTACATCTGAAAAAAGGAGAATAATGTCATAAATAGTTTTTTATATATTCAACATAAACTAGAAAAATTAAATGTTGGACATTTTTTAAATGCATTTGAGTTTTATTACTGCATACAAGTCTGTGAGTCTTTGAGTATAGCTTGTGACTGCATATCCTCCGATCCTGGCTTTACAAATTTTAGTAGCATAGTTGTAAAATTTAATTTTGTTTCTGTGTTCCATTTTATTATGTTTAACAAATGTTCAATCTTCAGGCAAATTTTGAAACTGATTCCTTTTAGACAATTAGATGAAAGGATTTCATCTTTCTACTTTTTGATTCACATATTCAGTTGTTACTGTCTGTGTTTTGTTTGTTTGTTTGTTTTTGATTTTAATGCTATTGTTATTGTCTTCTTAAATGGCATCTGGGAGCCAATATGAGTCCTGTCTGGAAGCAGTATCATATTAGATTTAACTTAACATTACGTTTTGGTTTTCTAGTCACGTATTACTATAAACCGCAAACCAACAACTAAATATTCCTCTGAAATCATGTAATCTCAGCTGCCGCACAGATACTTCTGTCTCTGATTCTATAATGCCCGGGATAGTAAGTGAGAATTGTAACCTCAAAGTATGCAGCTGCTATATCCCAGCAGTGTTTGTATTGTACAGAATTTTTTTGTATTAAAACATAATAATAATAAATCAGGTAACGTGTCTCTTTGTTTTGATTTCAGGGCGTTGTTCAGATATGATGGCTTTAACAATAACTTAAAACTGTCAGATTCAGGAGGTAAGTTCACATAATTTGTCAAGAGTGTCTTCTACCTGACCTCATGCATAGTGCCATTAAGATATTCCTTTTGTTCATGTAACACAGAGATATGCAGTTAATGTCATAGAGAGAGATCCAGTGTTGTACTTGCCCTTATTTGGTAAACATGTGAGCCATATCGAAATTGGACTAATAATTTGCTGCTAAGCTGATAATTTCTCTGAAATGCAATGGCTATAACAGCAGGAAATGTGAGTCTATACATAAAATAAGAAAATATTTTTAATTAAATGTATTTATTTCATTCAGAATGACAATACAGAACTTCAAACAAACATACCATTTATGGATAATATGCCCAGCCGACTTAGTAGTGGATTACTGTATGAAGTGTTGCATCATTTTGGGGTGTTATTGCCAGAAAGTAATGTATATTATTTGTTTCTTGTCAGATGCGTTGAATTCACGTGTTACAGAAGCGGGAACCTAAGATTTGAAAATTGTAGTTTGGTAATGACATTCTGTTCCTGTGTTTATGATCTTGCAGTGGGTGGCTTGACAGAGCTTGTGAAGAAGTTCCACAGAAGCAGGGCACTATATGGACTGTGTCAGGTGGCTGCAAAGCCTGGACACCAGCATGTTGTTCTAATTTCATGGGTGAGTCTGCAAAACTTGATTTTGGGGCAAAAAGACGTAGGATCACATAGGGAAGACCAGGGACAATTGTTGAATGGGGTCAGTTATGCGAAAGGATACAATAATCTTCCTGCATGACTTCAAAATACCACTAATGTTTAGCAAACTAGTACAACTTTACTTAGAAAGGAAAAAATGGTAACACTTTACTTGAAGCAGTCATCTATAATGCAATATAAATACCTTCATAATGCATTATAATGGTTGCTATAAGAATTAGTAAAGCATTACAGCATCTTCTGTTGACAGTCATAAGGAATTGTAGTGTTGATTATAATACTTCATAAGCTCCAGTGAAGCTAGCATCTATAAATGTAAAGACATTCATAATGCAAAATAAACATGGCTATAATGTGTTATGCCTTTTTATAAAAATTTATAGCCATGTTTATAATGCTTTATGAATTAATAGGTTCTTCTAAACATGGCATCCATAGAAAGTCTCACCAAAAAATGTTTTTTTTCCTGTTGTCTTTTTTTTTTACATTTAATGAAAATGCAATTGAAAAAATTCTGCAGTTGGCCCCTATGTGATTCATTGGGTGTCCCTGAAATGCTTTATTATGCGTTATATCATAGAGGTGTAGCTGATGATCAGTGGGCATGTATCTATCATTGAAATGAATTGTATCCACCTTTATGAGCACAGGGCAACCATGCCAATCCAGCATGATATCTGATTCCATACGTGCAGGTCGGTGATGCTGTGGATAAATGCCACAGAGAGGAGTATGCCAGCCACCAGCCTGCCATCAAGGCATTCTTCAAGGTAAAGCACAGTCCTGAAGAATGAACCCTTTATAAGCACATATCAATGTTAAAAATGCAATGGACCCAAAAGTTCTGCTGCCACGATTAAGATCATGTGAAGGAACAATAAAGATCTTGTGTCTGTTACCATAATGAACAGTATAGCCACGTGGAAATTTGTTGTGGGAAAGACATGTCACTACATGTATTTGTTAACAATATCAAACATTAATAATTAATAGCACTATTTAGGCTTCACATAAAGGAATGTAAGTTGAGGTACACTGTCAGAAAAAAAGTACCAATTTGTACCTTTGAGGGTACAATTTCTTGTCACTGGGGCTGTACCCTCAAGGGTCTGCCAACTGTACCTTAGCTGTAGGTAAATGTACCTTTTGAGGGACATAAATGGACTCTGAGGAACATTTCTGTACCATTGGGGGTACATTAATTTTGTTTGTACCATGGTGAACATAACGGTACGAGGGCTGTGCCCTTTTTCTGACAGTGTATCAGATGAAAAAATTGTCTATATTTGTATAGATCATTCTGTAATTTGTGTGAACCAATCACAGATTCCCTATGGTACATATAATTGCAAATACAAATTTGGAGCAATACAATTTCAAGTTAAAGGAAATTATGAGTAACATTATTTTAATGTGTTGGTCTTAAGGCCGTCCTTCAGAAATGTGTGTACCTTGCCCTCTTTCTCTATGTTAAAGCATCCCAATGCTCTGTCAGCAGGCAAATAATATGTGTGCTTCAGCTCTATGGCATCTACTTCTGGCTTTGCTCAGTGAGGGTTGGGTTAGCACTACAGTCAGCAAACTTGTTGCGATATATAAAGTGACCACTGTATGTTTTGAGATGTGCTTCCTTCACCACTAGGTTTGCTTAAGTGGTTGGCCTGCACATGGTTTAAGTGCATTAGTGTACAAATAGTTTTGTCCAAAATGTCACATATTCAGGCTTAACTGCTAATGCTTTGCAAGTTTGTTGAAGGTGTGCCTGGGTATCTAATGAGCATACAATATTAAGTAAAATATTCAAATAACCCACTAAACTGACTGGTTTAATGCATTTACTGTTAGTTATTTTCATGGTTTCCATTACACCCAGCCAAACAATAGGTGACAGTGCAATCAAACCCATATTTGTTTTTTAGCTAAAACTCTTTCATCATTGACAAATATCAAATAAGTTATTCCTCATTGTTTCTGTCAACTGGATCCAGTTTATTACTATAGGTAGGCAGTTGATATTTTAGCTCTGTCTGTCTGTCTGTCTGTCTGTCTCTCTCTCTCTCTCATATATATATATTCAGTGCCCCCAGAAAGTATTCACACTCCTTCACTTTTTCCACATTGTCACGTTACAGCCTTATTCTAAAATAGATTTAAATATTGTTTTCAAAATCTACACAAAATGGTCCATAATGGCAAAGTGAAAACGTGTTTTAAGACATTTTATTAAATTAATAAAAAATTTAAACATTTAAACACAATAGGTACATAAGTATTCACACCCATGGCTTAAGATTTTGTTGAAGCACCTTTGGTTGCAATCACAGCCTCAAGTCTTCTTGGGTATGCCTCTACAAGTTTGGCACACCTGTTTTTGGGGATTTTGTCCCATTCTTTCCTGCAGATCCTCTCAAGCCCAGTCAGGTTGGATGGGCAGTGCCAGTAGACAGCCATTTTTAGGTCTTTCCAGAGATGTTCGATTGGATTCAAGCCCGAGCTCTAGCTGGGCCACTCAAGGACATTCACAGACTGCTCCTGAAGCCACTCCTTTGTTATTTTGGCTGTGTGCTTCAGGTCATTGTTGTGTTGGAAGATGAATCGTCACCCTAGTCTGAGTTCCAGAGTACTCTGGAGCAGGTTATCTTGAAGAATTTCTCTATATTTGGCTGCTGTCATCTTACCCTCTATGTGGACTAGTCTCCTAGTTCCTGCCACAGAAAAACATCCCCACAGCATGATGCTGCTACAATCATGCTTCACAGTAGGGATGGTGTTAGCCAGGTGATGATCGGTGCCTGTTTTTATCCAGACATGATGCTTTGAATTCAGGCCAAAAAGTTCTATTTTGGTTTTATCAGACCAAAGGATTTTCCTTCTTACAGTCTGAGAATCCTTAATGTGCTTTTTAACAAACTCCAAGCGGGTTGCCATATACCTTTTAGTAAGGAGTGGCTTCCGTCTTGCCACTCTACCATAAAGGCCTGATTGGTGGAGTGCATTAGCTATGGTTGACCTTCTGGATGGTTCCACAATGGAACACTGGAGCTCTGCCTTAGTGACCATTGGGTTCTTGGTCACCTCTCTGACCGAGGCCCTTCTTCCCTGATTATTCAGCTTGGTAGGGTGGCCAGATCTAGGGAGGGTCCTGGTGGTTCCAAACTTCTTCCATTTCTGAATAATGGAGACCATGGTGCTTTTCGGGACCTTCAATGCTGCCTACATTTTTTGGTATCCTTCCCCAGATTTGTGCCTTGCCACAATCTTGTCTCGGAGGTAAATACAGACAATTCCTTGGACTTCATTGTTTTGTTTCTGCTCTGATATGCACTATCAACTGTGAGACCTTATATAGACAAGTGTGTGCCATTCAAAATCATGTTCAATCAACTGAATTCACCACAGGTGGACTCCAGTCAAGTTCAAGGATGATCAGTGAAAATTGGATACACCTGAGCTAAATTTTGAATTGTGAATACTTGTGTACCTATTGTGTTTAAATGTCTTAATTTTTTTAATAAAATGTCTGCAAACATATTTTCACTTTGACATTATGGACCACTTTGTGTAGATTTTGTAAAAAAAAACTATACTCAAATATATTTTAGAATACGGCTGTAATGTAACAAAATGTCGAAAAAGTGAAGGGGTGTGAATACTTTCTGGTGGCACTGTTAATATATATATATATATATATATATATATATATATATGAAAAAATATGTAGAAATAGAAGAAATATAATACTTTTGTCCATAGTGCTAAGATGTAGATAATGTTGTTCTTTTTTTTAGCTACTGCCTGTTTCTCTTGTCAAATTCACAAAGTTCACTGTACGATGATAAGGTTACAAACTTGAACGTAATTAATAGTACCTGATGATAAGATAAACTAACTGCCATTCATCAAGCACTAATAAGACAATTTGCATGGTCTCCATATTTGACATATGAAGTAC
Organism: Mormyrus iriodes; assembly: GCA_011763525.2. Classification (NCBI taxonomy): domain Eukaryota; kingdom Metazoa; phylum Chordata; class Actinopteri; order Osteoglossiformes; family Mormyridae; genus Mormyrus; species Mormyrus iriodes. Next base: position 13,604,725 of record JAAGVU020000113.1, on the reverse strand, counting down.
ATATAAACTTACTTTACAATATATATATTAACTGATGATTTGAGTGGACAGATTATGCAGACAATCCTGGCATTGGTTTTCTGGCCCTTACTCCTACCCAATTCTTCAAGGTTATCCTGATTCACCCCCTGGTCTGTCTTTCTTCCAGGAAGCTCATATGTTTGTCAGAGCTAAGACACTGGATAATGTGACAGAGGATCGGATCAGTGCCATGTTTTGCACAATGGGCACACCAGCATTGCATGGGAAGAGTGGATTTTGCTCTGTGGAGAAAGGAGAATCTGTGGTGAGAGTCTGAGCTTCAGTATTTGTTGTTACATTTTCTACTAAATTCATTGCTGTCAGCTACCAACCTTCAAAGCGAGCATGGTGTTGTAATATGTTGGCTAAAAAGAATTTGCATTGGTGTGTTTGCTCCCCATATACACTCACCTAAAGGATTATTAGGAACACCTGTTCAATTTCTCATTAATGCAATTATCTAATCAACCAA
>JAAGVU020000113.1:13567254-13604132 GCA_011763525.2 Mormyrus iriodes | reverse complement strand
AGGCAGTTCTGAAGGTGAAAGGGGGTCAAACACCGTATTAGTATGGTGTTCCTAATAATCCTTTAGGTGAGTGTATAATCAAAGTTGACAGTTTTGTTGTGGCTGGACTTTACTGTGCTGTGTTTCTGATTGATCTCTTTCATTTGTACTTTCAGGGAACTAATTATAAGAGGACAATAGCTGCAATGCACATACAAAGAATGAAGAGAGAGCACTTTTGGGCACAGTCAGATGTGAGTTCCAGCATATTTGAAATAAATAGTTCACTGTGATCAAGAACTTAACCTGGATGAGGTACAAGGAATATTTCTACCAGGAGTCTTGCACAAGAACGTGGTTTCAACTCCAGGTAACACTTTCCCAACTTGCTTTCTCCACTAGAGAGAGGAAGAAGAGAGGAAAGCAGAAGAGAAAAGACAAGTACTCGAAGAAGGGAGGCATTTAGAAATAAAAAGAATACAACAGGAGCGCAGAGAGGCAGAGGAGAGGGAAAGGAAGATAATTGAGAAAGGGAATATGATACAGGAGTAGAGGTCTGGATGTCAATATATGGAAACATTGCAGCCTGTTTTCCAATAGTGCACCCTGTGACCAGCAGTGCATCTCTGCTCGAGCTTACCTTGAACTTGTCATTTTGGTTTCAGGTTTTACTTACATGTAGGTAACAAAAAAACCTGTGTTCATTTGGCATGGCTCAAAGTTGCTCCAGGAAACAGAGCTGATTGGCAGACAGACTGCTCTCAGATTTCTTTTTGCTAAAATGTTGTCCTAATGGTCTGCCTCACCCCCCCCCCCCCCAAAAAAAAAACTCTGCTGTTGTTTCCAAGCAGGTATATTCTCAAAATGATGCTGAAACATTTCTCACATCTTTATGGTTTGAATTCTGCTTTAGTTTTATCCAATATCAGAAATTGTTCATGAACGTTCAAAATTTTTTTACTTTTTTCTCATAACTGATTAATTGTCATTGGTGGTTAATGAAATATTTTAAAATGTTTAACATTTTATTTTTCAGATTGTGTTGTTACCAAATGTTCTTGATGTTTTTCATGTTCTGTTTTGACAGGAGAATAGAGGAAAAGATAGAGGCAACAGCACGAAAACAGGAGATCATCAGATGGGTGAGTTAGGGCCACGTGGTTACATTTAGAAAGAGATGGCCTTGTGGGAGTGAGTGAATGAGCATTTGTGTCAGTTACAAACAGCATGTGAAGATCAAAAAAAGACTCCTTTTAAGATACCGGCATTAATTAGATAAAGCACATCAGGATTATGGCAAGTGCCATCGATGTTTGGTCGCATAAATAATTGTAATAGGAGATGAGAGTGACAGAGGTGTTCTGACAGTTCATTAACCTTGTAAAAAGACAGCTAAATTATTAAAATGTAATTTGATAGTTTAATTATTCTGTTTATACATTTTATAGAAGGAGAATTTTAGTCTTAAGTGCAGTGTGGATGGGTGTGAGCATTGCGATTTATAATACTCTAGAACCAGATGTGTTTATTTGATGAAGGTGTTCCAGTTTTGTGACTTGGGGTTTGCTGTAGGAGCAGCAGAAAAAGGAGCATGAGGAGGAGATGAGAGCTAGCTTCAGATGGAGTGAGTCTATCGAGAAGGCAGCAGTAAGTTAAGAAGCTGTCTTAAAAGAGTTATGTTTTATTTGTCTTCATAATATTTGGCTTTTGAACAACTCAGTAGTAACACTGCTCCAATGCATACACGTTAGTACTTTAAAGCAGTATTTGCTCATCCCATCCTGTAGGAGGCAGCAGCACTGGTCTCTCAACGTCCCATCAATCCACTGAAGTTCTTCAGGCAGCTGTCTTCATCATCTTCTTGTGATCCTCCAAGCCCTGCCTCCCCACATACAGGTGAGTGGGAGGGTGGAATGCTCTCTAGAAATGCTAAGCTTGGGTTTTGGTTGGAAAGAAAAAATACTACTGTCAAAATAACCATAGATGCAATTAAATTGTGCACCTTTGAGATTATTAGTCAAAATAAATTGTGATGGGAGAATTATTATACAGTGTCAGTGTCTGACTGGTTTCACCCACTTGTAATTGGTTTATTAGTTCATGCTGCATTAAACCAATCAGTGACTGACATCCCTAGAAATTCCACCAATCGTAGGCTTCATAGTCACATAGTATAGGACTGTTAATTCATGACATTTGAGCGACTAATGCGACAGTACTGCTTCCGGGGCCAAATTCGGTACAAGCCAATATGCTGCAGTGTTATGTGCCCCAGTGTTTTAATTGATCTGAAACAACAAAAACTAAATAACTGCCCTTCTACTGCTTTCCATTTCACAAGATATTGAAGAGGGAGTGGCTGTGTAAACTAAACAGTCAGTTTTCAAAAATTTTTAATGTTTAGTATTAGGATATAATGGGCACAAATTTCATGATCACAAACAAACCTTGGTTTTAGGGTTATGGTTTGGTGCAATTTTTGTACAGCAGAAAAAACTAAATTTGTCCTAATAACTATTATTAAAACTGTAAACACATTTAAAGTTGTAAGAAAGTTGTAAACCAAAGGCAATGCATCCGTCGACATGTCCGAATAACAAGAGATGCTTATTTGTACCTTGAAAAAAATGTATCTAAAAACCAAACATCATAACAGTCATAATGAGTATGGCTAAATTTGCTTAAATGCCACGGAGAGACTAACTTGCAGAGGCTATTTTTGCTTTGCTCAGGTCATACACTCGGATGATGTCATCTCAAATGAATTAGCATGTTGGATGTGTATTAAGAAACATATCCAATGAACAGTCTTGGTTTTCTCAACTACTCTCTCTCCAGTGTTGGTATAATTTACTGGGAAGCCAAAATGATGCCAAACCACCAATTAGGACTGACTGGGACCAGCATTAACCATAACAAACTCATAGCCACCAGCAGCATAAGGTTTTCCATGTTGAACATATACTTGTGCATTTAGCTTCCACCCATGTCAAGAAATGTGTTCATTTGTTTTATTGTGTGAACCAAAAATGATGCATCAAGGATGATACTGATAGACTGATAATTCCTTCTTGAAAAACAGCAACACTCATCACTCTGTTTGAAAAGGAATTTAGCCCCTTTTTCACCCTTAACGATGCCATGCTAAAGAAAGAAATTATGGTGAATAACGATACCAGTTTTGTCATTGTGGTTTGTTTGGACTGTTGGGCCCTGGAAACAGTTTTACCCCATGCGTTGTGTCAGATTTAACAAGCGAATTCTTGATAATGGTGGTTGGTTTATTTATGTTTCGTATATAGATTGCTTTAGGAAAGAGTATTTGGCTTTAAACTAATGAATACATTCTTCTTCATCTATTGTGTTTTTCTATACAGGAAAGCCTCTGTTCCGGCACTTTCAGTGCAGACTAACTGAAAGGGCATTTATTTTTAAGAAGTCAGATTTGTCTGCATCTACTAGTAATAGCAGCCTCCTGGCAGTGTCACCAGTGGCTTTCAGCCCTACCTCCTCATCACAAGCATCTATCCCATGCAGCCAGGACATACTTGACACTGGGTCAGACCTCCAACCCAGTACTCCACCTGCTTCTCCTGTTTCCTTGGTTCCAGCCTCCACCTCGCCTCCATCAAAATGCCCCCCAAATCTATCGCTTCTTTCTTTACAGATGGCTCCCATCCATGCCACCACTGCCCCAGATCCTTCTCCTCTTTCTCCATCTGTGCCTCCACCCTCATCCCAAACTACCCCAGACCTACTTGCTTGCCAATCACAGGCTTCATCCTTCTTTACACTGTCAGCCTTCATTGACCCACCACCTGTAGATGTGGACATCCTGCTAAGTCCAGAAACCCCCAATGTCACCGTGATGCATGATGCTGTTCATACAAACGGTAGGAAGCATTTTTTTTCTCTAACAATCATATGCATCACAATAACTTCCATAGCTTGAATCAAAATTTAGTGAGGAAACAAATTGTTTAAAATAAGGCAATGAGGTCTCTTCATTTTAGTGTAGCAATAGCTGGAATTAGCATTAAGAACTGTACCTGGAAAATTACTAGTGATGACATGTAAATGATTTATTTATATCCAGGGACATACCTATAAATTCTGGACCCCTGAAAAAATGTCACCTTGAGCCTCTACACTCAGTTAACGGATTTTGCCTTTCCAACGGCCCCTGAATCTGCCAGGGTATCCATGCCTTCAGACACCCCTGTTTCCACACCCACCGCCATTCTATGGGGACAAATGAAATCTGCCCATTATGCTCAGGAAAATTGTCCAAAAATGTTTCTAAATGTGAATAAAAACTGAATGATAATAAAGTAGAAAAAATGCTATCTAGAATGTTGTATGCAAGTAACCTAGTCCACAGAGCCTAAAGAGAGAGATTAAAGTGTTAAATATCAGGGTGTAAGCCTCTCACCAGAAGCAAGATCACATGGACCATATTTTAATTTGGAATGAAACAAAAAGTTGAGCAACAGCAATTCAGGAGGTTTTACTGATGAGAAGAAAATTTGCAAGTATCAAAATGATGGAAAGGCTAAAGTGTTGGTTGAAAACTAAAGATCAAAAAGAGGTACTTCATTATGAATGCATGGCACAGGGAATATCCCCAAATTCAGTAAAGGGTTCAGTGGACTTAATTAAAAATGTGAACAGGATAAATTTAGAGATATACAAACAACACCTCTTTATAAATGCAGATAAAAATTCCACCAGAGCTACTCAGCAGGAATCTAGCATACCTTTATGTATAACACATAAGGCAGGAAATTTGGTAATAGTCTGTTAATCACATATCTTACTTCTTCAAAAGAGATTGCAGCCTGAAACACAAGCAAAAATATTAAAGAGGCTGAGATTACAGACAAGAAAAACACAATGAAGAACCGTAGAACCATATAGTCCGGTGATGACAATGAGAGTCTTGTTGACTATAGTATTGCTATAAATTAAGGCTTTGCAATTTGCAATTGGTTTTGTCAGGGTGGAAAATATTTAGATTGTGAAATCTGGCATTCAGTTACGTCTGAGTATACAGTAAGGTTTCACAATTTGTAGTTGGTTTTGTCAAGGTGGAAAATGTACAGATTGTGAAATTTGGTGCATTTTGGCTGTGAGCACTATGAAACACTGGTAGTTTTATGTCTATTATCCACATCTTTCTGAAACAAGATATATAGACTACATTTTTTTAGAAGGAATTGGACAATATTTACCATCCTGTGAATATATTTGATCAATAAGACTGTTCGACCTATTGAAATGCCATAAATGTAGTGTTTTTTTTTTTCAAATATGTAGCATAACACACTTTTATGTTCTAAAGGTTATGTGTATAGTGGTGTTCAACAAGACCTGAAATCAGAGTGTCTGTAGTCACAACATTCATAGTCATTTTTAGGGGAAAACATCAACTGCATCACAGAACAAATGAGTGTGTGGTGGAGTCCTTACATACTGAAAAAGATAATCCCTCAAGAGTAATATTGGGAAAAACAAAATTCAGCATTTTCAGAGAAACCATCCATCCATCCATTCTCTACCGCTTATCCGGGGTCGGGTCGCGCAGAGAAACATTATATGCAAATCCAAAAAGCTGATTCAGTGGTGAATAATAATAAAATCATTGAATGACATTTTAAAAATGGCATAGAAGACAAGTACTTATTTTACTGTTATAAACATACACAATATATCCAGCGTCTTTAATCCAAAGGACTACAGAGCTTTCATTTTTCACAGTGTAGCATAATGGGTTGTCAATCATGTTAACTGGGCTGTTTCTTGAGGATCACAACTCTGCAGCTACAGCAGAGGGTACCACAGTTCAGAGCATTCCTCTAAAATGGGCTCAAAAACCCCAACAAAGGCCATTTGTTGCTTCAGTCTTTTTTGATTTGTCTGAACTGTGTTGCAAGATTTGAAAAGTTTATAACACACATTAAAAGACACACTGGTAGAGATAATGTGTATTTGTTAACTGTTATAATCAGATTGTTCCAAGTAGTTTCCGCCTTTTCCTTTTAACTTCATTTAATGAAACCAGAAAGAAATAGTATTGTTACATTATTAAGTAACTGAGTGTATACCTTTTAATGTTTTACTGTTACAAATAAAAAAATGTATTACTTTTAATAATCTGCAGTGGAGAGTAAAATGTTCTGTTCAATCAACAGCTCAAAGCAGAAAGAGGATTATTATTATTGACTTGTCTTCCATCAAAGACAGCATTCCCTGAGGCTTGCGAGCACTGCAGTTTTACACCCCTGCTCTAGGCTAAAATAACAACCTTAAGCAGTAGCTTGTTGTTTGTTGTTATAATGACCTCTTTGGAGCCTTGCTATAGACGTGGCACATAACTCAAGCATGTATGATATAAAACAGGACTTTTAAAACAAGGCTGCATTCTTTTTTAGAAAAGAAAAAGTTATCAGTGCATCTATATTGGTGGTAATGCCTCGATATGCTAGAGGAACTTTTATATACAAAATCACAAATTTTGTGATTAAAATTACTCTGCACACATCAGAATGTCACTTCTTGGTTTAATCCATGGCGTACCAATAAAAAAAATGAATGAGAAATAATGAGTGTGTTAAATTACTCAGTAAATGTCTTACATGTTTATATTCTATTTATTACTGTTTCTTGCACTATGACCCATGAAATTGAAATTTCATCTCATCCCAGGTATCATATAACTGAAGATGACAATAAGGATACTTTGACTGTTTATGATAATCCTGTGGGTTTTGAAGCCTCATCCTGTCCATCACTATGCTAAATACACACATCTAAAAATATGCTTTAATGTCTTGCTTAACGGCACTTGGGAATTTTTATTTTTAAAAGAGATTTTTTTTGCTCAGTTTTGCCCTTCAGTTATTCATTTCCAGCCTCTACTGAACAACCTTTTCTAAACAGCTCTTGTGACGTGTTAATATACGTCCACAAGGACTCCTGCATAACACCTAGCAACATTTACAAACTTTCAAACCGAATTAGGACTTACATTGTGTTCTGAATCCACATCAGGAATTTTCTCCTCATTTCAAATCTGCTATAATTCAGTAAATAATAAGTCAATAGATAAGTTCTTGGAAATTCACAAATACTGCAGAACTGTTGGACAGTTGGAGAAAATGAATAGAGGGAAAGATCTACACAGTCAGTCAGAACAGCCAAGCATTCTATGCTACATTCGGGTTTTGTAACAGTTTCTCTTTTAATTTAATATGATATTTTTTATATTGAGAACATTTTCAAAATGAAAAAAGCACTGTTAAATGACTATATAATTTATCTAATTTTAGTATAAAAGAAAAGCATTAATTATGCTGTACTATATAGCGTTAATGTGTGTTATAAATATATTATGCTCTCTTTTAAAATACCATAAAACATTGAATGATGTTACTTAATTTTGTCTGAGGAATAGATTGTGATGCCACACATAACTTCCATAGTGAATATTATTATATGCATGCTATACGTAGAAGTATGAAGCACTCATGGCTCCGTGAAGTAAATTCCAAGAAACTGCTTCGGATCAGCACAGTATTGAATGCTGTATGTGAGTCACAAAGAGACTTTTCAATGTACAGCTGAACACTTCCTTATGCATTTTCTTTTCAGAACATGCGAGTTCATTGAAAAGCAGTGATGCGGATCTGGAAAATCTTAAGGTGCATATTACACCCACACTGCAATCTGAGCACAAAAAAGAAGTGAACCTGAACAAATACTGTCAGAATGTTTAATAAAACGATTCTGGCTTTATTGTATATAAATTTTGTTTTGTTCTTCATAGATAGGTTAGGTTGTCTAAAGTATCTTCATAATTGTTTTATTTTGTTAAAAGAGAACAATCGTACAACAGATATTTTCTTCATATTGTGTTAAAATTATGTTACGTTAACCATACGTTATTTCTCAATTTGTTTTTTTTCAAGTTAGCATAAATGTTTCTCAGTGTGTGTGTCTCTATATGTATACACACATGCATATATACATATACAGTATATTGCAAATATGCTTGAAGGAACATTAAAAATTAGAAAAAAAAATATTTGCAGAATCAATTGTGACTTAAGATCTGTACTCCTTAAATGATCTCCTTATTTTTTGAAGGTGGACATTCTTGAAATAGACTTCACACCAGGAGCTGAAAATGAAGAGTGTGAGGAAGCAGGTTTGTTTAAATCAAAAACAGGTTTGGACCCCCATACTCTAGCACTTAAATTGGACACGGCTGTCTCTTCAACAGAGGAGTATTGAGTTGCCTTTGCTGATCCTCATCCTGATGCCAAGTCAGCAATGGCAGTCACAGATCTTGAGGATCAGGTAGAATGTATGGCTATAGAAAAAAATGACTTTACAGAAAAAGAAGGTCCTTTCAAAGAACCCTTCATTGATTCAGAAGACAGAGAAAGGGAGGAAATACAATGGTCTGAGTCTCCACTGCAGGCCTCAGGTATGACCAAGAAACTAACCCTGCTTGGACAAGTAGATGAAGAGGAGACGTGAGTTCCCAGCAATATTAATCAAACACAGTGCCATGCATGTTCAGCTGGATATTAATGGACCTTATGCGACTGGTATTGTTTTTCTTTCAGATGAAGTCGCAGATGAATCAGTGTACAGTGCAAGTACAGCCTACAGTGGATTCAAAATGTGGGATTATCAATGAACAGGAAGCTCAAAATATAAATGATCACCCCAAGGAACACAATGATGTTGGTATGCCCTGTAACTAATTGGTTTTATTAGTTTAGACCTTTTTCCCTTTAAATCAGGGCCATGGTATGAATGGACTTGCATTTTCTTCTAGAAGAAAGCCTCCATTCCATTAAAGAGGACCCATCCTGTGACTTGATGTATGTCAGCACAAGGCATCTTTTTTGATTGTTTGATCTTTATCTTTTATTTAGTTAGCTCAGTAGATGCTAATGATATCAAATTTTGTTTTTTACATTGCAATTATTGCTAGAAATATCAAGTTGCAGGTAAAAAATTAGCAATAGCAATATTCTGGCTCACCCTAGCAAGTCCACCAGTACTATATGCAGTGCTTAATTTGTGCTGGATCCTGCCGGAACACGTTCCGGGACCTCTCTGTTTTTGACTGTCTGTGTTCTGGCACCTATTTGCATGATTCCATAAGCTCTCAGGTTAAAAAAAAAACAAAATCCATTTATCCATCCATCCACCCCTCTCACCAACCACCTCCTCCAGCTCCACTGGGGGAATACCATAATCTCTCAAGCATGTCCTGGGTCTGCCCTGGAGCCAGCTTCTGGTTGGACATGCTGGAGACACCTCCCCAGAGAGCCGTCCAAGAGGCATCCAAGATAGAAGCCCAAACCACCTCAACTAGCTCCTGTCAATGCAGAGGAGCAATGACTCCACTTTGAGCCCCTCCCAAATGTCTGAGCTCTTCATCTCTAAGTCTGAACCCAGACACCCAACTCATTTCTACTGCTTGTATCCACGATCACAATTTTTCAGTCACTACCCAAAGTTCATGACCATAGGTGAGGATAGGAACATAAATCGACTTTGCCTTCTGGTTCAGCTCTCTTTTCACCACTACCGACATCCACATAAATGCCGACGCTGCACTGATCCGTTTGTTGATCTCCCACTCCCTTCTTCCCTCACTTGTGAACAAGACCCTGAGATACTTAAACTCCTCCACTTGAGGCAGCAAATCATCCCCTACCAGAAGAGGGCAATCCACCTTTTTCCAGTCGAGAACTATGGCCTCGGACCTGGAGGTGCCGATTCTTATCCCCACTGCTTCACATTGAGCTGCAAACCGCCCCAATGCATGTTGCATGTCACAGCCTGATGATGCCAAAAACACCACATCATCTGCAAAAAGCAAAAACGTAATCCCAAGGCCTCTGGACTGGACCCCTGAGGGACATGATAGTATGCCTTTACCAAGTCCACAAAACACATGTAGAGAGGTTTGGCAGACTTCCATGAACCCTCCAGTATCCTTGTGACGATGAATAACTGGTCCAGCATTCCACAACCAGAATGAAATCCATATTGTTTCTTCTGGATCTGACAGACCCTCCTCTTCAATACCCTGGCAGAGACCTTCGCAGGGAAACTGAGGAATGTGATCCTTCTGAAGTTTCTTAAAGATTGGGACTACCACTGCAGTCTGCCAGTCCAAAGGTACTGACCCCAACATTTCTGCAATGTTGCAGAGGCATGTCAGCCAAGACAGCCCAACAACATCAAGAGAGCACAATTTATCCCAATGCATTCACAAAATGAAAATTGTAGGCTATTGTTTGTCTCAATATTAATGTGAATAATACAGGGGAACAAAAATCTTGTGTTTCAAGATCAACAGCTTTCTGGGATTTTGTACCACTGTCTGGTCAAATTTATCTTTTATCATCTGTGTGTGTATGTGTAGGTTTCTCTCTATTGCTTTCTCAATTTTTCTATATGTAATACATGTGTACAAGACATTCCACTCACACGAGACGATAATAGAATGCTGGTTTTTTTTAGCTAGATGTTGTCCTTTCATTACAAGTGGCTGTCAACACATTCTGCTGATTGTTATATCACATTAGGAATGTCACAAAGACCTTTATAATGTCTGTAGCTTAGATTAGTAGATCTTGTAAAATTTCAGCAAAATTTCTATCTTTTTCAGTCATTCTACAGTAATTGTGGGGTTTTTTTAGGTCTTTTTTTAGTACAGATCATCGTGCATGTACATACTTCAACACCTGTTCAGTAGTCTAGGCACGTACATCAGGTTAACATTAATCATACTCTCCTGTTCTAAGACAGCAGTGCACAAGAATAAGGTGAAGCAGGAGACACTGGGAGAGACCAGAAACCAGCCAGGTAGAGGGTGGAAGCTACTTTCTAATGCCAGGGATGACTGTTAACTTATCAGACTGTTTCTCATGAATCAGAGGATGACATCAAGTGACCTTCAAAAGGAACTGGAAACATTGAGTGCAGGTGTGAAGTGCACTGCTTGGACAGTTTGTGTCAGGCTCCTAGAAGCAGGACTGAAGTTCCTTAAAGCAAGAAAGAAGTCCTTCATTAATGAGAAACAGAGAAGAACCAGGCCGCAGTTTGCAAAAAGGATATATATGTACACCCATGCATTGATAAATTATATTATATTATATTATATATTATATAAATAATTATATTATAAATTCACTCTGGCTCTGTTTGCATGTGCTCATTTTCTTTTCTATTTCATGGCCTATAACAGCAGACATGTTTGCAAAAAGATGTTGTTTGTTTATGAGGAATTTAAATATTAATTTCTTCAGCAATTTCAGCATGACCAAACATTCAAATGTTCACACACTGCTCTTTCACAAAACTCGTGCTGTTTCAATTGCTGACTGACATTAATAATTCACTTGGGTCCTTTAAATTTACATATTCAAAAACATAAAGTGTTTGCAATGTTTGCCATATTCTTCATATAGACATATATACATATAGACTACCAGTCAAAAGTTTTTCACACGCTGAGATTTTTTGCAGTTGCATGTTACTCAATATTCTATGCTAACAAATAAATTTACAGTATGTTCACCATTTGAGTACCTTTATTGGCAAGTAAATGTCATATCTTTGATTCATCAAAGTAACCTCCTTTGGCAGTTATAACAGGGGAAAAAATTCAAGGCATTCTTTCTAAAGGGGACATATTGCTCTGTTTCATGCGATGAAACAGCTAGTGTATTGAAAGTTAAAGAACAGCCTAGAATTTGACTAAGCTGTCACCACACAACCAGTTAATAGGATGTCAGACATGCACTGTTACATACTCTTTCCATGTTATAAAGGAAATGTATTTTATTTGACTTATATTTTTATTTATACTTGTTCATTCAACTTCATTCAATGCTTTCAATTGAATGCTTCATTCAATTCAATTCAAAGATTTAAAAAAATAAATTAAACATGCTCAAAAATGTGTTGGTACAACATGGTGACCCAGCAAGTAATGCTGCTCCAGGTTTGCAAGGCAAAGTGTGGTCTCACTTTGCAGGTTTCCTTTTCAGTCCTTTGGGTTTAAGCTTTATTAATCCCTGAGGGGAAACTAGGGAAGGAGGTGGTAGGCCTAGCGGCATATGAGAGTATATAAATCACTCTGATTTTCTGAATGGATGGGAACTCCATGCACACAAAATAAGAATGCAGGATTCAAACACCTCAACATGGCAATGGGAAGCAACAGTGCTAACCAGTGCAAATCAGTGAGCCACCTCTGCTGATACGCTGGCCCTCACTTTTTTCCAGTAAGGATGGAAATACAAAGACCTAACTTCTCTCTGTGTATCCCACAAATGGTGAGCCAAAGTTCACCCAAGAAACATCCCTGGACCTCCTCAACGTTGTGGAAACAGTCAACAAGGCTTGGTGGAATGGTAGAGCCTATTTTGGGAAGAAACAACCCAAAAGGCTCACTGACAATAAGCATTACTAAGAAATGCATGTGCATGCACTCATGAAGATATAAATAAACCCTTTAGGAAATTTTTTGTAGTTTTGAAATAATGAAATAGAGAATATGTGTTATTTGTAGTACTGTTATTTATATTCTTTATTGTGATGGTTTTCCCCAGTGAAAACAAAGTTCACATACCTTCATATCTAATTGCTGAAGCTGAATCACACATCAATAAACTGTGCTCCACTCAGCCTAACCCAAGGCACGGTATGTAGAACAGAAATTGATAATTCCATACAAATTCACACCTACAGATTAGAAGCATACAATCATACTGCAGGTTGACAGAGATGGGTAATGGAGGAATCATATATTTTTATCCATAGAGTGGGTTAAATGGCCATTAGTAAAATTATATTAGAAGTCAGACTTGACTGACACAAGACCACTGACACAAATAAAATGATGTAATGCTGGTTATAGCGCTGTGTGTAGAAAGCATTGACACTCTTTTGAAGCATACCTTTTAGAATTTCCATCCATCCAATTTCTGTATCTGCTTGTCCTATTCAGGGTCATGGGGGGTCTGGAGTCTATGGGCACAAGTTAGGAAACAACCTATTGCAGGGCACAGTCACACACGATTCATACCTATGGACATTCTGGTAACTCCAATTTATTGTACAAGTCTTCTCACAAAAAAATGCATGATTTTGTTCCAGCACATATCAGCGGTCAACATGCCTAATTTTTTATTTATTAAAGCATATTTACATTTTATATATGTATCATGCTGTTATCTTTGTCTTTTTCTATCCAAACACTGTATCCAAATACTGGTTTGGTGCATAGTTTTTCTGTGCTTGAGAACTGAAAGATATGTGGTTGTTTTTTTTTTACTTATGACATATTTAGCCTGCATATTGTCCACATAATTATGGTTACAGTTAAAGCTTTTATTATTGATGCAATATTTATTATTCATTGTTATCCTATACAGCACACACACACTGTACTGTTGAAACATGAGAGGTCTCAGAGTTTGTTAGCATTACACAACTGCATGGCTAAGATTTTATGACCTACACATGCACCACATTCATTCTGTTCATAGTGAAAGGATGCTGCTGTATGTCACTGTCACAAAGCTTAATTGTTATTCATAGGAATATTATACACTTAAAAACCCAAAAATAAATCTGTGCAGCTATCCTTTGCCTTGCAATCATTTATATCAAGTTGCACACATATGTGATATAGAGAGAATGGTATGATGATATTTCATGTTTTGGATAGAGATATTTTACATGATATCTTTAGTCAGGACATTATGGCTCCATAAATGTGACTCATGCTTATCAACTTCAAATGATCTAAATGACTGCTTGAGCTAAAGATTTTTTGTAATGCAAACCATATTTGTTTTGACACCCATGTTCAGTAGTCCCTTGTATGTAATTACAATAATACATTTTTTTGCTTTTCATAATTTTTTTGGTTAATCTTAATGTGCAGTGTGTTTTCATAGTTCTCTCACAAGGGTAAAACCAGTACAGCAGCTCTGTGTGTGGTAGTAATCTGTTGTAAAGAAGAAGCTTCTAATCCAATGTTCACAGCAAATAATCAGAACATGTTCTGAAATAACACAAGTCACAATTTAAACCTGCACAGCTAAGTCTCTGACAGCTGTTCCCACTGATTCTTTTTTGATGACCGATGTTCCACCCATCATGCACAGTATGTGTGATTACTGAAAGATGAACTGCATTACTGAAATATCTGAACTGTCACAGTCATGTTGTAGAGGGTCGTTAGGAGCCATGACAAAGGAGTTATTGTGGTTTCCTATCTTAGTCTGGCATGCAGCAGCATGTCTGCGCTGTTTTCCGCCTGGTGACATTCAGGCGATGGGCCAATTCATGAGGTGAGGCAGGTGAAACAGCGGGGGAACTCTTGCCACTATATGTCGGATTCAGCTTTTAAAGCTTATACATATATGGTTTTGTCCTGATCTTCACCTTCAACACTCTTGTGTTCCTGATTTTGTGCTTTTTCTGCAAATATTTCTGGAAAATGTCTGCTAGGTAAAATCATCAGAATATGTTTTAAACAAAATCATACAGCAGCATACAATAATAATAATAATTAAAAGGAAATTATTACTATTATTGACAATAATAATAATAATAATAATAATGATGAAAATCATTGCTATCAATACTTTTTCAGGGAATAATAATAATAATAATGAAATTTTTTGTATCTATTTTTCCAAATAATACATATTTACCATTTGTAATGCTGCATTACAGAAATTGCGAAGACAAAGAAAGCAGTCTTCTGGTATGCTGAGCATGTGTGCCTTGCATTGTTTTCTCAAAAATATTCATGCTGGGAAACAGACAAGGAAATGTTAATCTAGACTGCAATCAGCAGGCCCCCCAAAAAAATCACAAACTGATCATAATTAAAAGTCAGTAACCAGTGCTGTTTTTTAGTTGAATTATTCTCTGACAGATTGTTACATTTTTAGCTGTACTTTAGTGTATGCCTTCAGGTAGGATGAGGCAAATCATCAACTCATCAAGTCCTAGCTTCTGAGGCATTATGACATCAGTTTTAGACACACAATATAAGTGCTACATGCTTAGTGGCTTTCAGGTATTTCCCATAGCACAGTAACTAGGAAGCGGACAAATAAACATCTAAATCAGACAACAATGAGAATTACATCAATCTGAAATAATGATAAGAACCTGCTACGTGCCATTTGTGCTTGCCAGTTTATCAGCACTGCTGTAACATCTTCACTATGCAGCCTCCCCCTCAGGTGACTCTGCCTGTGACCTGTGTCCCAAGTCCCTCGCCATAAGTAACATGTGTAGAGTCACGTTGCTTGGAAAACTATCTTAAATTAATCCTAGTATGGATAAAACAGGGAGCAAAATATTTGAAAAACAGCAAGTGTAATCCCCACACCGTAATGCTGTAATTTCTCATTGCTTCACAGAAATTTTCCAATGTTTTAGCACATATATTCAAATGGTTTTGTACAATTGTCATCATTTAGCACAATTCTCAGTTGCTTTAGTCTAGTTGGTCATTTGTGTGAAGCAATTAGACATTACGTTCTGCTGTGCAGAAGTGACATTTATGGGAATAGCCCAGGATGGGAGGCCAACCCATCACAGGGCACACACATCATTCATACCTATGAGGAATTTGGCAACTCCAGTTAGCGTGATTTTGGACTGTGGGAGTAACCCCCAAAGCAACACAGGGAGGTGCCTGACCCCCAGACCATTCACTTGAAACATACATGGATGGCTGAAGCACAGTCATACCACCCAGCTCTAATCACACGCGAGCAGGCCTGCCAGTCTGAGGGCACATTGCCTCCTCTGTCCATCCACTCAGCATACTCTCTGCCCTGTTGGCTGTATACACCAGCAGGTCCCAAGCCACTGCAGGCATGTCAGTGTGACAACTAGTTTCAATTAATTTGCACAAGGGTATGCTTACACTGACATTTTGAAAATATATCTAAGCATTTTGCCACTCATGGTCAAACTGATGCTGATTGTACTTTTCATTAATACTATTTTGGGTAAGTTATAGGCTTGATATATATACTTTTTATTGATCATGGGGAAATTCTCTTTACGCCTCCCTCAACTTGCTCTCTGTAGGTGAGAGCCAGCTGGCTGCGAAGGGCAGCCACCCATAGCAGCTAAACCATAGTGTTGTGCCATATCCATGAATTGTTTTGAGAAATGCTCTTATAGTCTTGAGAAAGTTAAGTATGTTTCATGAAATGTGCCAAAGCAATCAAGAAAACCTGCAATATAAAGGACCTAATAAGCTAATACGAAATCAAAATGTTCCCAAACTGGCGATTATGCCTGACTCTAACCAGCATTAGCCATAATCAATTCACAGCCACAATTAACATAATGTTTTCTCTGTTGAACATTTACTTGTGAATTTAGGTTCCGCCCATGCCAAGCAAAGTATTAATTCGTTTCATTGTGCATTCCGGGCTGAAAATGATGTAACCGGACGACACACAACAAATATATGTACCCGTACAGCCCTAAGCATGAGGTGCACCTGATCCTATAAACTGGCTTCATATTCCTTTACTATTGTACAATTATGCAGAGCCATCATCAGTCCAAATGACTACTGGAAGTTGACCGCCCATTACAACAGGCACTAAGGGCTGAAGACATCCTAACTCATCGGAACATATGATGCTTCCCTTTGCTCAGGGGACCTGGTTTTTACTGGTGTGTAGCTTACTGGGCAAGGACTCTGAACCCCCATGATCTTTCAAACAAAGGTGTAAATTCAGTAAGCAATCATAATATAGTTGAACACTTAAACATGGTTCTGAACCCCAACTGCTCCAGGCTGGGGTAACGGAGTGGCATGGATACCCTGACAGATTCAAGGGGCCCAGCACTTTACAGGGGCCAATATGCTGTGTTATTTTTTCAGACAGTTTACCATGCCGTATTAAATAATACTGATGTTTTTGATGTACCTGCAATTCTGGGGCACCACCTATTCAAAATCTTTTGAACTCAAGTGCCTTATTTTGCTATTAAAACTCATAATAGACCTCTTTAATTACTGACACATACTACTAATTGGAATTCAACCTAATATGACTCACCTTTATAGCTACGTATATAAGTGTGATTTAATTACTTTAAGGTACTTTTTCATGTGGTGCTTCCGTTATTTTGTCCACCTCACCTCCCCACCCCCAAATATATTTTGAATATGTAACTGGATATGGAACTAGATGACTTTACCTAACACAATACCCTAATCTTAAGAATACTTCAAATTCTGCCTAATTATATGAATAACTCTATTGTTCAGTACTGAACTTAGTTCCACAAGCAGGAAAAACCTGATTCGAACACATGTGTGGGTAGTGCGGAAAGTACACTCCTCAAACCGCAGACGTAGGTATCACTTGGTAATCAACACAGGTGTGACCAAACACTCGGCTTATTATCAGTCCCGAGGAAAGAAAGTAAAGTATTTTATATATCGCCAGAGACAGGTGTTTAACTTTTAAAGTTCTGCTGATACCTCAAGTAAGTAGACCAATATTTGTCAATGTTTTTGTGGCAGAGACACCAAAAAACTTCAATATTGGTGATTGTAATTACATTGAAATCTGGGATATTTTTTTCTGTGGATACGTATGGACTTATTTCTTAACCTGATTTATCTATGCACTGTCATGAAATTAGATGCATGCATTTTTTTCTCTAATATTAAAAAAGTTAAAATTTCATTTCTGTTTTGATTTTAACTGTTAACCGTGCCATATGATAATACATATTAAGTAGGATTTAGAAATTCTAGGTCAGAAATAATGTTGTTTATTTGTATCCAAATAAACTGCCTATATATTGTAATATTTTAGTTTATATTCAGGAAAATTTGTATAGTAAGCTATATTTTACACAAATACAATAATAAAAAGAATAATAAAAGTATTTTGCTGTTCTTATCATGTATCGTTTATTATTTATTAATTATTTGCTACACATCCAGGTCTTCATTATAAGACCAAAATATGTGTTAATAAGTTATGTTATGACATTTACAAGAAGTTCTATGTGTATCAGCAAATATACACTCACACTAAGTTTTCCATTTAATTTTGATCTAAGACTATTCATAGATACATTTTAAACATTTGGTAGAATTTTGGTTGAATACCAGGCATTATTTACTAAATTTCTATTGGTAATTTTGTTTAAACACAAATATTTATGTAACAAATAATACCAACACAATGTAATCATTGATCTGTGTTATCTGGCTTATTTTATGGGGGCTCATTGTGAAGCACTGTTATCTCACACCTCCAGGCTTAGGAGCTTCAGTCCCACCTCTGCTTGTTCTCTCTTAGTATCTCTCTGTATTGTGTGGTTTGTGTGGTAACATGCAGTTAGGTTAACTGGTACCTCTATACTGTCCATTGTATGTGGTTGTGGGTATGTGTTCTATGCTGGACTGGCATTTTCTTCATGGCGTAGCCCATCTTTATGTTGCCTGGCAGTGGTTCTATGCCCCACTCTGACCCAGAGCAGGTGGTTTTAAGATGGATGTATTTTATTTTAGCCTTAGTAAAGGGCTACTTAGATTTTTATGCTGCAACCCAGAAAAATTAAGCTTTGTTGACACAGAGACTTAGGCAATAAATTTGAGCACAACACTGAAATGCTACAGTCATGTTCCCAAAGCAGCCAATCATGTGATAATGTGGCAATAACATTAGAAATTTCTCCATTTTTAATGTAATAAAAATCGATAAATGTGATATCTGGACGATAGTGTAATATATTTTCTGAACCAATAACTTTTTGTTATTACATTATTGGCCAGTTATTACAGTGTGGACTTATATTATGTTAAGAACAGAGAAATGTATAATGTTATTGGCATGTTATTACATTACTGGCTGCTACATATGCTTCAAAGATTTGCGATAGACAAGGGAAGTGCTTTCTTATTTTTTACTCTATTTTATTTTACAGTAGATGAAAATAATGTGGTTATAAATTTCAATTGTCCTATAAAGATGCAGTAATAGAAAAAAAGGCTAAATTTATTATCATAACCCTATTCAGGAGAAATAGTTGTAAGCTGGGTGAATGGACTTGCACTCACAAACATTTTTATATGAGTATATTTATGCGAATACTTTGCAAATTTGTTTTCTCTGCTATCAAAAATGTTGCTTTGTCATGATTCCTTGACAACCACCACCAGAAAAAAAAGCAGGCAAAAGTTGTCTGTGTTTATTATTCTGGAAAAGGAATTTGCACTGCTGAGTATTGGCTCAGTTGTTTGACTGATTATTGGATTTTGGCATAAGGAGAGGGCGTGAACTGAATGCTACTCACGGCCAGTCGTGGTTCTTTTTGCTGCAACACTCGAAAAGTAATGACTGCCGTAATGATGTCTTGTTATTTACAGTACATAAATAAGACACGATATCACTCTGCCAAAGCTTTGAACACCTGCATTGCCTGGCACAGGCCCATATACTGCACAATCTTTCAAAGATTCAAGTGAATACTGTTTCTCTTTAATGAAACAGAATAAACAGCGTGATGCAAAATAATCCATTGGCTCCTATGCAGCAGTGGGGACAATGTGACAGGAAGGAGTTGGAAATCCGTGTGAATTTTTTATTTATGTGTGAAGTACAGCTATTTTAAAGGTTGCATTCACCTAAAATCAGCTTGGCATGCCTAGTGTCTCAGCTTGCCAACTCATCTTGCAAACTGTACAACTTGTGGGCTGGAAAGGTGCTACTGGAGAAGGATTTAAAACTGCTTAGTTTGTTGCAGCATGTTATGTTGACGACAATATATTCAGGAATTTTCTAACCCACACTGCCCCACATTACTGCTTTTGTAAGTAACATGTAGCACTCGTAAAAACATCCATGATGCTGTAGCAGTGGGATATATCTGATGTGTGTTGGATTTCTTTACTGGCAGTATATATGTTTAGAAAAAAACACATGTGATGGAAATTGGCTGTTTTCTTGCGTGCATATGTTTGTTTCTTTCTTCCTCATTCTGTGATACTAGTTACCTAAACCAGGCTTTTCCAGTCATCGTTATGGCAGCCCCTTTGTGTTTTGTTTCTTGTTCTAACTATAAATTCAGTGACTGACTTCTCAAAAATGGATTGCACAATTCAGATTAAAGGCAATCACACTGGTGGATTCTTCATTCAGATGAATTCCGTTCATTCTGTGAATACCTGTAATGCTCACACAATCCTGTCTGTGCCTGTGTAGGGTGCCATGTCGCAGGAGAGTTTGCTTGAAGACCCATCGTCAGAACATAAGAAAGAACTAAATGAGGAAAATTTTCTTAAAGAATTGTATCTCTACATGAAGAGCAGAGACACACCTATTGAGCGAATACCTCACCTGGGCTTCAAACAGAGTGAGTGGAGACATCTGCAAGCAAATGTGCTCACATATAGACATAAACATGAACATACTGCCACAACAAAATGCACTTGTATAATCTGCCAAATATACAACAGAAACTCAGCAGTGAGTGCATGCAATGTGTTTACTGATGGAGCTTAATTTTTCTGTATTTTTATTTGCATGCTTTTTTACAGTTGACCTTTTTCTGATGTACAAGACAGTGCAAAAATTAGGAGGCTACAGTCAGGTAAAGGCAATTCTGCTATCTTTTATGATTTTGAAAATTCAGTTTTATGTAATCTGTTTCAATGACTCAGTGAAATGTTCAAACTCATAAAACCTTAAAAAAGTAAAAAGTAATTATTAAGCAAAAAAAATGCATCATTCAGACAATTATTTTACTGAAAAAGTAGGTGGGTTTATTTTGTCATTATGGCTTGAGAAGTAGTATTACAGTTCATCCTTGCAACAGTGGACTGTTCTCCATTACAATTCACTCAAAACAACTTTCTAGAACAGCCTATCAGACATCAATACTGCTATTACATTACTCTTATTTATCTGGCAATGGATCCTAAAGAATTCATCATCCTCAGAGGCTGATGTCATGAAATATCATTATAGTATTATATGGAGCCTCAAGTTAATGATGATCAATATAAACCATTAAATACTAAGACTGGCAGACTCAGTAGGATTTTGGCAGTAAATGTACCCTCAAAAGGCTTAGCACTTGAACGACTTAAAAAATAATTTTATACAATGATACAAACTGCTTAGTAATACAATTCTTCTGACAATTTCAATTTAGATTAACTTAAATGCTGTACAGGGGAACTTTTGATGGCTATTACCTTATTCAAGATTATTTTATCTATTTATTAGTTTATAATTCAAGAAAATAGTAACAATATATCGTGACTTGTATGTGTACAAGTATTTCCTTGATTATCCTTTAATATCAGTCTAAGGATTTTGTGAATGTGTAATCTGTGGCTGCATAGACTTGAATGGAACTCTAAGAGAGGTTAGTCATAAAGGTACAATAAATACAGTAAAATAATTAACTCAGGCACTTTTCCAAATTTATTTTTTCTTTTTCCAGGTGACGGCACATCAGCTATGGAAGCAGGTATATAATGAGCTAGGCGGGAACCCACGTAGTACCAGTGCTGCTACCTGCACGCGCCGGCACTATGAAAAGTAAGTGACGGCTTTTGGAAACTCTGGAGCAAATTGCACTTCTGCTCATTTAACCTTACAGTACCTGAAAAGTTGCTGCTGTCCTGCGTTTGCTGAGTGAGCTGGATGAGATAGAAGGGTATTGAGTGTAGGTGTGGAAGTGTCCCTTTGCTCAGGGTGTCTTGTGTTTACCCAGGCTTATACTGCCCTTTGAATGGCACCTGAGAGGGAAGGACGACAAGGACTTGCCTGTTCCGCGCCAACAGAAACGATCGCGCCTCCATAGCTTCCCACATGAGGAAGAGGAGGTCTTGAGGGGAGCCAAGCGGGGTTATGGACTCCGGCATGCATCGCTCTCTCAGGTATCATCAAGTGTGCCAGGACCAAATAAGGACTATTCAGGTTCTCTTTGTATAGTTATCCTGTTCTCTAAACTTTGATTTAGAACATTTAAAATGCCAACTGTATGGATATGCACTACACCGCCACAGTGTTTTGGGAGACACAGCTCTAATAAGTTTATATTTCTTTCCATCCAGGACACTCATGACTTTTTAATGGACAACCACATGAGGGTCATTCCTGTGCCTGTGCATTTCCAACAGTACTTCCACAACCACCCCTCGTTACCCCCCTATCACCCAATGACCCCCATGGTCCAGCCCCCTCATACTAATCTCTCCCCTCCCATGTCCCACATACATACCCCACAAGAGAAGAGTGATTGGCCGAAGCAACAGCTGGTCCTGCTCCGAAATTTAGCCAAGGAGTACATCTCATCCTCGGGATTTGCTGAGCCACTGAACCTCAGTTGCAAAGATGGAGGGGGAGACCCTCTCAGTCAGAAGCCATCTTCTTTCACCCCAACTGGCAGCAACAGCAACAAGATGCCCAGGTTCTTAAACAAAGTATTTCCTTTATACCCAGCCTGGAATTTACCTAAAGATGAGGTATCTGAGGGGATGGAAAATGAAAAAGATCCAAACATTTCCAGCCCAAGACACAGTCCAGTTATGACCCAAGAGCCAAAAGTCATTGATCTCTCCTCTACCACCTACCAGAACACCTCTCCAACCACAACTCCCAGCATGCATATGAAGGCCTTTAATAGCATCTCTCCACAGAACTGCAGACCTAATATTTCGGACAGCACATATCCTAAGATGCGAAAGGAAGCTGAGAGACCTTCACAGCCTGCTCTATCTCCCTTCAATATGAGCTCTCCCATACTTACTTCACCTAAGGACCCCACAGGTAAAATGGAGATCCAGATTCCACTGGTAGTGTTACAGGACCTGCTGACTGCTAAATTTAGGGTGGGCTCCCAACTTCTGTCAGGTAGCCCAGTACCACAGCCTGACAAAGGCCAAGTCATTAATGAAGACAGGTTTGAGCGCCAGGGAAGTTTGGAAAGTATTTCCCAGGAAAATGGCTCTAGACCACTTAGTCTCCCAGTGAAGGAAAGGAAATGTTCGATGGAAGAGGCAGACCGTATAAAGAGCAGCCCAGAGAAAAAGACAAATGTAGCCAGCCCCTCTGGCAGGGAAAATCGGCTGCATTTTCATGACAACCTGAACAGTTACCGTGTCTCTTTAGGAGTCCAGGCACAAGACTGGGAGTCAGCATCAGAATGTGAGAAAAAGCTGCACCAACTAAACATGGCTAGAAGTAGTGGAGCTGGCAGTGCTGCGTACCGCCAGTTGTGCTCGCAAGACCGGGATTATGAAGTACAGAAGCCCTCCACCATCAGGAACATCCAGATTCACGACTTAATGTTGGACAGTAACTGTAGCCAGACCCAGTTGGCACGCATGTGGTTGCACCCAGGGTCACATGTGGCGGAACATGAGATAAAGCGACCACAGGCAAAAAGTTACATAAATAATACTCTACATAGCAGGGACTCTCTGTCAAGGCAATTTCAAGGCATGCCCTTGGTAGTACCTGAAAGACATTCAATGCTCATGGTCAACTCCGCCTCACCATCCCTGATGCCCCTTACCCTAGAGGAATGCCTGAAACTCCGAAGGCTTATTTCCAGCTCTCCGTAAGTGTATTGAGAGTGGATTTCTTTCTGACACATAGGAGTTATGCACCACTCTCTAAGTGAAGTAAAATTCCAGCTATACAATACCATAGCATTGTTATGTCTATTTTGTTTTGTAATGAAGGTCCACATGCTTAATTTAAAAGCTGTTTGTTGTCACACACACATAAACATATATATATATATATATATATATATATATATGTACTTAATATTTGTTAACTTCTATGATATTTTATATACTGTTAAATGTTTCTGCTGCTAAAATATCCTTTGTAATTCAGTAAAGTTCTCATGTGACGTTCTCATGTAGATTTTTGTTTGATCTGACTATTAAGCAGTAAGAAGACTTCAAATCGTTACAAGATGGTTATGCACATATTCCAAAAAAAATTAACACAAAAAACTGTGATATAAAGTAGAACAGAATTACAATTTGGTGTCGTTTTTATGTCTGGTTGACTTCAGGAATAGGTCCTAGCCTATGTTGTTTTGTCACAGGTAGGATTGTAATGATAGTAGCACTGAACTACAGTACCTTTCTAACAAAGTATGTAAAACTTATTTGATATGTACATTTGCATACCTAGATCAACTGACAGGTAAGAGTTAAATTCATGTTTGTAAGTTTTTTATACATAATTTAAAAGTTTGTAATTATTTTCATCTGGGTTATTCCCGTTAAGATTTAGGTGAAGAATTATTTTATGCTTTAACATAATATACTTTCTTGCATGAGCATAGGATACAGTAGCATGTTGTCCTGTTCTTTTCTTGGACCAGAAATTATCTTAAAGGGTTACTGCACAAAGACAGGTTGAGGGATTAAATGTACTTTATTTTGAACAAAAGCAATATATAATAAATGGAGAAGAGCTAATTCTATTATCCAATTTTGGAATATGCAAATTTACAATGAATGGTTTACAGTTAGGTACACGGTGCCACAAATAATTGTAGATTGCATTCATAAAAACATCTATTTCAAAGAATAATATTGGTATTTAGTAAGCTTCCTAATAATAGAGGCAAAGTTATTTTACTTTGTTTTCTCAATCAATAATATTTTAACAACAGATATTATACATCCAAACAAACAAAATGGACTGACTTATATATCCCATGTAAAAGAACAGGTAGTAGTGAAACTGTATGAGTGTGTATGAAAGATTTTTTATTATTAGTGTTATGTTAGGTCCAATCATATGAAGACTTGTATTTTGTTTTACAAAACTGTCGTTTCACAAAATAAAAATTGTTTTTTCATTATTTTAAATGGTGGATTTTTTCATACTGAACCATCAATTCAATAAATAGCCTTATATATAATATTTATCTTGAACAAGATATGATGAAGCAGATACTTTGGTGCAGCATTCTGTATGAAAATAATTTAAAATTCATTAATGATTTTTGTGCATATGATAGACCACAGGAGAAACAAGGATGGATGACTCTGTTCTAGGAATTACTTTAACTCATAATGCCCATGTTTAATTCACAGGGTTACATAACAATGCAGTGTTGCATTGTTAATATATTATTCCCTAAACCTCCGAAGGAAGGCAAGTCAAACTCCAGAAAATGTGTTGATGCAAAATGTGTTGACTGTATTTACAAATTAAATCATCTAGTTATGTAGCCAACAGAACATTGGAAAAGAGTTTAAAAACTAAAATTAATAGTTTATAACACATGAATTGCATACATAATCAGGCATTTGTTATTTGTGTTTAATAATGGAATGTACTTTCAACACAGACTTTAGTTTGATATGATAAATATTTATTTCCTGATTGGCTGGCATACAGTACCTTTAAACACGTCGTTAACCAAATATAAACCTTCATCTTTTATCTCCTAATAGATTTTGAATTCTCTGAAAGAGAAGATAGTTTCATTTCAACGAATCCTATCTTTAAATGCACAATATAATAAGAGGGCAGTATTGTGCCTGAGTGGGGAGCACAGTTGCCTTTCAGGTTTTTTTTTTTGTATGTTATTCAAAAACTTTTTAATATGAAGTCTAGCAGGAAGTAAAATGCAAATTACAATTATATTTCAGGGAATACATGTCAGGCATCAGGTATGTTCTTTGTTTTTTTTCCTACCACATTCCTATTGCAGGGAATTTTTGACTTGAGTGCAAGATTACCAATTTTTGACACATTTATAACCTTCCTTATTTAAATGATACAATGAGTAATAATGAGAACATTGCTAGATACAAGAGGCCAGTCAAATAAAACTGTGGATAGAGGCGCATATGAAGATAGCTTATGAAGTGTGAATCCAATTCCTGTATTTTATCAGAACTCACTCTGTTGCTCTCCTTATTTCTCTGACTGCATATTGATGCAGTCATCAAACCAGTAATTTCCGAATCTATATTGTGAGCCCATTAGAGTGAGTCTAGGCAGAACTCCTAAATAAAGTATCTAAATTACCTGGTTCCGATTTCAGTGTAATGGCCACCTCCCAGTTATATACTTTCCTTATTTATGCAAGTAGGTAACTAAACATGATTAAGAGTGAAGGGGAATTCTTGATTTACTTTTTCTTCCTTACAGAAAGACAACAAAGTAAAACAACCAAATGGAACTATGTAAATATATGGCTACACGACAATAATCAGGTCAGCTTTAATCAATATATCTTACACAACAGCCTCCTAAACTAGTGTATGCCTGAATCACATGGACTGAACTTGGCTGGCCACTCAGTGGAATATTGCAAAATATTATGGAAATTTGTACATATTTACACGTCGATAATCTAATGTTTTCAACTTTTATTATTTTTTTGTTATTTTTTTATTGGGTGTATTATTTAACCGGCAATTCCCCAGTCAGAATTTAAACATCCATGGATTAGAGTAGTGTTTATGATTGCAAGGATCCTTAGCAGGAAGTGCTACGCAAACAAAAATTATTTCAGGGAACAGTTGTCAACATTCCTGGGCTATTACATTGTAAACATTCCTGTGCTATTAGGCTTTCATTTCTTGAAAAATATACATTATTAAAATCTGGCCAAAATGAAAAATATAATTGAATTATATTTTATAAAAAGTTTAAATTTACTTATATATAAAAAACGATCAGCCATAACCTGAAAAAGAGCTACCAATATTGGGTAAGTCCCCCTCATGCTGCCAAAACAGCTCTTCCTCGTCGAGGCATGGGGTTGTGGATTCCACAAAACCTCTGAACAGGAGAGATTCTAGAATTTTTAAATAGGGTGGTACAAGGGGCAACCAAGCACCAGTTGGAGGGGGACATGGGAAATCAGAAAATTCCATCAGAAATAAATGCAAAATTGGAAATTGGCTTAGAAAACGTTAAGCATGCTAGATGTATTATTATTCTTATTCTTATTATTATTATTATTATTATTATTATTATTATTATTATTATTATACTCTGTGCCTATAGAACATTATTAAAGAGTTTACCACAGGTGCTGGAGGGTCATCGGGGGGGCAATCATATATCAGGGGTGGCTGGTGTCACCCCTTTAGACATACCCCTGCCTCTGAAGGTGTCCTGTGGCATCTGGTACAAAGACGTTAGAAGTAGATCCTTTAAGTCCTTTAAGTTGTGAGGTGGGGCCTCCATGGATTTGATTTGTTCATGTAGCACATCTCACATCTCAATCTGGAGGCCAAGTCAACACCCTTTTCAACTCTTTTTTCATGTTCCTCAAACCATTCCTGAACAATTTTTGCAGTGTGGCATTATCATGCTGAAAGAAGTCACTGCCTTCGGGGAATACCGCTGCCATGAAGAGGTGTACTTGGTCTGCAACAATCTTTAAGCAGGTGATACGTGTCTAAATAACATCCACATAAATGTCAGGACCCAAGGATTCCATTGCCCAGAGCATGACACTGCCTTTACTGGCTTACCTTCTTCTCCTGGTACAACCTCTTCCCCAGATAAACAACACAAATACACCCAGCCGTCTAAATGATGTAACAGAAAACATGACTCATCAGACCAAGCCACCTTCTTCCATTGCTCCATGATGCAACTCTGATGACCATATGCCAGTCGTAGGAACTTTTGGTGATGGATAGGGGTCAGCATGGGCATTCCAACTGGTCCGTGGCTATGCAGACCCATATGCAAAAAGCTGTGATGTCCTATTTGTTCTGACACCTTTCTGTCATAGCCAGTATTAGCTTTTCCCACAATTTGTGCTACAGTAGCTTTCCTGTGGGATCAGACCAGATGGGCTAGCTTTCACTTCTTGCGCATATATGATCATGCGATGCTCATGAACTTGTTACCAGTATTGGTTAGCCCTCCTTGGACCACTTTTGGTCGGTGATGACCACTGCATAACAGGAGCACCCTGCAAGACCTGCCATTTTGGAGATGCTGTGACCCAGTTAACTAGCCATCACAATTTGGCCTGTGTCAGTGTTGCTCACATCCATATGCTTGCCCATATTTCAACATATCAGCTTCAAGAATCGACTGTTAATAGGTGCCATTGTAATGAGATAATCAATGTTAGTTAGTTAGTCAATAGTTTTAATGTTATGACTGATGACTGTATATTACAATATATATAACATAATACAATACTGTCTATAACTTACACTGTATTCTGAGAGACAGTTATTATGTCCATGAGTTGTAAGGGGAGGGATTCTGGTCACTATTTTTCTCCAGGTCCTATGGTCCAACATCAGCCTGGATATAAACATTTTAAGGGGTAAATTACGATCGATCTATTCGAGTATCACACAAGGCCTTATGCCCGTACTTACCTTAGGCTGATCAAAAACATTCTCATTTTAGTCACAGGTGAAACAGACTGAAATGTTAAATGAGACAACACTTAAGCTTAAGTTCCCAAATGAGTTTATTATGAAACTATGAAAAGGGTGTCAAAGGGATCAGTGTTTCCCATTTGTAAATCATAATCATGAGAAAGAAATTTGTAGATGGTACATTTTGGATATTGTGACACGATTTGCACACGTGGTAAGACAAGTTCCTTGTTACTAGTACAGGACATATTTTAAGGTTACAAAACGTGTTTTACCAAACAAATAGTTACCAAACTTGTTTTGTATAATGCTGGACTATACACTAAATGACTGTAGAAAAAAAACATTTTCTAAACACCTTCATAGGATTTAGACCAGTTTATCTTTTATTATCATACATTTATTGTTGGGAATTTGGGCCTGGCATTTTACAAGAAAAAACTAATTCTGTCCTTTAAAAAATGGCTTTGTACTGTAACTTGAATTTCCACCATTATGCAAGGGCTACAATCAGATTCGGGAGGAGGTTCTCAGGCGGTGGTATAGTGGTGCAGTGGTTAGCACTGTTACCTCACACCTCTGGGGCTGGGTTTCTAAGTCTCTGACAGCATTCCTTGTGTAGAGTTTGCATGTTGTCTTCTGGGTGCTCTGCTTTCCCTCCACAGTCCAAAAACATGCAGAGATTAACTGGCATTACTAAATTGCCCATAGGTGCGAGGGTGCTCTGCAGTGCGCTGGCACCCCATTCTGGGTTGTTCCCTGCCTTGTGCCCATGGGCTCTGGACCCGTCACAACTCTAAATGGGACAAGTGGTTACAGAAGATGTATGGGCTGAGCTCTCCCTCTTCTTTGTGCTCATGCCCTTATATGCCCCTGTATTGTTCATACTTTCTGTTCCTCTTCCATTTGTCCTTACCTTATCTTCCATTTTGCATTTTAATGAGTTCATTCTTGCCACTCATCCTAACATTTATAATGCTTGTGCTAATATTGTAGATGTTTCACGGGCATTGTTTTTTTTTTTTCCATTATTCTTCCATTATCTAGGCTCTAGGGTATGTAGTTTTTAGCAGTTAGAGCAATCAATGCTTTCTTTGTTCTGAAGCAAAGAAAATTCCATTGCATTATATGAAGAATATCAACACGTCTAACAAAAGAAAGTATGCACCCTCTGGTCCAGCCAATCTGAAATTTTTAAAAATAATACATGTTGTTTATTTTTACAGTGACAATTCTGCATGTGAACTATTTGGACATTGGACTATTTGGAATAAATTTCACAACTGTGTATATAACTAAAAGTCAAAAAAGTCTATGTGTAACTGAAATAAGAAAATGCTTGATATATGAGCCGTGCATTATATATATTATGTTTAAATAATAAATAACTAAACATCTCTCTCTCTCACACACACGCGTGCGCACACACACACACACACACGTACATATATTATATATACATATATACACACAGGGGCTCAGTGGGCAGCTCAGTGGGCTCAAAGGTTGCTGGTTGAAGCCCAGTCTTGGCAGATCTTGGTCTCACTGAGTGAGGCCCTTAATTCCCCCCTCCCTAGCAACAGCTGGTTGCCCTTTGCCTTTTACATATATGTGTGCGTCTATGTATATATATATATATATATATATATATATATATATATATATATATTTATTTATTTATTTATTTATTTGTGGCTCAACTAACCTGGTTCCGCCCTGGTGCTAACCACTGCAGCACTGCACCATCCTCAAACATGTAATTGAGTAATTTGAATAATTATTTAAGTGATGTGGTGGTGAAATTTTTATGAACTTGTGGAATGGCTGAAGTGGTCCTGAGGAGAGTTTGAAACCTAAACCAGTTCCAACAAGACTGGAGATTTTGGAGAACAAAGAGAACAAAGAGATTGTTTTTATGTTTTCTTGTGCTACTGTTCATTTGCATATATTCTAGTGTGTGTGTGTGTGTGTGTGTGTGTGTGGGTGTGTGTGTGTGTGTGTGTGTGTGAAATTAAAATCCGGCGCAGCATCCAAGCCAGAATGAAAGCTTTGGAACTCTGTTTCAACATGCCACACTCACAAATTATAAATGGTGAAACACAATCTGTTACAAAAGTCACGTCTACTTTACTATAAGTATACGATCAAATTACTGTGAACTTTCCAGGTGACTCGAGATTCTGTTCTTGGGGAAAAAAAAACAATTGGCCTTTTATCCTGCATTATTTTGGGTAATAATAGAAATGCAATAGCATAGCATTCATTTGAGTGTGTAATATTTAATTTTGCATCATGCAACATGAAAGGAAAATCTTTTTTTATTAACAGAGCAGCATTTGTTTTATCACTTGACTGTTATTTGCACTAGAATAACACACTCTGAACGTAAAACATACATTTGTTTGTAGATCAAAACTACAGTTACTCAACCACCAAGGAAATTTTAGAACTACTATCTGGCTGCAATTTATGTAAAATTTGCCCACTAAATGGGCAAATTTTCTTTAAAACAAGAATTTAAACACTTTTAAATTAATAAAATTTACTTTATGTATAGTGATTTAAATTAAATGCATTTATATCAACCTAATTTTTTAGCTGACTGATATGTCATATTACAAGGTCAGCATTTATAGTTATGACATTAATTTTAGGTTTCCAATAAACTAACATGCATGTTAGGATTTTTTAAATAATTTTGTTGACCTCAGTGAAGTACCTAGACTTAAGTTTCAGTAAATAGATGAAGAATATCAACACGTCTAACAAAATAAAGTATGAACCCTCAGGTCCAGACTGGAAGCATAAACATAACCAAAAGAATTTTTTTTTTAATGAGCACATCGGTGTTTAAAATGTTGAATTTATTCATACAGATAAACCTATTAATTTTCTCAAAAACTGATATCAATTAATTGATTCTTCATTGTCTCAAAAAATAGTTTTCACACTGACGTACTTATATGAAGAGAAAAATGTTGACTTCACACGTTCTGTATTGTGCTTTAATTTAATGACATGTCAAAGACAGGGTGTGTACTAGAATCACAAACACGTTTTAAATTCCAACTACTATAATTTTGAACTAATTACTCAGGACTGAGGCAATATTCTATTAAGGTAGGGTAATGTATTCATTGTCTGCATTTTATTACAGCTTAGTATCTATAGCGCATAAATTAACAACAGCTCTGAGCTCTAAGTGGTGGGCAGGACCTTAAGGCTAGCCGGTTATTATAAGAACTGCATTGACACATGGTTTCTGTTGTTATTTTTTTTATTTTTTTTCTGCTTTATGGCAAGTATCAGTAGACATTGTTTAGTTTATTGTTATGCATACATAAAATCTTTAAAAATCTATTTGAACATATTTAATACTTAACAGTAACTGATGGATGGTAGCTTATTCTACAAGCCTGTATGTAATTTCAGGAGATTAACTTTAATTTTATATTTTAGAAGCCACTGACAGAAATGAAACAAATACGAACTGGGGTGGTCTGTGGTTCAATGGATTAGGATGCTGTGCCTGTGGAAAACAAAGGTCACCAGTTCAAGTCCTGTATTCACTGCTGGACCCTTGAGTAAGGCTCTAACCTCCAGGTGCTCCAGGGACTGGCTGACCCTGCATTGCCAAAGGAACATTGATAAAAGCATCTGCTAGATAAGTGAAATGCAAATAATAAAATTTGAACATCTTGTTAAAACTAAGAACCACCATTTATCCAAGAAGGATAAAACAATGTGAATACTATATAAATAACACCCTGATGAAAGCTTAGTGCTGAAAAGGTTTTGTTAAACCCATGGTGGACCTATAACATAATAGAGAGAACACAAGCCATCTGAACTCGGACCCGATCAGACCCAACATTGAGTTAAAAATATACATCAGTGTAAAATACATAAGTGTCACATATTTTTTATACTTGAAGTACAACAGGGTGGCTCAGTGGGTACCCGCAAAAAAAAGAATATTGGTAAAAGAGTTGTTTTCTTTTCTTTGCCCACAATGTTCAGCTATGACTTCAGGAAATAATAGTGGCGTACCCTGTCTTTAATGATAAATCTTGCAAAATTTAGCAAAATAGGGAAAGAAACTGAGAGAATTGCTAAAAATGAACATAATCAGTACCATAGGTTCTTCTATCCCTGCATACCAGTATACATAGATTTCTGTTTTTTATCTTTTTGCATTTTACTCCTTCCACAACAAGGCACCAATGACCATGTGTTTTTAACAATGTGTGTAAGTGAATTAATTTTAACAGTCATGGAAGTTAACCTTTTAATTGTGAATAATAATTAAACATTGAATTAGCACATGATAACACTGGCAATGACATTTAACATCAACATAACACACCAAATTAAATGACCACATAATCTAAATGGCTTTCTTTGAGTAGGTTGATCATTTTAAATGTTTTGTCAAACGAAGAAAATAAGTTGTTAGCTAGGCATAGATGAACAAGCACAGTTATATAAAAAAGGAAGAAAAGTTATGGAAGCGTGGAAATAAACCAATAATTGTATTGTTGTAAGCCTTGATCATGCAATTCACATTGTGTAAGACATACCCAATCACATTATTCAACGCTACTTTAAATGCTTTTGAATACTCTCTTGAACAGAGCATTATGTCTGCTAGAATGTCTCTCAGAATATCTGTAACCGATTGTCCTTGCAACAGAAGCAAAAAACAAATATTATATTATATTATATATTATAAAGATTTTTCACTGACAACAGACATGCTGTTGTATTATTTAATGTTTGTTCATTTTGTTTACAATGCAAGTCTGCAGTAAATAAGTCTTGTGAGGTTAACAATGCGGTAATTTTTCACCCACTTCATCTACGTAGTTGCTGAAAACGAATAAATGCCACAAATATACTATAAGTCTCACCATCTGTACAGCTGTAACTTTTTTTTTGCTGTTCACCAAATGTCTGTCTATCCTGTGTGTGTTGCCATGTAAAATAGCAGGTTGCGAAGAATAAATCGGTCAGTCTCTCATCACTGGGATTTCAGTGTATTTACTGTAAGTGTTAGATAAGAAGAACTTGATTGTTCTGCAGAGGTACCGTATAATTTTTCCCTAATTGTTTAATTAGTTCTGTGTCTGCACTGATAATTAAATGATCATGGAACATAAGATGAAAACAGCGTTACTTTGTGGAAAATACTAAAACGCAGCATTACGTATTTTATAATGACATGACTAAGCAGGAAAAATCTACGTACATACAATTTTGTTTAAAAATGTATAACTACTGTACCTTTTAGACAATATACACCAATATGCACTATTACTTCAGCAAATGAGAAGCCAAAACACTCAGTCAGTACTTGATTTTCTCCTGTTCTCCTGTCAGAATACTGACTACAGAACAAACTAAAATTGTCCTCACCGAATTGGAAAAAAAAAACATTCGGCAAGACTAAAAGGTTTTGGGCATCAATATCTTTGCATGACATAAGTTCATCCCTGTAATCCACTTTCTGTAATGAAGGGACAGGTCCCACAACTTGTATTTTCAGAGATGAATGCCATCCTGTTCCAGTTGTATATGAACAAGATTGGAACCTGAGATTTCAGGGGAACTTGAGATACACTGTCCAAAAACAGCCAGAAAAAAAATTCCCAGTCACAAACATATAATATTTTTTTTACATTTGTAAAAAAAATGTATTTTGGCATTGAGAATGCTGTTTCATTTAAACATGATACACGGTTATTTTATAAAAGGATTTGTTCTGTATTTCTTTAGCATTGAATAGCAGGAATCAATGCAGTTGCACTGGTTTGTAGGTCCATATAGAAGATCCATTACTTGTGAATTTCTTACTCCAGTGCTTGCAAAATTACATAGGGGAGTGGACAAACTTATCCAAACACGTCATGGTTTGGGGTGGAGGGGGGGCATTATACCTGACTCTGCAACCAGTTACGAGGGTCAAGTTTAGCCCGCAGGTTTCTCAGGCTGCGGCGTGCCGTGGTGGCACGAGGGAAGGCCATGCTGTCAGTCTCTGAAGCAGTGCTGCCCTCGCTGGAGCTATGGCTGGAGGTCGAGCTGGAGCAGGAAGGGACCGGCTGCGGGGCCGGGGCCGATGGGTTCCCATAGCCACAGCCCCTAAGGCTGCTGAGCTTAGCATCCAGGGAGAGGGTGCGGGGGCGTGAATGGGGGAATAGTGGGGACCCAGGGCTGTCAGAAACCTGGCCACGCCGATGGTGACCCGGGCTACGAGGGCAGTAGAGATGAGGGCTGAGCCCAGCTACCTGGAGAGAATGGGAGGGAGGTGGGGACTCCCCAAACAGGGACATCCAATGAAGGGGTCCTTCAGGGTGGCTCAGAAATGACTCCTCCTTCACGCGCCTCGCCAGAATGTCTGTCACTGTCCCAATGTCGTCTGACGTGTCAATAACTAGAAAGAAGAAAAGCTGGTTTTTAAACAATTGTATTTCTTCCAGGGATGGCAAAGAAAGTACAATGCATAGCCAAACCTATCATACACAAGCCTGAAAGTACATTATGTCCTAAATTAGACAAAATTATCCACACACTCATCCTCGTGTTGACAGTCTGGTTTGGTTACATAACCTATGTAAAGATATATATCACACTACAATACATTCCATCGGCCACACATTCCCATAACTGCAAATTTCTGCTAGGGTTAATTACAGGATACGCAATGTGACGCTAAAGCATCTGAACTCTGGTTCGCATCTGTGGAAATGAAAAGAGACGCTAAATACTAAATCTCGTTTGTGTCGTGCGTTCTGCACGGTACTGCGACTGAATAGACATACCACATCTATTGTGAAAATCAAGTAGATTTTAATACCAGCTGATAATATTCCAACAAGGTGCGAATTACAGACCTTGTGCAAAAGATGGAACTTTTCATCATCTAGTTTTTAGGAGTCGGAAGTCATCCAAGAAACATTATTGTCCCCAACAACTTGACAAATGTGCATGGCAGCTGTGGACAGCTATCTCAATCACGATGTGAAGTGGCAGAACATTCCAGAAAATGCTTAGCATTGGTACAGGCTGTGATCACAGCAAGATGGGGACCAGGGACCCGTCAGCAAGACAGGCCCCTGCATACCACTGCTGATGATAAACGTGTTCA
Organism: Mormyrus iriodes; assembly: GCA_011763525.2. Lineage (NCBI taxonomy): Eukaryota > Metazoa > Chordata > Actinopteri > Osteoglossiformes > Mormyridae > Mormyrus > Mormyrus iriodes. Next base: position 13,568,547 of record JAAGVU020000113.1, on the reverse strand, counting down.
CCACGACAGGTACACAAACACGTTGCACAACTTAGTCAACCGTAGAGAAGATTGCAGCACCGATGGCAGAAGTGTCTGCGTTGGTAGGATTACGACTGGTCGCATTCCGGCACAATATTTCTATGGTAAATGTGATCATGATTACTGACCGGGAACCAGCAGCCCTTCACGGTTATGTCTTTGTGGTAATTTGCTCTGTAGAGGAAACCCACTCTGAATTTGCATGAAGTTTGGTTTATTTTTCCCCACATTTTCCATGGATGTAATGAACATACTGGTCATTTTCCATCTACAGTGAGAAACCGTGTCATGCAGGGCTTAAAATACTTACTTAAAAATTTTAGGCACAGATCCAAGAGTCAGCATGTACTACATATTCATATAGGTAATGATTAAATAATACTTTCGACTTGTGGAATTTTTCTATTTTTATCATGTAGCATTTTATCATGGTGGCTCTACACCTGTAAAAATATGTGTTTATAAATGATCACTGGTAACATAGTTATTTAAAAAGAATCCCTTTATTAAATACAGACACAATGAAATATAAATTCAAAATGTACTAATTTATAACAAAATGAATGCCTGATATGATGACACTAGTGACAAACTGTCCAAGCACTGCATTTTACATTACGTAATGGTTAATGCATGAAGAGCCATGCATTATAGATTTTTAAAATCACATACATATAAATTTTTGGTATTCAGCTGCGTTATAGGTAAAACCTGACTTACTTAGTATTTACCAATTATTAAAACCGGACTTACATACCGGATTTATACGTATCTCGCTTAGGCAGGTTAAACAGGACTGTAAAGTATGAATACAAGTGCATTACATCAGTAATTCATTTTGGTATTTAATCACTGGCCACAGGTCCTGGTCCTCAGCCTGAAGCACTATTGTTGTCCACATGATTTGTAGCAATTTCTTGGCTTTTAGGTTTCTGTTAAGTAACATTAGTTAGAATTAAAGATTATAATCGAACATTGATTTACTACGGTGATTCACCTGGTTGGTAGTACGTGTGCAGTCATAGAAAATAGAAAATCAACACCCTTCACATTTGAGAATTCAATAGTGCCGTGGTATACAATATTTTAAAATATATATGGAATAATGCTCTTAATTTTGCATGCATGATAATACGGCATGTTAACAGACATATTAAGATGGTTTACTTTTGGAATTATTAAAATTGAGTTTTTTTATCTCGGGGTCTTGTTCACGAGTGAGGGGACGATGGAGCGGGAGATCGACAGGCGGATCGGTGCGGCGTCCGCAGT
>JAAGVU020000113.1:13544859-13555162 GCA_011763525.2 Mormyrus iriodes | reverse complement strand
TCTTCCTGCTAGTGTAGCGCAGGCTAAAACCCTGGGTTCCTTTAAATCAGAGCTAGATAAGATTTTAACAACTCTGAATTATTAGTTCAGTTCTCCCCAAACGAGCTTGATGGGCCGAATGGCCTCCTCTCATTTGTAAATTTCTTATGTTCTTATGTTCTTAAGAGGTCATTTCAAGTTTAGGATGAGACCAGTTTGTAGTAACCCAGCAACAGCCAAGCAAGATGTAGATAAATTGTTTAAGACATTATGCCAGTTATTTATGGCTGTTTGCTTTCAAACCAGCTTTTCCACTTCATTGTTGACAATCCTTCAGCCGTGACAGTTATCAACCGAAAAAAAATTACTAGCAGGTACATTCAGGGAAAGAATGTCTTGTTATTTGTACATTGAAATAATAAATTAATTATTCCCTTGACCCAGATAACCTTATAATTAGACAATACAAGGACTAGAAGGACCGAATAGCATTAATATATATTAATATATTTTAACTTCTCTGTGTAAGAGCTATTGTCTGATTTCAATTTCAATTTAAATGTCAATGACTGCCTCTAAAGAATGAAAAGCATGTATATCAGTCTCTAGGTAGCAGTGGGGTATATAAATGATGAAAAAAATAAGTATTGCTCTTACTCATCTCATGGTATAGCGAGCCCTGCTTAGCCATGGTGGGCGTAGGTTTCCGTGGCGATGGCACATCAATTTTCATCAGGTCGTCACAACACTGCTTCCACTGGCCTGGAGGGTAAGGAAGACCATATGGATCAATCATTATTCCCCATGATGATAAGTACAACAAAACACAAAGAGCGACAAATGGTCTGTTGTACCACACCTGCATATTTCAATACTCATGGAAAGTGAAGCCAGTTAGTCGAACAAGAGGGAATAAAAGATATTTCCAGGAATTATGGGAGAATAAGAAGCAAAAAATACCCCAAGGCACTGCATAGAAATAAATTTTAATCTTTTCCTCAAGCATATCTAACGGGATGGACCAATTTTTGTCATAGTTTCACCACACTGGGTACAAACAGAGAAGACCAGAAAGCAAATTTAAAGAATAACCTTTCTCATAATAACAAAAAAACAGGCCTTCTATTGTTTCAGAGAACAAGAAAAAATAATTTAAGAATGTAATCGATAGCACAACAAAATGTAAGTGAAAAAGGAAATAACTCATGATTTAAATAAATGTAATGCCCATTGCAAATGTTAATTATATGACAGTAGCAAATGATGAAGGATTGCAAAAAATGTGAACACTGTGGATTAGATATTCTTGAATCACCATAAGACCTAAGTCACCATTAATACCATTTTCCAATATCTGCCTCTTAGATATTAGACAATATAGCACCATATACGATGATGAAAGTGCACTGGAATGCACATACTAACATATGTGGAACGCACACAGCTGTTAGTAACACCAGGGAGGAAAGGGAGGGGCTGGGAAGGTATGTCAAATCGGTATGCTGATCATATTTTATGTCTACCCCAGAAAGACTTGCACATAAATAACGAAACTGGCATTTTAAGCAATGAATACCGATTTTTAGAGATGCCCTAAATATCCTTTTAATGGGCGCTTTTAGCAAATGAAGTTAAGATAAACTGCCATGACTTGTATAAATCACTTGCTTGTTAGAGTCTATATGTAAATTAAGCATTACCTATTCATCTATAAGAGATTTTACAGTTTTGAGGATAAATGTTTTTAAAAATAGTACTATGGTACTTTGCATTTTATTTAAACACATGCAGCATCTGCATTTTAATGACAACATTAGTAAACACTAATCTTGCAGTAAGCTCCGTCTTATTTGAGCTTTTGCCAAAGCAAAGATAAAGCAGTTGCACCACACTACTACGCATGAATGGCAAGTTCAAAACAAGTTTTAATCTGTCTTGACTGACGTCAAAAAAACCTTCTTGTTTCTTACACAACAAAGTTCATACTGATTAAAAAGTTTATTAAACCAGACCTGCAACACTTGACTTTCATTGCCATTGCCTTACTCATTGCATTCATGCCTCATCTGTATGAACATGGCACATGGATGGATGAACCCTGAATTTCCTAGTATTGCATCATTTTAATTCATGCTCATGAATAGCCACAACAATACAATTAGAAAATGAATAATTTTGTTGTGCAACAAGACTGGCTGACTATATTACACATAAAAATAGAGAATATGTATTCATTACGGTTACAGAGGAATAAATTAGATTTATTGGCTAATTATAGGTTATTATGAGCTTAATCCAATTCAAAGAATATAGCTGCCAATATCTGCTCCACCTTAAAATGAAATACTAAAAAACATGGAATTATCCAGTTGATTCATGGTTATGTATTCAATCAATTTTATGATAAACATATAACTCAAGTTGTCATATAACTGCAGTTTTACAGTTTTATGTGTAAAAGCTTTGCGGGTATCAAATCTGTACATGAGTCTTGTCTGAGGAAAACCAGTTATAAATTGCTCCAACTCTTCCTCAGTGTGTTCCATGTGTAACTAGATCTGGAAATGCAAACAGAAACTATGGAACTATGTTAGTTACCAATTCAGATATGTATAACAAACCTCACTTTACTATTTTTCATTTTAATTTCAGTTTATTTACTTTTATTCTTATAATCTGTCTTGCTTGTATGTCACTTTAGACAAAGGCATCTGCTAAATAAATAAATGTAAATGTTATTTATCCTCTTATGATTTTCCTTGACTGGAATGGAGAGGTTGCAATCCCACCCTAAAAGGGTGTGTTTTGCCATTATTTCCCCATGCCAGTGGAATAATTTCAGTTAGAAGTCATTTCTGGCAGGAACCCAGTCAGCAATGTCTTTCTGGTCAAACAGCAAATCATGCACTGGTTATAGATACCTGACGTATAACCTCCATAAAGGAAAGCAAAAATACCAAGAGAAAGAAAAGCTCATTTGAGGAAGGTGAGGTTCCATAACTGAAACCTATCGTCATTATGATTTATCAAGACATTAGCTAGTATGTCTTTTGGTTTCCTTGATCTGACACAGAAACATTTTCTTTCCCAAAAGTCCAGTATCACAGACAACGAAAAGAATTCACTGATAACACAATAGGTGACCACAGTGCTGTAACGTACCGACAACTATACCTACCACATAAAAACTATATTCAAAGAATAACATATTTGACATATTTTGTTACAGTGTAGACTGATGTTTATTAACCTAAATGCAATTCAATCTGTTTTTAAACACACAGACATAGAAATGTTTATAAAAAGTAGTACTACAGTACAGTACAGCATTTTATTTAAACACATGTAGCATCTGCAACATTAGCAAACACTAATCTTGCAGTAAGCTTATATATATATATATATATATATATATATATATATATATATATATATATATACACACACACACACACACACACACACACACACACACACACAAATAATCAAACTACATTCTAAAACAATCCTTTTTAGACTTGAGGTAAGCTAATAAACAATAAACCAGCACTTCAGGTGTTAAATCAACAGGAAGCTCCTTCAAAATTATTCCACTCAAACTTGATTCACCGAAAAACCATGTAGTACCTGACACATTCCTGTTTGATCTGCTTGTTAGTGTACTCTCACCAGACTGTGACCACAATGACATGGAACACCAGGCAAGGTGTGCAGACATTATATAGCAATTCTTTCTAGACCGAGACCAGCTGAGACCACCACTGTGATCCTCCCTCAATGGATGGCCAAGTTTCAGAAAAGTTCAGTGTTTTAAGGAATTAAGGTATTATAGGAAATCATTTGATATTTTTCAAAAAAGATCAAAAATCAAATCATACAGTTCATCTAAGGAAAATTTTGTTATGCTGTGTGCAACATTAGAACAAAACCAAGGATTTAAGCTTAGATACTAAGTTAGATGGTGCAATATTGGTGCAGTTTTTACCTAACAAAAAAAATTTACAACCAGCCTCAGTTTTACCATGATCATTCCTACATATCAGAGGGAAAATCTACCTATCTATAGACAAACCTCAACTTATGTACAAACACCTTATGGAAATCCAAACTTACGTTAAATATTCCTCACCATACACACTATTTACGGATAGCGCTTATGCAAAGCATCTGAAATATGTTAAGTGCCAGTTGGCATAGCCAGACAAGACGGTCAACTGCATCTTCCCAGTTCACACATGTCTTATGCTGTGAATGCCTCTCTTCTAATTAGTGTACTGCTTTATACAAAGGTAAAAAATTTATTTAATTCACTAGGCCTATGTCTTATTACAGTATTTAATATGTGTGACATTTACTTGAGAACTATATTGTGTAATTTTTTTTGCAACAAATGCCTAGGCTAGGCTAGGTTAGGCTAGGCTATGTTATGCTAGGCCAAGGTAGGCCAGGCCATGTTATACTAGGGTAGGCTAGGCTAAGGTAGGCTATGCTCAATGGTGCAGGAGTATGAGGGATCTGACCTACGTATTGACATATGTCCCCCTGGAACGAGTGAGACAGTCAGAGAAAAAAGTAGTAAAAAAACTGCCTGTTTGTCACGTCCAGCCCCGCCCTACCGATCTTTTTCCCCAATGTTTCCCGCAGGCGGGGCTGCTGTTTAGCTGCGCCTGTTAATTGTCATAGTTACCAATCAACCACAGGTGCCCCTCGTTTACCCCTCCATGTTTCTTTGTATATAAGGTTCCCCAGTCCAGTGCTTCTTTGTCGGTCATTGTTAATGTTTGTAGATATGTGTGGTTTTCAGTATAAAACTCCTCGCAATGGGATTATCCTTGTGCCGTCTCGTCCTTTCCTGGGTTACTCTAACCACCAGCGTCATGCTACACCAACGGCACCCTGGACATGACAGAATGACCGACCACACGCACCGCCCTGCGGCTAATCCGGCAGCACGCGGATCCAGGTCTCGGGTCCAGCTACCAGGGCCGGACCAAAACCCCTGGTCCGGAACTCGCGCTGCATTCAATTGCTCCCAATCCCCAGAGGACACCATTCTCCGGATCCCCAAGGAGCTGAGAGGTAAAAGGGCCGGTTCCTCTAGCCCCTTGGGTACCTCCATGGGTGCCTCCTCCCTTGTCCGGGTTAGACGAGGACTTGATCCGGGACCTCCTTCAGCTACTGGAGAGGGAAAGCAACGCCCCAGAGCTGGATATGGAGGGAGGACTGAGGGGAGAATTCCCCGGGTTCCCCGCAGAGCTGCGCTCTCTCCCCGCGGGTCCCACAGGGACCAGCTCTCTCCCCGCGGGTCCTGCCCTGCCAGGATGGCGTCCTCCAGCCGGCACTTCGCTGCCAAGCAGACGGCAGACCCCGGTCGGCACTGCGCCACTCCTGGACCCCCGGGGATCCCACGGCACCACTCCTGCTCCCCGCAGGCCCCGTCGAGCTGCCCCGAAGGCACACTCCAGCCGGCCTCTCGCTGCAGTCGCCCGAACTGCGCGGTCCAGCAGGCAACGCTGCACCTTCGCCTCAAAGGCGCCTCCTGCAAAGCTCTCCGCCGCCGTCGCCTAGACGGCTCCTGCCCAGCTCTCCGCCGCATTCGCCAGGACTGCGCACTGCAGCCAGTACCTTCCCTGCACGTCTTCCGGAGGGTCCTCTCCTGCCTGTTCGCTGCCATCGCCCGGACGGCTCTCACCGGCAGGCTCTCCATCGTCGCCAGGATGGCTCCGGCCCGGTGGCTCTCCGCAGTCGCTGGGAAGACTACTGTACGCAGGCTTTTGGCTCTTGCCAGGACGGCGCTCTCCCGCTGGCCTGCCGCCCTCACCCCGAAGGCGCACTCCAGCCGGCCACTGGCCGCCACTGTCGCCGGGAAGGCTCCCGCCTGCTTGTTCTCTGCCGCCGATCAGACGGCTCATGCCAGCCGGCATCCCGCTGTCGCCTGGACGGCTCCCGCCTTCTAGCCTGCCGCCGTCGCCTGGACGGCTCCTGCCTTCTAGCCTGCCGCCGTCGCCTAGACGGCTCCCGCCTGCCAGCTCTCCACCGTCACCAGGACGGTTCCCTCTGGCCAGCTCTCCTCCGTCACCTAGACGGCTCCTGCCCAAGCCCTGCTTAGGGGAACCCGCTGTGGCCACAGCCCTAGAGCCCTGCCCAGGGGAACCTGTGGCAGTCGCCACCCCAGAGCCCGTCCGGGCCGCTGCCGAGTCCCCAGAGCCCGTCCAGGTCCCCGGGCGCTTCTCCTGTCAGGTGGGTGGGGACCTCGAGGATGCCCCCCAGGACGAGCTGGAATGGGATCCCTGGGACCTGAGTCCTGTGTTCCTGACTCCCATGGATCCTAGGAGAGGCAAAGAGCGACGCCCTGGGCGGACCAGCTGAGCCTACTGCAAGTGTTCAGTTTCCCGCAGGGGAAAATGGGGGCATGCCCGGCTCCGTCCTTGCCCGGGCCTGGCCTCTGCGTCGCCCCCTAGCTCCATCCCCGTGGTCTCCGCATCTCCCTCCGGTCCGGCAGTCTCCTCGGCTCTCCGCGCCATTCCCAGCCGGCCCCTTCCTTCCTGGCATCCGCACCTGCATCCGCACCTGCCTCCCCGGCAAGTGCCTTTCTTGCCTCAGCCCTCAGGTGTCCCTCCTCCCTTCGGGCCCCTGGCTTCGGCTCATGACCCTTGCCCTCAGGGCTCCGCCCCAGGTCCCTCCGGTCCCTCCCTTTGTCCCCTCTGAGCAGCCCCAGGTCCCTCCAGTCCCGTCACTGTTCCCGGTCACGGCTCCCCATGCTCCTCCCCGGATCTCTACCTTCGTTCCTCGCGCTCCGTCACCCGTCCCTCCAGTCAATAGATTCCTTCCCGGGGTTCCCCTTCAGGTCCATCCCGTCTTCCTCCCTGGTCCTTCGTCGCTGTCTGAGTGTTCTGTCCCGTCTCTGTTGTCCCCTGGTGTCCTGAGCTCGTTCCCCCTGTTGCTTTTCATTCAGCTGTGGTCCTCCTGCCTGTTTGTCCTGTCTGGTATCATGTCCTGCCTGTCCCCCTGGATGTATGGCCTCGCCAGTCCACGTTGATGTTCCCCGGATCCGTTCCTGTGCTGTGTCTTGTAGGTGGTCCTTGTTGTCAGTCGGTCCTGTTCGTGGTCCCTCCTAGTCCTGTTTTGTGTCTGGGTTGGTGTCCGTCCTGGGTCCACTGTCTGTTTTGGGATTGGGTTTTGTTCTGGTTTTTCCCCAGGTCTTCAGTCTGATGTCTGCGGTCCAGTCCTGCCCGAGTCCTATGTCTGCACCTGGTGTCCTGACCCCTTGTGCCCGTCTTGTCTTCGGCCCCACGGGCTCCCCCTGCTCTGGTTGCCGCACCCGGAGTGAGCGCCATTGAGGGGGGGTTCTGTAACGTCCAGCCCCGCCCTATTGATCTTTTTCCCTGATGTTTCCCGCAGTCGGGGCTGCTGTTTAGCCGCGCCTGTTAATTGCCATAGTTACCCTCGTGTCTTGTCCATGTTAATCAACCACAGGTACCCCTTGTTTACCCCCCCATGTTTCTCTGTATATAAGGCTTCCCAGTCCAGTGCTTCTTTGTCGGTCATTGTTAATGTTTGTAGATATTTGTGGTTTTCAGTATCGTGTCGCTCGCGCCGCAGGTTACTGTAACCACCGGCGTCATGCCACACCGTCGGCACCACGGACATGACACTGTCGCTGTTTTCTAGGGCTGATATAAAGAAATTTATCATGATAAAATATTTCCCCATGTCTCCCAGGCCTACTCCCATGTCAGTAAAATCAGAAGTTTGGGAATTTGTAAAGTACAAGTCTGTCAGTGTAAAGATGTACAGGTCAATTTGGAAAAGAGATACTGTGCCTCAGTTATCAAGATATGCGACTTATTGCACACATTTCCATTGCCCATTATGCTCAGTGATGATGTTCAAACCAACCAAGTTACGACGAGTGTAACATTCCATGTGAAAATGCAACCTAATCACTCTCCCCAAAAGTGACAACACCTGAGCGCTCGGATACAAAGACCCACACAACCTAACACTGCATGGACCCTTAATAAGCCCACCGTGAAAGGTAAGGTGGAGAAATGAAGCCCAAAAACAAGGCCAATATACACGACCACATGGAACACAGTTTGTCCTGTGTTTGCCATATTATGTGTGTTCCTTGTAAGTAGAACATGCATTAATCAGTAACTGAAGTATTGGATGCATGGTTCTAAAGTTTTAATTTGTCATTTTCTTTTGTTAGTGTGACAGTAAATAGCTCCTTATGGCTTGTATAAACTAAGTTTGATCCTTTGTAGCACGTTTTACAAAAATTATTAGATATTGAACTGATATCACAACACAAAGAAAATATTTGAGAGAGATGAAAAGTTATGTGATATCTGCCTAACAAGAACTCTTAATTAACCATTAACAACTCATTAAATGTCAAATTCTGGCCAAAAATTTAAATGAAGTGTTGTAAAATGATTTAAATTCTTCAATTAACTGAGCTAGCAAAAATGGAAACTAGCCAGCAAGGAAACTAGTGAATTAATGCAGGAGTCATAAAATAAATGCGGCCAAGAAACAAAAAAAAAACAAAAAAGCTCCCCCCACCGCCGGCTCAGTGAATAAATAGTGTCAAAACACCATATACCGGGCTATAATGTATGGACAGAATGACTACATGAAAAATCTAATAAGATTATAACTAAGAAATGAATTTTATTGATCAGGTCAGGTCAGGTCAGGTCAGGTTGGGAAGCATGCGCTGACGCACTGCGTTGCCGCACCCACCACATGACGAAACACGTCGGGATCCCATCTGGCCCACAGTCCAGTCCCACCCTGCAGAAATCTGTTACAGCCAGATGTTACATGGCTGTCTCCTTGGCCTAGGCCAGCCACTTGGGTCCTCAGCAATGAGGATCCTGCGAGCAGGATCACCCTCAGGGAAACATGTCACATGGGCATAGTGCCGTAACTGTCACTCCCTCACAACGCAGGTGATGTGCCTCATTCAGCACTCCCCAAGCAACCGCTCGTTCGACAAAGTCAAACCGGCAATACCCAAGGATCCTCTGAAAAGACACATCTAAAGTAGAAATGACTGCCCAAGAATAGTCACAAGCCTAAACTGAAGGCAATATTTGATGGCATGATTTTGTTTAAGTTTTAAGCTATTTTATGCACAAATTCCTGTGTCAGCTGTCTAATGTCAATCATTTTATCAATTATGGGCTGGGTCTATACTCTGCAATATAATTGTCATCAATATGACCAAGCCCAAAAAAACGCAACCTGCCACTAAATGAAATTATAACACTGTCGGTTTTTTTCCCCCTGAGTTGCAACATTATGACATCAAAACAACGTGTTTTGTCAGTTATTATGAGCATCTTGTCACAACATCAATTATGATGTTATAGGAATAACACCAACATTTACAATATCAGGGTGTTCCAAGCCCACTTAAGTCAAATATGGTATCCCACGGGGATCAGTGCTGGGCCTGCCACTGTTTACTTTATACTGTATATGCTACCACTTCGTAACATTATTAGAAATCATGGTGTTGGTTTTCATTGTTATGCTGATGATACACAGTTTTTATATACAGTACTCACTATAAATGGGTACACCCCAACAGATTTGTCAGTAAACCTTTATAGTTTCCTTTCAGAATCAACATTTTCTATGGGATACTATACTACAAAATACTCCCACAAATGTGGGCCATTGATGCAAGATTTGTTAATTTGCTCACACAAAAAAATAAAATGTCCTAACAAAATCATTCAAGACCATGTTGCAAAAATGAGTACACCCACTGAAAGTCTTAGGAGCAAAGTTAAATTTTAGACTATATTCTAAATTCTAATGAACATGATATCAACCAAAGGTGAGTCTAATTATTCATTAGATAGGCATTTTGACTATAAAAGTGCATTACTTAATAAAGAAACCCCTTCCCATTCCATGCTGTCAGCAATGGCACTACATGGAAGAGAAAAGTCACAAGAGAAAGAAAATAATTTCTTTACACAACCTCACTTTCATGTTCATGAGTTAAGCAAACGTTCTATAAAACTCGGTCTTGCCAAAATTTTGGAAATTCTTCCAATGATCTTGTGGTCATTGAGCTATTGATTAAAATCCTACTTTTCAAAGGAGGTGTACTCATTTATGCCGAGCACTATACACTATATTGTGAAAAGTATTGGACACCCCTCCAAATCATTGAACTCCAGTGTTCCAACCACTTCCATGGCCACAGGTGTATAAAATCAAGCACTGTTACGAACCCTGGGTTCGTATTACAACCTCCGGCTTTGTTACCGCTGCTGTTACCCCGCCCCTTCGCCCGCTA
>JAAGVU020000113.1:13496891-13513863 GCA_011763525.2 Mormyrus iriodes | reverse complement strand
GATCATTAGCACCTGTCCCTCGTACCCACAAAGATTTTGTAGTGGTATTTCAGCTGGGGACCCTAACTAGGGGTTATATGAAATGCCACAGATACGTTAGCGGTCTGATTAAAACCTCTAAATGTGTATGTGTCTGTGTGTGCAGTACCACAGACGTTTGCCACTTCTGCTCAACAATAATGTATCTTGGTCTTTTTAAAAAATTTTTACATGGCACGTATGACACATTACTATACCGCAATGTTATGCATTCCTAGAAGGAAGTAGAATGGCTGGAACAATTTCAGCATTATAGATCTATGGAAGTAACACAGGCTAACAAAACTCCAAGTGGTGTGGAGAACCAGTGCTTTATGTCCTGATGACCTTTGCTGAGCTGGAAAGCAGCTGTGTCCTCTGGATGAATGCACGTGAATATTCATGTGAGTGACACACATGGAGCTTTTTTGCATATACAGTTGGCGTGTGTGTGAGAATTTCTACATTTTAAAGAGAATTTCCACACGGGGATCAATAAAGTATCAATCATTATTATTTATTTATTTATTTTTTGTAACTTCTGGATTCAGTTCTTGCCAAACTTGTCAGACGAGCCTTCGTCTTTCCAGGCTTCGTATTCTATGGCTATATTTACTGAAGCCTCACGGTGACGCTAAACGAACATAAATTGTAAATGATAAGTTTTGTGCCTGTATTTGCTAAAGGTATAAAGCTGTCACACACACACAGACTCATAACGTCACTATTACTGCATGTACTTTGATGCTTTTCCATCTCATGATCAGCTTCAGGGTGGCACAGTGGCGCAGTGCACCAAGGTTTGAGTCTATGCCATGGCTCCATTTGAGTGGAACTTGTATGTTCCCACTGTGTTGTTCAGTTTATTTCCAGCCCTTATTCATCAAGTTCAATAAAACCCCTTTTTGTTTTACCAATACGCCTGCCTCCCAAGTTCCTCGCCCCGTCGGTCACAACATCATCTTCCTGGTCTGCATTAAGTATATTAATAGATTATTGTCAATACTGCCTCTGATGACTGCACAAGACAGGTATCAGTAACAGTCTGCTGCCCGCTCACATCTCTATAGATGAAAGATTGAAAACCTGCCTGCCTGCACACTGGTGAGATTGTAGCGTATCCTTTAGAATGGCAGGAATTAGAGGTCTGTGCATGTTGGGTTCAGGAAGGATATGTTCTTTTCCTCTGCATGCTCATTGGCTGAAGCCCAGCTGCCTTCTGCATGTAAAACTGGAAAAACCAAGTGTTACCCACCATCTTTCACACTTCTTTTTAACAGCTTTTTGCTTCTTGTCCCCCACCTCTAACGTCATATTTATGGCATTTGATATGATATTAAGGAAGCATCTGTTGTACACTTTAAAACGGCATGTACCTTTAATATCCAGCTGTATAAATATCCAACTGAATAAATAGTATATAGTGTTACATAAGTTTGTATTCTTTATATGCTGTTTAGATTTAAAGCTATAGGACACTTAACATATACTGTATTGTAAGTAAACTATATACTATATACTGTTTTTTATTACGCTGTGGATACGCATTTTTTGAGTTTTTGAAGCACTAAAATGTAACCTCTTTTGTTTCTTTGAACTCCATAATTCAAATTACTTAAGGCCATTTCAGGAAAATTTAACAGACAACCGAGATATAAACCTGGTCCCACCTTTTAACATGCAGCATTTTCTGACACACTAGGGAACACGAAACCCAGTTTTCCTTTTGGTGCAGTGAGTACAGTAACACAGCTGAGCACTGAGGAAAATAACAGCACTGGCCAGACTACCAGCAATGTTCGCTATGGAATAGTACATTTCACCATCACACGTGCCTGTACTCAGTTTCATTTTCATTACGACCAAGGACAAGGGCTTGTGGAAAAAACGGGGTAACTTGGATAGTACACTGGCCATCCCTTCCTTCAGTAAGTTCTGTTTGTTTCTTAGTACTGTAATGTCTGTCCTGTCATGAACATTGCACCATGAATTCAGGAGGAACTTTAGTGTCATTGTGTGCTGTACATGTCTAAGCTGAAAATAAAACTTGATTGACTTCAAAAAATTTTACAGCAATTTGTGAGTCATACAACACATGTTCTAGCACCACTGTTTTGTTCCAGCTACACTGAAGTCCAACTGAGTTTCACACCCTAGCACAACAGGAAAACAAAGCAGCATGTTCTGTCCAGCGACTCGAATTTCCATTCAGGAATGTGCTAGCCATTGTCGTCAATGATTACAATTAAATGCTGTAAAGCTGGTGTGAAAACAGAGAACATACTTCTCTAACAATACTCTGTTCATTGCATAAAAGAATTCCCTTCATAAATCTCTCTTTTACTTTTATCCCTTGCCTCCAATTCCTCTTGTTCAGGAGTCAGTGTAGCTTACTCAGACTGCCAGAAGGAAAGGCATTTCCAACTGGAATGCCAAGCTTTCCCACCCTGACGTGGGCTTCCTGGGGATACAGGCCAGCAATTATGAACACGTGTACATCTTGAGTCAACAGAGCTGAAAAGTTCCCCGCCAAAGAGACTCCCCTGCCAAGGCAGGCTGGCTCAGCACATAAGAACTTCAGTGTTAGTAGGTTGCACAGCACAGTGTGTTCCAGTGTTTGTGCAGTAATACAGTCATGATAATGACGCCATTCATCTCTCAGCCTACATGCATGACTTCTGAGGATTTGAGAGCTGTGGAGGTTTATAGATATTCAGGTAATCTGTGTTTTTTTTCTCCTCACAAAATCTGACCTCTATTTTAGTAGCTTCATAACATCTGGAATCACTACCTTCTTTAACAAAATGTGTTTGTGTCAGAATCCCAGGGCATTAATGTGGAAAAACTACAGAAAGATGCTAAGATGTTTCTTCAAACAAAGAATTCATTCTACTCAAGGGTTTTATCAGGAAAGGGGGCTGAACAAGCTACAAGAAACATACAATCCCTCTTTATCTAGAATACAATATAATTCCCAGTTCCCTCTCCACTCAGCCTACAAACGAAGGCTTCGTACAGTCAAATATTAACACACAAAGCAGCACAACAGGATATGTGCACAGACCCCTAAAGGAATTTCAGCACATTAGTATCCATGGGAAGGGAATGCTTATGATGTGTTTTGGGACCTAAAGACAGCCATATAATTACTTAACATATTCATGCAAAAGCATCCCACAGCTGCTCATCTTGAATTAATTATCCCTACTCAAGAACTGGGAATCTTCATCTCGATCATCCCCCAAAAAGCGGAGTAATGTAACATCAGACAGAGAGAGGAATAATAAAGTTAATTTGTAATTTTGAAAAAACTGGGAATTCTACACAGCTCATTTTAGATATAATGCATGGTCATTGACAGTCTCACAGTGGCTACGCTGTGGCAAACAAGCATGCCAAAAGTTGGGAGGCAGCCTCCCATGTCACCCGCCGAGAGTATTTATAGCAGTATGTCACAGCTCAGCTATGAGTCAGCTGAATATCCTGCTAGGTTTCAACACCCTGTCAATCCCCCCATCAAACAGTTGTGTCCCCCCATGTCTTGCAAAAGCAAGGTCACTGATTTGTGTCATGTGCTCACCTTCGCCACAATGTTGCCTCTCGTGTTAATGCTGCTCCAGGTGACATACTCCCCACACAAAAGCAAGGTCACTGATTTGTGTCATGTGCTCAGCTTCACCACAATATTGCCTCTCGTGTTAATGCTGCTCCAGGTGACACACTCCCCGCACACCATGGGTGACCACAGCCAATTTTAATCAGCTTGTCATGAACCTGTTCACAGGATAGGATTATGTACCTGTCCTGGTGTCGTCAGCAGTTGTCCGTTTATTGTCCGGTGTGTTGTATGGACCGGCCTATAGTAACTCAAATAGCTCATTGAGAGCCTGTTTATGGCTAGTGTTTTCTTCTGGGACAGTGTGTGGGAAACCATTTAAAATGACAACAGTGAAACCGAGTTTCAGAATCACAGAAACAGAAGCAGCATAAATGCAGTCTGCTCCAACAGCAGCAGCACTATGCAAGTCTACTCTATTATAACTCATAATCAACACTCAAAATGTGTTTTGTGTTTAGGCCAGACACTTCGGATTTTAAGCTTTGGAGACGTCAGGGTATGACGGGTTTGGAAGTGCCTTTAAGTAGGAAAGTGATGCGAACCTAGAATGCCAAAACACGTGGAACACCATCCAAATCGTTACTTTAAATAAGCAAAACAGCAAGCAGGCAAACAACTACATGAATGAATAAATAAACAGCCTGAATTCCCTGGATCTTGAAAATAATACATAGGCTAAAGGATTTCCTACAAACTACAAACACTAACAAACAATATAAATATATTGGAAGTTTATATAGATTAATAGATTAGCATAGTAGCCTAGTGGGTAAAACTGGAGTTGGGGGTTTTAGACCTACCTCTGCTCTGTGTGTGTGAAAATTTTTCATGTGTCACATGGGTACTCTGGTTTCTTCCCAATGTCTGAAGACACACAGGTTATAGGTGTCTCTAGATTGTCCACAGAGTGTGATTTTGTGTATGTGCCCTGTGGATTAGCATCCCATCCAGGGTGCAGCCTTCTGCTCTGTGCTGCCTGGGGGAGGCTGAAGACCGCTTTAACAACCCTAACAAGGATTACTCCTTGTAATATAGGTGAATTGATGGAAGAATTGACAATAATTACTACCCCCCTAAGAACAGAAAAACAGTGAATATAATTAAATGAAGTATGGCTTTGATACATGTCTATACTATTACTGGCTGACTAATTTTCAGGTGCTCTCTGAATCATGAATCAATTCCATTTCCACTGGCTTGTACACTTAAGAATGGTAGAATGAAACTATCCAGACCGATCCCTCTGAATCATCCATACACCAATACTTACTCATGCATTACTAACACTACTACTTCCTTGAGTCTCAGACATTTCCACATACTACAAGAACATCATCACTAAGCAGTTTTGACTGAATACAAGACATATGAAACAGTATTTATTTTTACAGTGAGATTTCAGCTATTGCTTTTTAATGCCCAGGAAACTGACCTGTTGTGAGAAACTCTAAGTATTTAGAGGTTATAGCTGATTATTTCAGTCTTTGGTGTATGTACAACAAAACAGCTTCTTAGCAGAACAAAGACCACTCACTGACATAATGACAGAAAATCTTCTGAGAGCATGTTGACATTGTAGATCACCATATCACCTGCAGTCCATTACAGCATGGACCCTTGTTTAAGTACTGTATTCATCCTAAACTAGTAGAGTGATACCACTGTCTTCAGCTAACACAACACAAAACTAGACTAATGCCATTTGACTTGAAGAGTCTTAATACATGATGACATTCTGGCCCCCAGCTTAACCTTTGTCAATGACAGCCCCAACCCAGCACAAATTCCCCAAAGGACCCTGTGGGCTGATATCATTCTATGAGATACAAAGAAACACTGTTGAAGAAACATACCAGAAGGGGCATCCCAGAGGATTAAGCTGCCTTTATACAATTAAAAGCTTAAGGACCAACGCAAGTGAGATAAACTCATTCATACAAAATAGCTTGGCTGCTATCATTAACATGATTATATTTTCACTTATTTTCATATAGCTGCTAAGTTGGGGGCTATTTCTTTTGAAAACAACACTTCGACCGCTACACAGAGTAAAAACATTTTTAATCGTGCCAGAAACAATGTTTCCAAAAATAAAAACAATAAACAAACATAATCTGGTGAAAAGCATCCTGATTATGCCCACACAAATAAACATTCACAGGTATTTAAATTATTATATTTAATTGGCCTTAACCTTTGAACCAGCTAACAATTAAACAAAAATCGTGTCAACAGTCCACAGAATGAATCAGCTGTGGGAAACAGGAAATGCTCAAGTCCTCACATGTGACATCCTCCGTTATACAGCACAAAACATTTAAACATATGGAGACCGTGCTGGAACTCAACCATTCCACACTTATGTTCTCACACACTACTATTATTTGTGTATGGAGTACTAGAAGTTAATGAAGCATTAGTATTGACTACATTCTCCAAACGTTAATAATACTAGTTCGAAATTGTATTTACGTCATTTCTTTTGAACAAGCTTATCAAAAACATCACTAAATAAAACCAATATAAGTTTTGCATCCTCTACTTCGGAGGATCCAAAATTTACTACTAAGCAAACTATAATCTAGCTTATTTTTGATCAATATTTTAAATATTTAATTCATCATAAAATGGTAAAGTATTCAGATTTTTTTTCCTTAACTCAAGTTCGCAACGCCCTCATACCTCACACATACTTGACAATATAATCTCAGATGATCTGCTTACCTGTAAACTTAGGGCTATCTGCCTAATGTAGATCATATTGAGATCTTCCAGTATTCTCATTCGCTCCTCCATTTCTGTCCGCTTGCATTCCCCTTAAGAAGTATCGGTTCAGGACAAGCAGATTTACTTGACCTAAGTTATAGTTCTACAGTTCATGTAATATTGTAAAGTCGTTTAAATTATTGCTAAAAGGATTCCCAAATCCCAGGTATCAGAAAAACCCATGACAACAAAAAAGTGTGCCATACTATCGCGTCCCACAGACACCGAGGACAAAAAATGTAATCAAGAGTCATCTCTGTCAACGACGCACACCAAGATTAACGAAATTCATCCGTTAAAAGTGGATTCATGATAAGATAACGTTTTATCCGCACAACCAAACAATCCACGGAACTTCCAGCAGACTGTGCGCAAACGATTCGTTTGAAGAGGGCGATTTGTTTTAGGAAGCAGTTTTGACGAAGTTTCTCTTAATAATTCCGAATACAAACATGGTTAAGCTTGTATCTGAGAAATCGAGATCCCGAAAAAAGTCTTGAGTCTCCAGAGTTTCCCTTTCTTCCGCGCGTAAGGCGAAGTTGCATTGCCGTGAGTCCTGTGAGAACCACGATTCAACAGGCACTGATGTCTACAAATAGCTCCCCTGTGAGGGACCCGACGCTTTAACCTACAGGCAACGTGCGGGGGCTATAGCCGAAGACCGGGGCTCGCCTAGCTTAACAGTTATAAGATGCAGTAAACTGCGATAAGACAAGAAGAGATACGACCAATTTTAGAAACACCGTTATCAAGTAAGGTTTATCATGAGTGAAAGAAAAAATGTCATTGATCGACTAAGATAAATTCATCATTTCAGGCTTATAAACGAGAAAAAAAACATTGCTATTTGCTACTGTTTATATGAATTGATCCCGGAGGTGATTAACTAATCAAAGTATTTTTTTCTAAATAAATTAAGTAAAATGTATAGCCCTGCATTTTATTTCAATATTGCACACACCACTAACTTTCTAACTGAAAAGCCCCATAAACCGTTATTAATAGCTTTTCCATCAGCGTCAAGACTGAGATCCCCCCCATTAGAAAGTCATTGGAGATTAATTTATTGTAAATACGCGAGGAATTCTTGCTAAGAGCGTCCTCTGTTTGAGGGCAAATATGATCGGACATCATAAGCGCATAAAATGCTTCTGCTGACCTTTTCATTAGATCCAACCAAGGACGGAGATTTGGGCACCGTAGGGACACGTCTCTACCAATATTTTGGGAATTGTGCGCTTTTAGGGTAGCTTTTAGGAGGGCTCGAGGTAGATTTGGTCCCTACCAATGCTAAAAGCAGACCTATACCCTTGAATCCAACATAGACTTCTCAAAATAGTTCTTAAATAAATGGTAAATACTATTACTTAAGATATAGTTTCTGGTGGCTGACTGGAATTGTCAAAGTCCTTTTGCAGTGAGTCTCCATTACAATCACTACCTCTCCATGCGTGTAGTTGGTGTTGTTGAGCAAGCATTCATCATAGATACAACTTAGAGTACAGTACACATAAAATCTATTTATACTGCGCTTCTTATGGGTTTCTCGGAGCGCGCAGATATTGTAGGTTATTGCTTCTGTCAGCGTTCAGATTAACAATAAAACGAACAGATATGGATTTAAACATAGTTTAAAGGTTTTCTGATTCTCTCTCTCTCTGTCTCTCATATATATTTTTTCTTTTTTTCATTCAAACTTGGAAACTTATGTGCTGTATGAAGTTACAGTTATTTTATCTGGCATAGGCTATGTGCATAACTAAACTTGTTCCTTGTTTGAGGAGCTCCAACCAGTTTCAAGGGCGGGGGAGTCAATTTGCATCTGAGAACGCTTCCGTAAGAAATTAGCTTATTAATCGTTTTAAAAGGGGCAAGACCACATGTTCAAAGCTCTTCATCACATGCTTATGTACTCAAACAACAATAATATAAACACATAGAAAAAATCAAAGACACAGGCTAACGCCTATAAACAATTATAGACAATTATACTTCTGAACTAGGACAGAGTAAAGCCATCATTAATTTAAGCATATAACTGACAAATGCACTGCATACAATTACGGTATTATACTAAGCTCCTCCATAACTCAAAATCAAATACTTTAACAAAAATGTCTGCTCATAATTGGAGGAAGTTGGTTCTTTTAAACCTAATAAACATTACAATGTTCTTGGTTTCTCTCTGTTATTCTTATCTGTGTGCCTGATGAATGGCTGCAAAGTGGTTTCCTATGGGGTGGGACCATAGCAATATAGGCATACAGCACATGAGAAAGCACTGCTCAGGAATAATTTAGTCATTATTATTGTTTATACATAATACTTTGATTAAATATGCAATCAAATCACGGACAGGGCAGGACTGGCTCGCATGACAAAATTTATTATTCAGAAAAAGTTATCATGGGAATTCATGACTGGAAAAATAATGAAGGAATAAATTCAGTGCTAGCTGATGTTGACACAGGCATTTCCCTACATGAGCCCTGGGCAAATGCATATTCTTGACCTTGCACCCTTAGTCAGCATGACACAAAAATCATAAGAAGCAAACTCTATGAAATCAATCAATGTGACTATGAGATCTGGAAATCTGTGTCTCTTTGGCCCTGTATACATTTGGTTTTAAAATGCATCTTGATATATTTTCATATACAATATTGATATGAAAGAATTTTATCTCACCATGCTATAACTATTTGAGATTTTATTAAATTATTATTACTCTTTGTTATAGTTTTAGTTTACCCAGGTTTTATGTAATGTTTAGTGCCTGGGACCTTATAGGGCTGTTACAAACATAATATTTACGATGCACTTTAAACAGACTTGCAATGTTGTACTATATAGAAACATTTCCTGTACCAACATCTGAGTTCCCTAGAGATAAAACTAGTTGAAGAATAGAAATTAACCCTGATACCTGTCACTATGAAGAATCAAAGAATATACTCCATGACCAATTGCTTTCTTCAAATCCCCCACCTTCTGTGGCGCAATCATTCACAGTCAGTTCAGGGATGCAGTATATCCAATGGCGAAACAGAAAACCATTCTATAGACACAAATAAGGCACAGAGGGGCGTGGCTCTTCCGGAGAGTCCAAAAACAGGAGAGATTTAGGCCATAGAGCCTGACCACAAACACCTACTTTCTTTTGCTGCACCCAAACCAGATGTCCTGTACACTTGCCCGGCAGAAAGACTCAAATCATGTTTTTACAATTCAGAATCAGATAGTAGTGACATCAACCCTTCAGTGCATTACAGCAACACATGGAACAGACTCATAATGTAGTTGTAAAAGCTGTAAGACAAGTTTAACAAAGGGAGAAAATTTATATACTCTGTGAAATACAACTTCTTATCAAGCATAATAAAAATATTACATATTACATTAAGTCTTTCTTGAGGGAGTAGGCTAATCGAATATACACTGAATTGAGAGTCCGACACGGTGACCAAAGGTCATATTGATTCATGCATCATTCAGGTCACACTTTTATATGGTGTGTTAAGGGCAGAGATAAGATGAAAAATCAGTTCATCTCAATTAGACATGGCTGAGTTGTTATGAGTTGGTCACTCTCACTTTGAACTGTGACGTTTAGGGAGAAGCAGTGAAAAAGGAAATGAGCAGATCTGCCAAACATCTGGGCCAAGAAGTAAATAAAAACTTCATAATGGCTTATGAGCTGCATGAATGATAGCACAATGGCTACGAGACCAGCATGTTAACTGGAGCCATTCTGCTGATAAGACTATTAATAAAAATTCAGTTTCTATCAAACTGCTTCATATCTGCAAGCAAGAAGTAGTTCTATGTACTTAAAAAAAACTAGTTTTCTTCTTAATGGGCCTCCACATGTCTTACACAAAAAAAGAAACACAGGGCACAAGGAAGGGGACATTCTAGAATGGAAGAGAGACCATGAGATGGTGTGTACACACACAGAAACTGTAATTAGCCAATGATTATTTTTAGTCTACAAAATAATAGCTTAATCATGCACTAATTTTCCATAACTGCTTATCAAATGCAGGGTCACAGTGAGCTTGGAGCCCATCCTAGGAATCCTATGCACATATATTAGGGGAAACATACAGACAGTGGTTCTCCTAACTTACGTGTCTTTCAAATGTTGGAGAAACATAAGCCCTCAGAAGAGACCCACAAATACTCCAAATTTAAAATAGCTGAAGTGGAAATCAAACCCACAGTCCTGGAGGTTTGAGGATACAATGCTTTACACCATAAATAAAATGAAATGCTTGGTTAGCTTATTCACCACTGGAGGGCACCAAATTTTCCTTTTGCATTTACTTTTGTAACCTTGAAAAGCACCGCATACTGTTGGTCAACAGAAATAACGCTGAGACACATGCCAAAAGCAAGGGTGGTATTGCTTTAATTTATTTGCATGACGGGATTTAACGTCACACAAATCACAGGCAGAAGTGCAGGTCAGCTGTATCGTATTTATTAGTCATGACATGAACAAACACAATATTCAGTTCTTCATCCCTAAAATAACATAGTATGGTCTGGCAGCAGCTGCCTCACCGACTGTTGCACCTGTAACTCTCAATTTAGCTGTCAAATGAGGAACTTGGGGGGTCTGTCTAAGAATTGTTCAGCACTGAAATATCATCTGTGACAGGAACCTGTTGACTAGAGATGGTAATAGTAACATATGGTACAAGTGGTTTGTCTGAAATAGTCCCAAAGGGATTTTAATGTTGTGCCCCTGTTTCAAATGACACTCTGTGGTGAAATGTGTTAATATGTTGTTTTTATATAGTCATGAGCATTATGTAGGACATGCACAATCTTGCCAAAGAAGCATGAACTGCATCTGGAATAGGGCTGCTATTTTGCCATGAAGGCACAAAGGTAGAATGGGGAGTGGAGGGGGAGGGGTCACTGCAGAAATTACAAAGAGGTTACATAGCTGAAATCAAGGAGAAGGGAGTATGAATGACTGGGTGGGACTGACTAAATAAAACAGTGACCAATCAAGAGGTAAGTGTAAACAGAAGGAAAAAAATGGCATCATTCTTAGGTCCATGAAGTCAAGCTATGAGTCAATCCCAGACACAGTGAGAAGCAAGAGTCCATTTGGAAAATCCACATTAAGAGTATTGGATCAGTTTGTTCATGCACCCTGTCCCCCAGGAATGAGTTTCTCTTGTTGTTGGGACTTCCCTCCAGTCAATGAGTGACACAGAATACTGTCAAAGCTGGTTGGCTGGCTGATTTCTTACAATGGGCTTTTAAAGAGCCAATGTCTCAACTTGTGCTATTTGTACTGTATCATATATCTGAGGGTTATATGTCACGTCCGGCTCATACTGTATTTCTCTAAATGAGGTTGTGTAATGAGAAGATGAGGGTGAGTTCCTGAGTATGGGCAGTTAATACCAGTTTACTGACAGGAATAAAAGACAGCAGCAGAAGAGAGTTCAAATAACAGCCCAGATCAGATACTTACAGCAGATTTATAGTGCAAGGTTGCCAGCACCAACACAAAGTTAAAATCTCAGAATCCTCCAAAGCTCTCATAAAAAATAAAACCACTTGCAAAATGTTTAATAAGAAGCCCAGTTGGACTAGAAAATACACACTCAGAGCAGCTGTGAAGGGCCTAAAAAGTTGTTTTGCATAAACCTATTTGTCTTCTCCTTATTGTCCTTATGGAGGAAAGGGAGACCTTATACAAATCAGTTTACAGCCACTAAATGTTTCACACTTATCAGTGATGTAGTGAGATAATTGCTTATGGGAGATAAACTGCACAGAGGAGACAAAGATCACCAGTGACTCACTGGTGCTTTTCTTGTGGATCTCTGCATCTCATAATTTATTGAATCTGGAAGCTCCAGGTGAGGGAGGTTAGACTTTAATGAACACTAGACGTTCATTGCAAACAATAACATACCTCCAGTTAGTGTGTGGGAGGTAAATGGGCAGCACTGTTGCCTCAGTCTCCAAGGTCTGGGGGGTTTGAATCCCATCTCTGATCTGTATCATGTATATACTTCCTTTGCTTTGCAGGTTGCCTCACACAGTGCTAAGGCATGCATTTAGGTTAACTGGTGTCTGCAAACAACCCTGTGTGTGTGTGCCACGTGAGGAACTCGCAATTCATCCAACTTGCCCCCTGTGTTGCCAGGCATAAGTGGCAAGAAGATGATAGATGGTTAGGGTGTGCCTGCTGCTGAGTGGTTTGCATACCTCCTGCCTTTCTGAATGGTTTCTTTACTTGCGGTTACATGCCACACAAGTGCACCAAATTAGGGGTGTGAGAAGGCCGAAAAGATTACTGAGCCTTTGGCAGACCACTCACTGATGACATGAAAACACACAAACATTATTTTAACTAAAAATAAATAGTTGTGAGTGGGAACAGGACATAGGGTGGGACCTGTGCCAAAACAGCAAATGCAAGGTTCACATGCACTTTCTATATTCAATCTACCAGTACCCATCTATATTCTTATAGTATACAGACCACCGGGATCATACACTTCGTTTATCACCAAATTCAGGGAACATCTCTCTGACTTAGTTATTAACTTAGAGAATATTATAATACTTGGTGATTTCAATATACATATGGACATAGAGACTGATGCCTTCAGCAAAAGTTTCCTGTCCCTCCTGGACTCTGTTGAATGTTACCAACACATAACGGGACCAACACATGTTCACAATAATACACTAGACTTGATTATCATGCACAAAGTTTATGTTCATCATGTATCTGTCTGTCCATTGAATAAGTCCTTCTCTAACCATTTTCTAATCAACTTCGTGATTGAGCCACCCTCTTTGACTATGGCAGAGAAAAGTATTATGACACGTCACCTAAAAGATAGAAATAACCCTCGCTACCTTTTTAAAACAATAACTCATCTAACAAATAAGGCTGAACCTCTGCTGCAGAGTAATTTCAGTAGTGAACATTTTATGAATTTCTTTAATAAGAAAATCACAAACATTAGGCTTCAAACATGCTCAAAATGGCGTACAATTAATTCCAATGCAAATGGAATGTGAACATACTATTAATTAATTGATTGACTGATTAAGTAATTTATCTATCAATCAATCAATCAATCGATCAATTAAATAACAAGAACTAAAAACTATTATAACTAAGACCAAACCGACCACTTGTCCACTGGACCGAATCCCTACCAAGCTCCTTAAAGAATCCCTGGGAGTTCTGGCAAAACCTATAACTGACATAATGAATGCATTTCTGTCATCAGGTGATGTCCCTAATCAATTTAAACTAGCAATAATCAGACCACTACTGAAGAAACCAAGTCTGGATCCACAGGAGCTTAGCAATTACAGACCTGTTTCTAATGTACCATTTTTGTCAAAAGTTCTGGAGAAGACAGTTGCTTGGAGATACACAACATAACGGATAGTTTCCAGTCGGGCTTCTGTCCGAGACACAGCACTGAAACTGCCTTAACTAAAGTTATAAATGATGTAACAATGGTAACTGATGCTGGCAGTGCAACTGTGCTAATGCTTCTTGACCTTAATGTAGCCTATGACACAGTTGACCATTTTACCCTATTACGGAGACTCAAATCTGCTGTCGGGTCATGTGAAATGGTGTTGAAGTGGTAACCTAGTTGTCATCTTAGATACAAGCCTCTTATTCAAATCGCATGTGGATGCAGTATCAAATACTTACTTCCTACAGCTACACAACATTGCGAAACTGCGACAAATTCTTACTATTCAAGACAGAGAAATTGTTACATGTATACAGTAGGTTAGACTAGGGCTGGGTGATATACCCTCCAATCAATATCATGATTAATTGAACATTTTACCTTGATTACGATTACTATGTTTTTGGTTTTTTGCCCTCATATTTCATTGACAAGGTTTTTACTGTAAATATGGTCAACTATTAAAAAGTTGGAATATTTTTTCTAATGAAATATTGCATATCTTTAAGATTTTAAAACAAGGAAACACACAGATGAACCATTTATGATTATTCATTCAATATATCGAACAACTGAAATCAAAGCACAAATCTTTTGAAATGAAAATGTCTTTTGAAAAAGGTCACATTTTAGTTTTAATGTAAAAAGCAAGTTCCATAAAAAAGCAGAAAATAAATAGTTTCTATTTCTTGCAAACAAGACATTTATATTGATCACGTTTGTCTGGGTGAAATTATATGGGTGATCACTATAAGTAGATGATTATTATAAGTTTCTTTTTCTTTTTGTCTCAGGCAGATTACCATCTAATTGACAATTCTGTATTTATTACACAAAAACGAGGCAATAAAACGGACAGCGTCGCTATTTATTGAGTTTTATTGACTTTTTCATAATACAGTACTGCTGTTTCAAATTACAGTACTGTACAAAATAAATGACTGAAATGTGTATACTTCAAATACTCTATAATTCAGTAGCCTATTGTACAGAAAATATACCTTACTGTTCTTCCACTGCTGCATCTCGGTGGCTCGTTTTTGGCAGTTTATTATAAGATTTGATGAGTCTATATTCGTCATTGAGAGAAAATGACTTTCTTTTTCCCATCATGTTTTCTGTGCATGCAGTATTAGCTTCAGGTACTTAGCTAGAAGCAGACGGGTTACAACAAGGCAAAGTAGGCAAGTAAAAAAAAATGAAAAATTACCGTAGTTTTATTTTTTTCTATATGTGTTATATATAAAAAGACCCTAAATTAACACTGTAAGCAGACTACCTGATTACTATAAGCAAATTATTAAACAGTATTTGTATAGTAATGATTCTGTCTTTTTGATCCATACAAGCGGTTGATCATCACAAGCGGTTTCCACTGTGTTTTAAATATTGCTAGTATTGCTAGCAATTGGTGGTATTACCTTTGGTAGCTGACATTGTTCTGTGTCGTCTTCACTAGAGCCACAATGTGTCCAAACGACACACACGTCATACTTCTTTGGTACAAACTGCTGGAGTTGCTCAGTCACGTGGTGTTTAAGTTCCCCTCCATGTTGCTTCCATGTCGCAGACTGGATGGGGCGGAGTCATGTGACAACACACGCAGTAGTATGTTTTTAAGAGGACAGTACATGAACACACACCGGGGAAAGTATTAACAGATTTTTTAAGTATTAACAGAATTAAAAAAAAAAGTAGTAACCAACATGGGCAAGATTAGGTCGATTAGTGGTCCTGAATGTCGGTTTTGACAAATTTTTGATTAATTGGCCAGCCCTAGGTTAGATTGCCATAATGCTCTGTTATCTGTGAGCACACACTGCACATTAAACACGTTGCAACGTATTCAAAATGCAGCAGCTAGAATTGTCACCAGGAGTAAGAAGTTTGAACAACATAACTCCTGCTCTTAGGTCCCTGCACTGGCTTCCTGTTAGGTTCAGGTCTGACTTCAGAGTTCTCCTACATACATATAAGGCACTTATAGGTCTAGCACCTGCCTATCTGACAGAGTTACTTCAAGTTTACAAGCCGCATCGTCCACTCAGATCCCATAATGTAGGTTTCCTTGTTGTGCCACATATAAGTAAAGTGACAGTTGGTGGTAAAGCATTCTGCTACAGGGCCCCTATATTGAATTGAGGAATGGTTTACCAGCCTATGTGTATAGAATGCTGAATCGGTCTCAGTCTTTAAGTCTCGAATGAAAACCTATAACTTTATTTTAGCTTACCCACAACATAATACATAACACACTGTAACCGTGGCTGCTGGTGCTGCTGTACAAACCATTTTTTATCTACTATACTTGTCCATTAATGTGGTAATGCATTTTCTGTCCATCCATGCATGCTCTCTGCCTTCACACATGTCCGGATGGTGCCCGGGGTGGGCACCATCTGAGCTGGAGTCCTGGTTCAGTCCCATGAATGGGTGACATCGTGGCTGTGACTTACGAACTGCTACATCGTGGTTGCAGCCTTCAATCTGCCACCCAACACAGGCCAGCGTGGAGAACAGACTCACCAATGGACTTTGGCATGATCATAATCACAGCTTACACCTTGCTTTTAGCAAGCAAGTCCACTTTTTTCTGTTTTCAATAATGTTAGCATGCCCAATGGGGTTGGGCAGCCAGTTCACATTGGATCCCCAGAGTTTTTTCTTCTTCTTACTTGGGAGTTTTTGGTTCCTCTCCTCTGTTGTCATCTGGCTTTATTTCTTTATTTAATTTCTTTGCCTTTCCTCTTCCCTGGTTTGTATTACTCTCTTAATGATGTTGTAATGTATCACAATGCACCCATGTAAAGCACCTTGGGGCGACTCTGTTCTGAAAGGCACTATATAAAGATAAATTTAATTGAACTGAACTTTCTGCAGACATTTCACGATTTACTCCAGAAAACTATAAAAAAAAGTATCCACATACGGTGATCCCTTGCTATATGGTGCTTCGACATTAGCGGCTGCACTGTATTGCGGATTTTATATGCAAGCCTATATAAATATATATTGCGGATTTTTCGCTGGTTCGCGGATTTCTGCAGACGATGGGTCTTTTTATTTCTGGTACATGCTTCCTCAGTTGGTT
>JAAGVU020000113.1:13477915-13490029 GCA_011763525.2 Mormyrus iriodes | reverse complement strand
TTGTGGCAACCGAGGTCCTAAAGGGTGTGGTATAAGTGGATTAAGGAAAATCAGTTGGCAAAAATAATAGAAGGTTGAGTGCGGAGGGGTCTTTCCACCCTAGGCCGCCACAAATGCTCTGGATACAGGGCTGGATTGGCATCTGGTTTACGGTGGGCCTGTGGGTATGGGGGCCAGCAAAATGGCATAGCTTATTTCACTAGCAACCCAAAAGGACAGGGGTGGGGGTGGGAGGGTTTAAAAGGCAGGGGCAAAAAAATAAAAAAGGGCACTCCCCACCAGTAGAATGGTACGCTATGTATGGTGAAGTAATCTTTGGTAAACTGCATCTCATGGTTGGGCACCACATCTCATTTTCTTCACTGGAAGGATACCCATCAAAGATATTTTTCTCTCCATCACAATGTCACTTCTTCATGTTTGCTCACTTGGAAGGGCACCCTAGGGGGTACTTCATGAGTCTTTTTTTCAACCAGAAAGGCACCCATAGGGCACCTCAAGTTGACCCAATTGTAAAGGCACCTTACATGGCACTACATCACATTTTATCCAGGGTGTCCATTAGTAAAATTCCCCACATTCTCACAGATGGACGGACACCCTATACTGTGCAGTGCTGAACTATTTTATCCAATGGAAGGGACAAACCTTTTTTGAAGCTTCATCATATTTTCTCACAGCTTAGTAATAGGAGTACCCATTACAGTAGGTGTTCCTATCCCTGTATGTTTGGATTGGCACCAGTTCTTAGCCAGTATTCCACGTGTAGCAGAATGCTGGGGTTTTGCGGAGGGGTTGGTTAAAGTTCAATTTTTCAAATATTTTACATTTTTGGTGAACCCTCATGCTCGCATGTTCTGTTCACACCTGAAACATATTGAAACGGTAAAAGGGATGGTAAGGTTACCAAGGACTCTTTGAGTATCAATACTAATAACTGGGTTATATAATATCAAATAGATTTAATTGTGTTGGATCAAATTTGTTGCATTTTCTCAACATATGAATTGAACAATCCGAATCTGTTAAGATTGCTTCTATTCATAGGACTACATCTAGTCTAATTGCTAATTATGAACTATATTTGATTACGATAGCAGTTTTTGGATCAGCCCAAAATAACTGCTTGATTTATTGGTAGATGTTTTACAGTTATGTACGAATGTAACGGAGTAACACATTCTGATTCCGCTATGAAATTCTAATAATGCGCAACTGCAATTTTAATAATACGCACATCTCAATGTCGAACTATGCAAAAATTTTCTTTTTTCATTTTCCATATCCATGATCAACTGGAACGACTTCAATTGCAAGCCAAAATTCCTAGCATTTGGGATCAGTGTCCAGAAACGTCATTGTGCATATTTGGCTTGCATTGCATTGAATTCCGTGTGCTGTAAAATGAGGAATAGGCCTATATGGTCAAGTTGAAGTGATTTCAGTGTGACAGCACGAATTGTCTTTGTATATAATAAGTCAATAATGCATCAAAACCACATTGTTAAAATAAAAGTAATCGTAACAGCACCTATGTAATAACATTTACAGTGGTAAAGATCACTTTTCACCTTTTCTTCAAACAAGATTTTCACTCCAGTACTCTACATGATATGACACCAGAATGTAAGTGCACAAAAAATAGGAAATTAAACCCTATTATAAATGTCGTCATCTGTAATATATGTTGCATACAACCTAACTGCTTCTGATTTATGTAATAATCCTCCATTAACCAGACCCTTTTATCCAAAGTAATCTAGATACATAAAAATTTATAAATCTCAATTTGCTAGAAAAAAAATCAGGTAACGTATCATAATGAATTGCTACAATAAAGCAATTTCCATCATTCAAGTTTCAATTTGAGTTTAAACCTGATTCAAACTTCATCCAAAAATCACCACAGGGCAAGAGGCAAAGAACACTCTGGATGTAAAGCCAGTCACATGGAAGATTCCTATTTCACAAATGGAATCTTAATTTACATGGAGTTTACATATACCAACCAAAAAAAACCAAAAACTAAATTGCAGAAACATACAAATTAGACACAAATAAAGCAGCAACCTAAAATTTAAAATGAAAATATATTTTAAGGCAAAAATATTTATTGGCAATGTACATAAATTACATCTTAGATACTGAGCAAATAAAATGAAACAAATCTATTTTTGATCTTAAGTGTTCAAAACCTTGTTTTCACACTTGTCCACTGTGAACGTGTCCAGTCACGTTCCACCAAATATCTAGGATAAAATTACACAGAACTTACATGAAAATGAAAAATTTAGGATGAAAAGAAATAAGAAACTTAATACCATGTTGAAGGGCAGCTGCTTTTTGGATTTCGTATCCTGAGGGATGCTCCCATCTTTTCAAGTTTTGCAGTATAAAAAAATCATAACATTATAGCAGGACATATAAAAGCTACAGTTATGTTACAACTGGAATAAAATGAGTTAAGACATGTAAAAAAACAACAACAAAAGAAAAACAGCACAACGTCACTAGCAGTGAAAAATAAATACTGGATACATGGAATAGGCTACAATGTTATCCTGGATGTTTGGGATTTATATATGTTTACTTTTTCCTCTCCCTTAAAGCATAATCTAGAAACTTAATCCTAGCCAGCTTTAAAATTTGTAAAGATGCCCCAAACATTCACTTATAGTAAGCAATGCACTTGAATCTCTAATATGTTCTGGATAGAACCTAGCACATAAATTACATAATAATCAGCAGATACTTTTCTACAAAGCAACATACAACTGAAAGTCCCTGGAGAAATCCGGGCCTTGCTCAAGGGCCCAACTGTCTCTGCCAACTAAGGGATTTGAATCAGTGACCCTGAAATCACAGCCACAGTGTCCTAATCCACGGAGCCACACACTACCACCACAAGATATGTTGGTGTACATTTGAACTGTGTGGTATGAATGCATTTCGGACCCAAATCATAACCATTAAATTGCTCCGAAACTTACATTAGAAACCTTCATAGCAGACAGGAAATGTTATGCCAATTAAGACAACTGGGTCCAAGACCATACATAAAATGTACAACAAAACGACAAACATGCTTACTGCATAATCCTTCGAGAGAAAATAAAAAAAAAATATATATAAATGTAACAATTTTGAAATGGTCAATATTTGGCTCAGTGTATAAGTGGGTAAGTTACTGGATAAGTTAAAACATTAGCTTTGTTTTCTAGTGTTTATGATTACCATTTGCAGCTGAGTGGCAGGCTAGTTAAATAAGGTCATCCACAGGTACTAAAATCAACTGGATCCAAATGCAGCTTTCTCTATTTGAATGTTCATTTTAAATGTACTTCTGTTGGGACATATATTTAGTTCCCAACATTGCTCAAATAATGCTGCCAGCTAATATGCAATTGTTTAGATGAGATGACCAAAGGCAAGAATATTGCTAAAATGAGTAGTCATTAAAATTACATTTAAGCTTAAAATACTGATAGTTTCAGAATAATTCTAATATAGCCAGCACCACTGATAAAATGTTATATTCACTTACACAGACATTCATGTACGCAAATGTTGAAATGTGGAACAGGTAAAGTGAAATGTCATGATATATGCAAGCAGATCAGCCAGGCCCAGGGGTACCCCTGCTAGGTTTCTTCTCAGTGTTGCTTAGGAACAGCGTCCTCAGTCCGGCTCCTCGACCTCTGTGAAGATGTCCCCAAAGAAGTATTCTGAAACATTGGTGGGTCCTTTAAACTCAGTCTTATCAGATGGGTTGACACAGAGAAAAGCACCTTCCGTCGATGTTGACACTTGAGAAGGTTCCATCTGGAGGGAAAAATAAGTTATGTGAATGAGAAATTATACCTGGATTATCAAATACAGAATATTATTTAAATACCTGTTGTGCTTTGTCTTTTTGATTTGAGGTGTTAGCTACTGAGGATATACAAATGAAGCTTCTCAAAATTAAGGCTGCTTCACAGAAAGAGTTAAATTGCAGGATTAAAAGGAATACAAAGCTCCCTAGTCAGGTTACCTTATGTGCCGAAACACTTGGAGATGCAACGGTGTCACTGGCGGAGGGGGCAGTGTTAATAGCGGGGGGCTCTCTAGGCGTTTCCGTGGCTGCCTGCAGGGTGGCTTTTCTTCTTTCTATGCATGAAGTGTTAACCTGGAGTGCAGATCTGGATGTCCTTGAAATACCGGCAGGGCCAGTGGTGGTCTTACTGGACATAAAAGACAGGAATCCTTTGGGCTTCCTTCCGGGCCTTCAAGAACAAAACCAAGAAATTTTCATTTAAGCTTCTGTTT
Organism: Mormyrus iriodes; assembly: GCA_011763525.2. NCBI lineage: Eukaryota > Metazoa > Chordata > Actinopteri > Osteoglossiformes > Mormyridae > Mormyrus > Mormyrus iriodes. The sequence continues at coordinate 13,485,721 of JAAGVU020000113.1, read as the reverse complement.
ACCAGTACACATCTGTAGCACGTCTAGTGATGCACAGGACACAGCCAGGTAAAATATAGCATTTTCAATGTAAGAAAGGAAAGCACACTGCATGTCAACCAAATAAATTTAATTTATATTAAATTCATCTTATATTAAAACTACAATGTTTTAAAATAGCAAAACAGTTAAATTAGGAAGACACATCAGACTCCAAATTCACCTAACAAGTGGCTTATCCAAGGTCAGCGGTGCCACATGATGCTGAGATTCCTTCTCACCACCGCAGCCAAGAGGACCTTCCAGGTCCTGCAGCAGAGGGCCACCAAGCGCCTGTCTGGGCTTGGCTGGGGGGTTGTGCTGGGCACCCGTGAGGTCATCCTCTTTGGGCAAGGCTGGGATTTGAGCAGATTCTTTACCGGCATCTTTAGTGGGCTCTGCCGATGCCCTTTTCAAAGGACCAGGTCTTACTTTGGGTTTTCCTAAATTGACAAAAATTGACAAATCCACAGTTCAGTATTTACCATGTATTTCAGTTGTTACATTATTTGTCAGCGTTTTCTGGTAATTCTTTCATAAGTGTCTGCATTTGTTTACATAAGTCAGGACTTGAATGTAACATTTGCCATCGTTTCACCTCCCACCTTTTTTGGTCCTGATGGGCATTTTCCTCTTTTTCCGAGGGGGAGCATCATACTCCTCCTCAGGAGTGCCCCCATCTGGAGCCTCATCAGACTCCTCCACTGGCACCAAAGAAACGCTGACATTCTCCTCTTCTTCAACACAATGTAACATTACTGCATTTAAACTCTCATCTAATGGGGAAAAACGTTACTGCTACAAACCATCATTACTAACTGGATGTGAGAGACACAAGGTAACCGCAAGCAGTCAGAGAAATGTAAACATGTCCCCAGCATTTTCCAAGACGAACTACTTCACTATGCATGTCCCTCAACCCACTTTAAAATGAGAATTACACTCCTGACTATGAATTAAGCTGTTTTATAAACCAAATAATAAACCACAATAAATATAAGATGGCTTTCAATTGCACTGCATATTTTACATCTCAAAGGGAACACAACACCATAGAAGATCATTTAAGTCTTACCATACGTCTTGTCTAGACTTCTGGACTCCTATAAAAACAGACATTGGAATATATTAAACATTTAGAACTAAAGAAGTGGTATTAATCTAATACAAACTTTTCCATACATTGTGGGTTTCGGAGGGCACAGACACTTACTGTGAGAACTACAGAAGATGAATGCTCTTCATGTATAGCGCTACAATGGGTTATTTCTTCATGCTCCTCCAGCATGGGAACCAATGGCTCGTTGACCATGAAGTGAGACAGCCTGCTGCAAACCCCAGGCACCTCTGCATCAGCCATGGCCACAGCCTCGCCACTAGACAAGAAGAACCGCATTAAAAGGGCAACTGAAGACCAGTACAACCTCCTACACAGTGTATTAAGTAGGTGAGAAACCGCAAGTAGCCCAGAGCTCTAACACTGGACAGTCATAAATAGTACGCGAGAACTGTAATAAATATATTAACTGCATAACAAATTGCTACTATTTTGTCATTTATATATTTGATTATTTAATGAACAACTTTAACCAATATTGTTTTTGCATACAATCTCAAGGCTCTTTTTATGCTTTCAGTCTGTAATCAGTTACATAATCACTACACTAGCCATTTCTTTTTTAAACCCACTGCTTGCTTAACATTGCTTAACATCTGTTCAAAAATGATTGATCACCCTGTTAGAGCTCTCTCCCTTCTCTGTGAACAACACTCTGTGAAAGCAACTCGCAGGATTTTCAGGATCCCTCACATATCCTATTTCCCATTTTCGAATGGCTCCCTTCAGGGCGCAGTCTTCGCTACCCAGGTTGCAGAACAGAGGAGAAGGGCAACCTTTGTCCCGAGAGCTGTCCAGCTCCTCAGCTCTGAAATGTCTTTGTGTGAGAATTTATGTTTGTTTATGCGTATTTTTATTGTCATGTGTGAATAGTTTCTGTGCTACTCCACATGCTTTTTTAATTGCCTCTTGGGGATAAATAAAGTGATTTGAATTGAACTGAACTGAATTGAACTGAATTATTGCTGCTCCTCGAGTTACATAAAACAGGCACATTCCTACATTGCATGGACACTGCCTTTCTGGGAACTCCCTTACCTCTGGGGGTCAGATTGTGTATCTATGAACACCAGTGGAGAGAGCAGCTCAGCAGTGACTGCACCCACTGGGACAGAACCTGATTCATACTCGTTGACAGAGGTTGGGGGGATTTCAAACAGGGTCAGGATAATAGTGGGTTCACTGTGGGTGAAGTCAGCTCCCCCTGAGACTCCTGCAATACAGCCCAATACAGAATTTGCCATAGTGCTTTTAGAGGTTGCTATGCAATCACGGAACAAAATTAATTCTTGTGAGCAAATACCTTCAGTAGAGTCACTCATGTTAACAAATGTGAAGCCGTCTCCAGTGTGCAAATTCACAGCTTGTTCCTAAATAGGAACAGACAAACCAGTGAGCCACACTACAGTATGTTTACACACATACCAACAGCTCAATCTCAGATAAAATGCAGGAATACAATGCTGAAAGTGCTTGATTATTCAGTGCATAATGTGGCCTAGAACAGACCCTGCAGAGAGAACACATTAGCATACTGCAGCTGAACTACAAGTCCTCTGGGATCTTGGTTATTATTGCCTTCATCACATTCATAATTTGACAAAAGGTAATTGATAATAAAGAAAGAACACTGCAGTCCCAGAAGGATGTTTGCTCAGTATCCTGCTCATCGGTACAACATTGAAAACCTGCACGTAAATGAGTACTATGTGACCTGTTCCCCAAAAATGTATACCAATACTGACCATGACTCTCAGAATCTTTCAGGTTATGAATTGCCCCAAAAACATCTGCAAATTTTCAAGCACATGCAGTGAATTTGCATTTACATTTATTTATTAAGCATATGCTTTTGTGCAAAGTGATGTACAAGCAAGGCAGATTAGTACGTTACAAGTATACAGTGGTCTAGGGCTGCCACTAATGACTATTTTTCCTGTAGATTAATCTGTCTGTATTTTATCGATTGGTCGATTGATCTAAACGATTAATTTTTCCTTCAGAAAATCAACTTGCGATGCGTAGATTTAAAATATTGACGTTGACGGTTTTTCAGTGTAGACATCACTGACTATGTCAACTAATCGCGGCAGCCCTACAGCAGTTAAGGAGCAAACTAGGTATAAGTGAAACTAGGCTTAGCCTCCCTCTTCAGCTTACCTGGGCAGGATCAGGGTCCACTAGCATGTCAGATGGCTCCTCCCCTTCTGCAACAGAAGCCTCACTCAGTCCAAGGATCTCCGGGTTGCTAGCAGTTTCAAGTTGTTTGGCCGGTGTTTGAGCTATTGGGACCCTATGCAACCAGAGCATAAAAGGATATTATACAAATCCCCCATGTAACAGCGGCTACCAGTAAAACAACATGAGCACCATGAGTATGAAACCATGCTATTGAATAACTAAATCACCACGTACGTTCTGGTTTCCACATCTGTCCTTTCTGCATTCGCTGGAGTTCCCTCCAATGGCCTGTTTTCACCTACTGAAAAGTGGTGCAGATTATTTACGGACACACTTACCCAAGACAAGAGACTAAAGTTTTTCAGAAATAGAAAACTCAGTAAAACTGATACGTTTTTTAAATATATCTGGTCCTACAGAGTACCTATTCTTATGATGGAACATCATGCGTTTTGTACAAGTTTTTAAATGTTTTTGGCTGCAGGAACATTCAAACACATAATCCTGAAGGATTTATTGCCTTTATTGTTACTGCACATATCTAGATTGCTTTATAATTAGGTTGAAAATGATGTACTTTCTGGAACTTTCTTTGTGAAAATAGTTAAATGAAAGTCTAGTTGACCAAATGACAACAAACAACACCAAAACTGTTTGATGGTGAAGGAATATAACAGTGCATTATATTACACAAGGGAAAAAAAATCTTCAACCTGTCCCAGAATATTCTGGTACAGCCCAACAAAGGAAAAAGCACACACCGCCAGCATCAGGCCCGTGCTCCCACCTGTCTTCCGTGTTGCGGGGCTCTGTGCTGTTGGCCGCAGGTTACGAACAGCACGTCCAAGATTCGGTTTGGGTTTTGGAAACCGGTTTCTCCGGCTCTGAAGTCCAGTCTGAACAACGGGCTCAGAACTCACAACCGGCTCTTCAGCCATTTCAGAACTAAACACACACAGACACACAAACACTTAGAGATCCCCAAAAGCACTGAGCACAAAATTCTCGGCACAACTGCATTTGGCACTGCTAGAATATTCTGAAATGTCTCACACTGATGTTTCACTCTTTCTTGGGTTTTCCACCCCCATTCCTTCATTGTTGCTTTCTTCTGAAGCACTATCGCTGGTAATTGTCTCCGATTCATTACGTTTTGATTGAGTTTCTTCTGCTTTTTCTGTAAAAAATACAAGGAAAACATGGATAAGCCCTGAGAGTGGTGTACAGAAAGATAAATGCAATACTTCTTATAAGTCTTGGGGTAAAATTATAGAGTAACAGAGTAAAAAAAAAAAACAACTGACTGACTGATTACACATCTGCTGGGTGCTCACCTGAGCTCACTGTGACTGTGCTCTGAGTTTGCCACACTGAAGCGGGTCGGGATGCAAGTGCCAGGTTGGGTTTTGGTTTCTGGAAGCGGCTCTTTTTGGCAGGTGAGGCACTATGAAAGGAGTCTGGCTGGGCCTCAGCACTGTCTGTACAGCTGGCACTGAAACCGAAAACACCCATTATGCACAGCGCACATTAAGGTTCCTGTCCCTGCTCTGGAGCTTCTCCTACCTATTCTGCACACCCTTTCCAGGGTGAGGTTCTTCCTTCTCAGGAAGGGTAACCAGAGAGTTCTGAGGCTCCAGCGCCGTGTCCAAACCCGCAGGCCCACACTGCCCGACGCTTGGACAGCCTGCGGTCTGGAGATCGGGGGTCACAGTAGATGTCTCTGGGGTACACCGCATTTGTTCTTCTTGCTCAGAGGCAGCCTGTATTCCAGCCTTGGCTTCTTTTTCAATGGGTTCTAGAAATGGTTCATCTTCTGCTTTAGAAAGGATACAACAAATTTTTTTTACCACAATTAATATATTTTACATTTCTTCATGTAACTTGCATCCAGTTCAGGGTGCAGAACAATCTTATGCTGCCTCAGGTAGGCTCCAAGCTTCCCATGACCCTGATCAGGTTATGCCTTTAGAAGATGGATTCCTTCATATATGATATATGATACCATCTCCTGCCCTCCAGTAGTTCTTCAGTTGCAGGGCCTGCAGACTATGGGCAAGAGTTTCTCTCACCTGAGACAGTTATGAGCGGGGATAGAGACAGGAGTTCAGGATTTCTTATTGTCAATAGAGTCCTCGCTGCCTCATTGTAGCTCTCTTCAGATTCTGATACTGTAAAAGTGGACAAATAAAAACTCCTTAGATTAACCTGCTTCTGAAATGTCCACTAAGATGAGTAATCAAGCATGAAAATAATAATTCATTACAACGTACCCTCTACATGGTCTGGAGACAAACACTCCATCATACCCTATAATCAAACAAAAGCACAGGAAATCATATTCATTGTGTCTATATACACATCCCAACAAAATGTGAGGAGTAGCGGATCCTCGTGGATTCCTTACAGCGAGTGCGCACAGCTGATGCTCGGGTGGCACCGGAACCTCCTCCTGATAAGGACGGCAGAGCGCATCCTCGGGCTCTATCGTATTCAGGGCATCAGGAACGTTGACTACAATCTCAAGCTGTTTCAGCATAACAAAGGAAAAAGTAGTTGTGTAAACAAGGTTGAGAAAAGTCATATTGGTGGCCATTCTCTAACAAACACTTTAAGAAAGAGCAATCGGAGCCTAACAAATACTTGCCAACATCTTTCATTGACAGTAATGCACATTAAGCATTTTACATACATACATACATACAGACAGATATATATATATATATATATACATACACACACACACATATAGATATATACATACAAATATATGTGTGTGTGTGTGTGTGCGTGTATATATATATATTTTTACATTTATCAGAATATCAGACAACAGGTCCAGACAGTGTTCCATTAGGCAAAATCCAGAAGGCATTAGGATTAAGGGTCTTGCTTAAGGGTCTAACAGTAAAATCAATCTGCAGACAACAGGAACTGAACTGGCAATCTTCCTGACCCACAGAGTCACACACTGCCCCTGCTTTAGAACACCAACATTTTCCTCTGACTGCAAAAACCTCTTAATGAGATATGGTTCTAACCTCCTCCATGGTCTCCTCCACCTCCAGCCTCACAGGCTCTGGGGAACGCAGGCCGAGAGGCACGAAGGCTGGCGCTTGGTTCTGCTCCTCGGGATTCGTGGGATAGCTATACAGCTCCTCAGGCCGGGGCTCACTTGGCCTGTCCTCTGCGGGGCCCTCCGGCAGGGGGGCCCGCAGAGTCACCAGCTTGGACCTCCCAGACCTCTGTGGCATGCCGCCAATATTAGGCTTGGCCTTCCTCTGATTGCACCGAGGAGTCTTCGGAAACCGATGCTGGGGGGATGCCCTTCCATGAGTCTCGGAGGCAGGTGAAGGCTCTTCAGGTGAATCCTCATCCCCAGCCTGCTGCAGGGCCTGGGACATCTTGGGGATCCTCCCTGACCTGTTATCGTCCAGTAAGACACAATCTATCCACTTCACTGTTCCACTTTGACATTCCAAATATATTGACTCAGACAACACGGTCAGCATGAAGCAATTAAGGGTTAGCAGCCTTGCTCAGGGACCCAGTAGTGAAATCACCTCAAAGCAAGGGGACTTGAATCAGTGACCTTCTGAACACAGGCACAGCATCCAAACCCACTGAGCCACACAAAACCCCCATATTATAAGATATTCTTAAAAAGTAAAAGCATAGAATGCTTAAGTTAGAATGTGGATGAGTAAATGAACATGCAAACACATGACATAATGGAAGTGAGTGCCCTCTCCCCCCCCTACCGGGTGGGTCTGTTCAGCATGTGCTCCTGCATGACCGTGACGTCTGGCTCCTCCTCAGCCTCCCTTGCCTGCTCGTCATCAGGGGCCAGGACCTGGGCTGGCCGCTTTGCCTTCCTCGGCCTCTTCCCAGCCGAGGCTGCACTTTCATTCTTACGGACAGCATAACGTTCAAATATCATCAATCCTGTATTCAAAGCCCTAAATTTCAACATTACTGCTCTGATAAGAATCGAAGTGAAAACATGTTCTTCTTGTTTAGCGACTATTTGCAAATACAACGGTAATAAAAAATTCATTTTCAGACCAACACACAAATTTACGACCAAATTTCTTTCGCCTCACAATGTGTGCCAGAGTAGGAGAGATCACTGAAGCAGAATGTACGAAATGTTGTTTATGTCCATTCATGGAAGATAAAAGATTGTGTATGGAAGGCTGAAGTAAAGTTGTAAGCAGTCACAGTTACACCTTGGCTACTTTGATTTTCACTTGACAACCATTTCATTTAACGGACTGGTAATGGAACTCAGTCAGTAAACAAGAAATGGTTGTCATTACAATACAAAAGAAAAAAACAACATTTTATTCATACATGGACATTATTGTCAAGCAAACCTGCATATAAAATTACAGGTATGCCTCTACTTCCATCCATCCATCCATCCATCCATCCATCCATCCATCCATCCATCATCTCCCGCTTAATCCGAGGTCGGGTCGCGGGGGCAGCTG
>JAAGVU020000113.1:13439602-13467310 GCA_011763525.2 Mormyrus iriodes | reverse complement strand
TCTTCCTTTCACGCAACAGCGTGCGAACGCAATTTACTTACGTTCTTAAAGGGACACCACCGAATTTGAAATACATGAAAAGGCAAACAAAATTAATTAATAAAGAAATACGAGATGGATCCTATACTTACATTTACGTTTCGGCATAGCTACAGAGATGCTGGGTATATGTGCTTTGCTTGTGGTAAACATGTGCTGCTACTGAGGTGCAGACTGACTAATTCAATGTTTACAGAGAATGCTATCGACCAATGACGTTAACTCTGCACTCAGACCGCGCAATCCAAAACTTCTAGTGACTTGTTTGTGAATGACACAGAGAAACGCAATGGAAATTCGATGTAGGCGTGTTTGAAGCTCTAGTAGAACAAATTCCCGGACGATTTTGAAATTCCGCCCGGACATATTTTTAGGTCTCAAAAAGAGGACATGTCCGGGCAAAAGAGGATGTCTGGTCACCTTATATTACGGAGCTCCTAAGAGGTTAGGGTGGGAAAATATTTTATGAAATACTTTTGCGTTTCCTTGCAAAACTTTCGTGATCCCCCTACACTTGCCTACTTGCTGTTTATTGCAACGTGACGGCAAGGATAAACCTAAATAATACAGACATGTTATGTAAAGAGCTGATGATCGGTCCGCCGAGGGACCTGCCTTCGATTGCCACCAGATCTACATTGCACTCGACCCCATGGCTCCCTCTGCAGGTGCTGGGCCCACGGGAGGGCCGACACATGTTATTTCTTCGGTTATGCCCGGCCGGGCCCCATGGGTGGAGGCACACCCTCGAACTCCCGCTCCCGGGGGGTGCTCCAAGAGTACGGGGTACGCTGTCCGCTGTTACGGGCTATTAGATCCTCGTACAAACGGAGCGAGAGTGTGGTTTGCATTGCCAGCAGTAAGTCAAACTCGTTCCCGGTGAGTGCTGGATTGCGCTAGGGCTGCCTTTTGTCACCGATTCTGTTCACAACTTTTATGGACATAATGTCCTGGCGTGGGGGCAGAGGGGGTCCGGTTCAGGGGTGTCAGGATCGCGTCTTCGTTTTTTGCAGATGATGTGGTCCTGTTGGCGTCATCAGGTTGTGACCTGCAACATGCCCTGGGGCGGGTTGCAGCTGAGTGTGAGGCGGCTGGGATGAGGTTAACCAGCTGAGGCCCTGTTCTCGCCCGGGAAATGGTGAATTGCCCTCTCCTGGTGGGGGATGTTACTGCCTCAAGCGGAGGAGTTCAAGTATCTCGGGGTCTTGTTCACGAGTGAGGGAAAAAGAGAACAGGAGGTCAACAGATGGATCGGTGCAGTGTTGGCAGTATTGCGGATGCTGTACCGTTCTGTTTCGGTGAAGATGGAGCTGAGCCAGAAACTTCGCACCAGTCCGTTATATGCTGCACCTCCTTTCTGTATGCTGACTAATCGTTCTTGCTGATGAGACCCACCACGGTCGTGTCATCAGCGAACTTGATGATGAGATTCGAGCTGTGCATTGCTGCACAGTCGTGAGTCAGCAGAGTGAACAGTAGTGGACTGAGCACACAGCCGTGGGGGGCCCCAGTGCTCAGTGTGGTGGTGCTGGAGGTACTGGGTTCGGGTTTAAAGCCTAACTATGACACTGCAGTAAAGTTAGCTTTATATTCAGTTTTCCGGCTATAACATCTTTCAACAAAAGCAAGCAACATCCTTCGTTTTTCTATATGTCTTAACGGGCAAGTTTTTATTAATATTTCAGTGGTTATGTGTGCACTGAATATTCAATAGCCCAGCTGTCTTGCTTACAGTTACTGGTGGTGAATGAACACAGTGCATTGCACATGCAAACAAAGAGCCTAATAGAATCTCAACCACCCGTATTTGTAATACAACATTTGAAACGATAGAATTTGTATTAATACATTGCATGTATTAATAAATACGTATAAAAACACATAATACGAAAGTTATATGGTGTTCACTGTTCCCTGTAGTTTAATGCTTAAAGCATACTTAACTGGACATGTCTGTATCATTTAGGTTTATACTATTAGTCCAATAATTCTATCTTTTGTACTTTTAACGGACACAGTACAGTTATTTGTAACGAAAATGGGAAAGCAAAACTATTTCAAAAAAATATTTTCCCACCCTGACCTCTTAGGGGCTCCGTACTCTTAAAAATAAATGGGTGAAGTTCTTTTTGAAGAAGCCATTATCCATCTGTAATATTATATATAATTATGTTTTCAGTTCTGTTGGTAGCCCAAACCTGTTAAGTCTCACGCATTTTTGTTTCGCCCTAATAATGAATTTACATACTGCTATTTTAGCGTATTTGGGAAATCCAAAAGGTATGAAGACTCGCTTATTATGTACTACTTTCATTTTGCCCTAAAATGTGTTTTTACTTTTACTGTACTACATGTTCTCAATGTTAACTTTCATCCTCTGAATTTGTTACAATGCTCTGTAGAATAGTTACAAACAAAAAAGTCGGTATGCTATTTTGTTAGCCGACTGTGAGTATTATGGTTATATCATTTGTATATGACAGAGTGAAGAGTCGTGGTCTACAACATTATTAACGACAATAAAAGACCGCCTGGTGTAACTGTACCAGAGCTTTATCTGAATGAGACGGCAGTCAGACGCGGCCACGCCTCCAGGCTACAATGATTTTCGCTTAGCGACCTGGGGTGCGCTGCCCAAAAGCATAGCGGCTAATTACATAGGTAATTTACATAGTTGGAACCATACAACCGAATTGGTCGAACTATGTACACGTAGTAATCAGGTTATTGAAAACACATGTGAACACCTTACTCAGGATATTGCCATAATCGTTTTATTCTCAATAAATCGATTATTGAGTGCATGTACACATCATAATCTAAGATAACAAAATAACACAGATCTCACTGCTTTGCGTTTTGGGAAACTCCTGTCCTCTGCATGGTCCGTCTTCTTTTATTGTCCCCCGGAAACTTCCGTTGTGTTGTGAGCGGATTTGCAGTGTTTTATGTTTTGTATTTGTTTTCAAGATTTGCACGGCGTCTGTCAGTTGTAACGTATCTGTTAATTTGCTGCGCGTTTTCTGAATTTGTGTTTTTCACATTCGCTGAAATACGAAACCGATCACTCAATATTTGCAAAAATACCTTTAGAATATGTCCACTCCACTGATTGGAGTTACCGCTTACACGAAACTTTTTTTTATGTCTTGCGGAGAGTGTTTTCGTTTTCCTCTGAACTTTTAACTCTTTAAATGAAAATTCATGCTTTTAAACGCCATCTTAGCTATTTAATGACAGTGCTGACTGATAAATCATGATTCACCTCCAGTTGTATAATTAAATACCCAACCTGTTCTGCAGACGACTGCTAATCTCGTGGTGCCTGAAGGTATATGTCGAGGAAAAGTGCTAAATGCAGTTTGATGCTCTTGGCTAGGGAAAATCTGGATTGTTGTAGTATGTACTATGTAGTGAATTGCTAAATTATATGGCATTGGCAGCCTAAAGTAGTTGTATTATGAGACAACGACTGAACGTGAAGAATAAAATGTGACTTTTCATGATCCAAAATGTTATCCATAATGGTATCTTTTAAAAGTGTAGTGCACCTTCTCGGGCTATGTAATGTAATGGCAGTCCATTGTATACCACGTACACTCCAATTGTCCCGGCTGCATGCCTTTGAACTGCTGAAGGAAGCCAGAGTATCCGGAGGAAACCCGCAGTATACAGGGAGAATTTGTAAACTCCCCACACACACACAGGGGTGACAGGGTGTGAACCCCAAACATGTCGGAACGAGGCACTACCTAGGGACCCCCCCCAATCCATTTGAAATTTATTTTAAACATGCAGGAAAATATTTTCAAATTAAGTATCCCCTTCATCTATGCAAGTGGCTTTTGTCGATTTACAAGGTAACTACTTCTTACATTTATCTTGAATCATTTGACACATTGAGATGCAAATATCTTGTATTCAGAACACAAGGATATCAGAAAATCATTTGAAAATATCTACATTTATTGGAAGATCTGTATGATTGATATATTCCAATACAACTCGCCATGCCGAAGTACATACTGCCACCTAATGGTATAATACAATTTGTTATTTAAAAGATAAGACTTGCTTTCATTCATATTGTTGTCGATACATTATGAGGTATCTGAATTTTCAGTCAAATCCCTTTTGAGATATTTTGCACGAATTGATCCGAGTATTAAACGTCATGACTATTAATAAATCTGATTATACTATTCAGTGTTTATATGGCGCATAGACACTTCTTAAATGATTCTCGGTGTTTGCCCCATGCATTATTCCAGCATGGCACCAGTGACCAGAATTTCAGGGTTATCAATAGCTAATTCATTTGTAGATCCTGCATATTCAGAAAGGAAACATTTTCAGTTTTGCATAATATGCACAATACTGAGAAAAAAAATCTTTGTCCTGAGACAATATGGAATAATTTTCCCATTACCACCAATATAATTATACCACTAGAGTATAACAAAATAATGTTATAACTAACAAGCCATAAGTGGTTTTACCAGTAAGGAGAACAAATAACCTGAAGTGGAAGACCAATATTTCAAAGCGATAGTAAAAAGCATTGAACGTGTAACTTTTTTTTAAAAGCATCGAAGGTGCAAAACTGAGGTTGTCAAAATAGCCTACTGTGTAGTCTGAAGTTGTGTGGTACTTGATTACCCTGTAATATACTCAATGATTTATACTTTACTTGCTGCACAAAGTAAACACTACAGTTTAAGTCTGCTTTAGAAGTACGAAGTACTACAGCAAAGGTGGCGTTCATTCACCAGCTGACTAATTCCAGACAGCTAGAGTTAGAGATTGTTCCATCAGTACCGTATGATGTAAACACGGAACACTAAGGAAGGCTCATATTCTCATCTTTAATAGACATTCTGCAGAGGTTCTGTAATTTCACAGGTGTTGAGGGGTAAGCATATTTGGGCATTCCATCTATATAAACATGGGAATACAGTCCAATGGTATATATGCCCTCCAAGCAGAGATACCCAATTTCTTCTTTTTTGTAAACAATACTAATACATTTACCATTTGGAAATTTTGCTGGCTGTGAAGCAGAACAGACTTTTGGCAAGAGACTAAACTATATAATCTGTTACACTGTCTATTTAAGAGATTTAGCAAGAATGTGTAGATCAAAGTGAAATTACAGGAATTTCAGTTAAGGTGGTAGTCTGGAGAAAGTCACATCTGGAACAACCACAGCAACTTTATGTGCAGTTCCTGCCTCTTGGGTAACCATGGTTGAGAAAGCCTTGGTTTTCAGCTGTTAAATAGAATGTGCAGATTTTTAAAATTGATAAACATGCCATAGTCAGTCACTAAAGACGTGAGTTGGTCACATCAGACCCTGGTATTCTCACCTGAATGCTAGAAAGGCTGGTAGTACTCAGGCAAAGGGGTTCCCAAAGGGGTCTCCAAAAGGGTCAGCAGCAGCACTTGGCTGGGCAGGAGGAGGAACCTGTCCAACATTAGCACAGAGTTTTTTTTTTCATAAGCAACACAGCAGAACTTAGTATACTCGGATTCACAGGAATGTGAATGTTTTCGAATAATTCGGCAAAACATTAACAGTTTCTGAGGAGTTTTCATACAATGGAACATACCATTGTAAGTGGAGCAGATCCAAAGGGGTCAGCCCCAAAGGAATCATTGAAAGGATTCTCAGCCTGCGCAGAGGTGGCCATAACAGGGGTCATGTTAGCAGGTAGGGAGATTGTCTGTCTTGGCATAGGCTTGGGTGGCTCTGTACAAAGAACAGACAGCAGCAACTTAAAAGACCCCAGAAACATCAACTGTTCAGGGATCCTCGCAATCTAAATTGACAGTTGTCTTAAGATTCCTATAATCTCTTCAGTGTTAGAATGTTGCAGATGCTCCAGAGAAAACTAGTTGGCCAAGTTTTATGGCCCTATCAAGGAATTTTTTTTCTCCATTTTTTAAAAAGGTGTAGATGCACATTTACTCGAAACTTGCAGAGCATACTGGTGCCGATTAGCAAAATGACCTTACATAATTTTTTATTCTGTGGAAAATGAAAGATCAATCTACCAGTCAGATTTTATAATTATAAATGCATTGTGGGATAGTGCTTCATGACCTCATCAAAGTGGTGAATGAGCCAACAAAATCCCTTGTCCTCCACTACAGAATATGGCTGATCACCCAATGCTATCATCTCCATTATAGTATAGTAGTTATATCTTTACCTCTGCTGGGGCTAACTTTGAATATTGACCAAGTTTAAATATCAGCCAATATTGACAATCAGATGCAGAAATCTTGATTTTTAACGATTATCAGCTGGTACCAATATTTTAACTGATATATTGTGCATCTGTCACTTTCAGTGGTATCGCCCTTCACTAATTTCTTTGCTTGTAAGACAGTTTAATCTTGCGGGGGCATACATAATTTTGTCAAGGGGTGGAAAGTTCAGATTCAAGTTGAAACAAAATCTTGGTCTGGATTTTTACCTTCTGGACCTGAAATATCCACTACTGATTTTGTCCCTTTGAAACCCTTATCATAGGCTATGCTCACTGTTTATTATTTAGAGGAGGGATCTCTCGTAGCTGATAGCCTATAGGTAAGCTTTTAAACTCAAAAAGTTAAAAATATTCTACTAATTTTCATTTGTTAGTTTTGGGGTTTGTTTTAATTTCAGTATAGCTTTTGTTCCACCTGCATTTCAGTTTTAATTCTGATTGACGAAATACTTTTATCATCAGGTCAATATTCGTTAATGATAACCTTGGTCCCTGTACATTACCTTAACAGACATATCGGTTATACTTAAGTATTGATGAGATTAATGGAACTCATGGACGTGTTAATTACCATTGATCTTGGCTGATAACTGACTAATGTCAAAGTCATCATTATCGGCCACCTCCTGGGCTAAGCCCACTTTGTTGGAGAAGTACTCATCAAAGGCTCCACTTTCTGTGTTGTGGGAGCCAGCCTGGTCACTTCTTCTGGCTGGAACAGCTGGGGGTTTAGCTATCTGGAAGTCCTTGAACATGTCCTTCACATTCTTCTGCTCTTTGTCACCCAGAGGGTCCAAGGCAGTGAAGGCACTGTTCTCAATTTTGGGGGGCTCCACTGGAGGTGGTCGAGGTGGTGGTTGGGGCAGAGGAGTAGAATCTTGCTGTGCTCCCACCATAACCCCTGGCATGAGTGAGGTGGCCATAACACCAGAATGGAAGGGGCTGGCTATAGGTGAAGGCTGAGGCCAAGCTCCAGGGGGCACTGGGGCCAGAGGCTGGCCCCAAGCAGGGGGCTGGGGAGCAGTGGCCATCCCCATGAGAGGAGATGTCTGCCCCCATCCAGGCAGAGATGTGGCACTGAACGGCAAGGCCTGAGAACCTGGCACTGTGACCTGGGGAATACCACCAGGTACAGGGAACATGGTGGGGGCTTGTGGTCTCCATGCAGATGTAGCCGATGGGGATACTGCTGTAGGACCTCCCAGTGACAGCGTTCCTGCAGGACACAAAACTGTATTGGGTAGGGTTGACATTCAACACACTGTCTCTTACGATGCCACAACTGACACTCAAGGTATTTTACATTAAACCATGTCCTACCCAATGCAGTCATGGCAGGTGTATTATTTAATGCTGCCAATGAGGACGCAGTGGTAGCTGGGGTATTGCTGAAGAGGTTCACAGGGTTGGGCTGCACAAATTCCATCTGAGGCACAGAGGGCGCTTCTGCTTGGGAGGGTGAACTGAACAGGTCGGCTCCAAAAATATTTGTAGGAGACTGTTGAGAACAATTTGAAAAATAAGTTTTATAGCACCAGTTTTATCATCATGTTTTCAGTGTGATCTGTAGGAAACAATAAGTTGCCTTTAAAATACAGAATAGTGATACTTAATGTCTTCAAAAACAGTCAGGCTAAAATCTGTTATAGCTGGTACGAATTCTCTTCAACACAATTAGCATCAGTACTTACCTGGTCATCACTGATGCATTAAAAAAAATAATAAAGATGTTACAGAGCATGGCCTACGAAAAAAGCAGCCAAACGAAGGACAAATAACAGGTCAGTTGAAGTTGCATGAACAGCTACTGTTAGATTAGGAATCCAACACCACCACACCACCAATGCCTCGCTGCACCTTTCATATACATACACACAGAGTCTGAAATGCATGTGCCATTCACATGACCTAGTCAGGTGTTAGATCGTTAGACAGCTAGCCCTGTGGTGCCCAGTTCTGATGGTTTATAGCCGCCTGCTCATCACTTACCAGAAATTATGGACATTAATTATATTCATTAACCATTTTGTTCCTCTGAATAACATGGTCTGATTGACGACATGACATGCCTGTCATCTAAATGCAGGTAATTCAGTCTACTACCTACAGAACTGGGGCATTCCCCGACCAGTGCACATTGAGAGCATGCATTAGGAGTTGCTGGGCTCCTGGCTTCACCTTGACACTTCTCCGTCCTCGTCCAGCTTTGGTGTTGAGCGGAGGGGGGCTAATGAGGACAGAATCCTTTGCCGCAGTTACAGGAACCTCAGAAGACCCAACTGGCTCATGATTTAACTTGTTTTTCAAGGGTGGGCTATTGCCAGAGCTCTCAAAGAACGGATTATGGGAAGATTTGTAATGGATGCCGTTCTGCTCCTTCACTGGGATCTTGTTTTTTGTCCAGGCATCTGCCAGTGTATTTTCCAATGGCCACTGGCCATTGGTCAGCGTTTGGATCACAGTCTTACTAGATATGTTAAACTGATTCCCAAAGTATTCAGAGTCGCCATGCTGATTACCGTTTTGTTTGGCCCCATTAAGGTTGCTGTGGGATTTTTCCTGGCTACAACTGAAAGAGCCAGGGGTCACAGAATTGGTGTGCGCCGACTGGCCATTTTTGGAGAAGGGATCATCACCAAAAGGGTCGGGAATAGGAGGAGGAAAAAAGCTGAGCTGGGAAGAGAAGGGGTTTTCAGGTGAGTTGCTGGACTGCAGCCTGGGCCAGAGGACAGAAGGACAGGAAGTGGTAAAGGGATTTCCTTTTACACAGTTTTGATTGCTGTCAATGTCAGTGGAAAGATCCAGCAATAGGATATCATTTGTCTCCTGATCATCGAGAGAGAAAAACGACAAAAAAAAAAAAAAAAAAAAAAAAAAAAAATCAGTTCTGTGGGTAAAGAACAGCTCTCCATCAAACTGAGCAAAATGATTTTATGCCATGACATTTGTGAACGTTTATGGATCAGCTAACAGACATGCAGATTACTTAATATTTGGCATGTGAGATGATTGGCATTGAATATGATAAAGAGCTGAAGCTGCATTGAATGGAGTCTTGCACACCATAGACATTCGTAATGACATTTTGAAGAATGTGCAAGTACACAGCTAAATTTGTTAATGCACAATTTCATACTCACAAATAAACTGTTGAGACAAACATCGTATCAACAACACTCATTCTCACAAACTGGAGAATTTAAAAAATGTTTGTGTAGAGCAATTGACATCTGAACGTTTTTGGTACATCAAAATCAGAGCAACAAATGGCATCATTTTAATAAATCAAATAGCTTTTAAATGTTTTTTTTTTTTTTTAATCTGAACTTTATTGCATGTAGCTCACAAACGATTAACTGGTATAATAAGCATATTTTTTGCGAATTTTTTTTCCCCCTCATCTCCATAATCCTTGCTCTGGATTTGATGAAATACCTTTTGTTTCCTTATTACAGAAACAAACCATAATATAATAAAGCAGAGTAACTACCCCAGAGGCAACAGAGTTTTGACAATGAAGCTGTATACAGGGTTCACACTCGTCCTGGAACACTTCAAAACCTTTATATGTTCACATATTCAAAACTTCACATGGCAATATTTGTTTGCTGAAATATTTCTCCAGGATGGTACCAGATTTTCCAGGACATTTTACTTTTCCATGTGCTTTCTATGACTGGAAAATTGGTTGACTGTTTCCCAGCTTTTCCAGGATGAGAGGGAACCCTAGATAATTTGAGTGTCTTCAAACCAATTTTAAATATTACAGAAAATTATGTGTTATGGTAATGAGTTTGTGAGAATGACTTTTGTATCTATACTGCAAAGAATATGATTTCCTCTGTCACTGACATAAGGTACCTCGTGTTATGACTGTTCCATTACATTTGAGAATACACAAAGCCCTTGTAGATAAAAGATGTCTCTCTCCTGGTCATTACTCATTACTGTAGGGGGAAAAAATGGCACTTCTAACTGGGGCAAACCAGTCTGGCTTCTTGTATACTTGATAAGTAAGCCATTGAAACAGATTGTGGCAAATCTGACCAAAAACCATGTGCGTGTAAAAGATACATCATGCAGTTCCATTCCCTGCAGTTCGCTTATATGAGAAGATTGGGTCGTGTAACTTACCGAAGGAGAATTTAAGTCTGGTGGAGTCGACATATCCCCAAACAGGTCTAGCTGCTCAACAGTCTGCAACATGAGGTTGCAGTTTTGTGGTTACTGCTGTGTGTATGCTCTTTAGCTAAATCAGACTCCGAAGAGTCTGAAACCTCTTAAAATTTTGACAAATGAGCATGAGAGAAGGACAAGGTCGCTCACAGATATCTGGCGGCCACAATCACAGCACTAAACTAAAAGAACTAAGCATCCATTCACAATCTTATATTAACAAATCTGTACACTCACTTTTAACTTATCTGCTTCACCTTCAACATCAAGCAGGGCATCACAGCCATTCTGTCAATACAAATTAAATAATTAACTTCTTAATTCATAAAACCAATCTATCATCTCTGCACTGGATAAACAGTTGGGGTCATGGTGAGTTTGGAGTCTAACCCAAGAAATACAAGGTATAAGACAAAAATATAAAAACCTCACCTCCATCACCTGCTTATTTGCTTCACCCTGGAAAAGAAAGAATGACCACTTTAACATTCCATGTAGTGATTACCCATCACAGCAAAACTTTGTACAAAGTACTTTGTATTAATGTATCCATCCACTGCTACAGCTATTACTATGAAGGTTTTGGAAATTAAAGCATGAAAAACCACTTAAATTCATTCAGCATTGGCCATGACTGAAAGATCAACAGTCTAATCAAGTGTCCAATCAAGCATATAAAGCTTAACTATGAAAACCAGCTAAGAGCTCTTGGCCCTTCGAACCTATTTAATCTCTTCCAGTAAGTTCACCCCACTTTAGCGTCTTTAAATGATATCGCTCTCCGTATATCACATTACTATTTTGGCATGTGCCCTATGTTGAGGAGTGCCGTTTGTAAATTAAATGAAAATATGAAAGAATAATCCCTCCACAAAAGACTTTTTTGATTGCTTCAAGTAATAAAGATATTTGGAGCAGCAGTTACCTTCTTTGGACCCTCTGCTTCTTTCTTCCTCAAATTGAAAATTAACTGGAAAAGGTCCTTCAGGTCTATCACTAGAGGCTCAGCCTAGGACAGTGTAAACAGCCCATCAAATCAATGCATTAAGTGCATCTGTCTGTGAGGCAGAAGTTAAATGTTAACCTGACTGTATAAAAACCAACTTCTTGTGCCAGCTCAAGATGTTTTTGCATTTAGCTTCCTCAAACCCCTTAATGGTCCCAAACTGTTTGACAATGTCGTCTTCTGTAGTCAAGTAGCCCTCTCTTCCATCTCAAAGAAAGGGAAAGCAGGGCTGACGCCAACGAGCACAATTAGACTCTCCAACTGTGCTACCTACCTGCTGGGCCGTCTTAATGGCAAAGAACTGGTGCTGGCCTTCTGCGCCACATACGTAACCAAAGGCCCGGTTGTCTGTCACATCACGTGCAATGAATGAGATCTTATTCACGGCATGCTCATGTTCTATAACCTAGATGCAGGCAAATGACAGTAGCATCAATCACAACATACCACACAAGGCTGTCAAAGCTCATAATGATTTACACCAGAGACCTCAGTTCTGATTCATGTAAACAAATCTGTGGTTGTCACCACCCTGCATAGCCAATAAGGAAATCAGGACACCAAATTGCATGATCACACTTACCCCTGTTTTCTCATCAATAATTTTGATCCCAGAAAGTGATATGTTAACCCAGATTCTTTGTTTGTGCTTTCCCTGGGATCGAGCAGCTACAGCCATGCCCTGCATGGAAGAGAAAATCCATATGCCTTGAAAATAGGGGAAAACTATACATTACCTAAAGTGACACCTTAGGCAATAATAGCAACATGTACCTTTAATTTCATCATGGAGTCCTGGCTCATTTTATCCCCTCTGGCTTCAGGTACATCATCCACACCAATCAATTTGGCTTTGTATCGCACCCCATCACCTTTGAACCTGGCCAGCAAGAAGTCATCATTTTTTTCTGGGCCTGTAGCAGAGATATAAATATTAAAATAAATAAAATGTCACAAAAATAAACACCCTGCATTTTAAAGAAGTGCAATTATCAATAAAATCAAGATTTTGAATGTCAGGTTTTTGAAACTTGTTAATTTCTGGTAACACGTGATGGGAGAAAGCCACACTTTGTTCAAAGGATAATCAACATGGTTGAAACAACTTTCAACAATGTAGGCATTAAACTTTGGCATCACATGCATTAGACAGAAGGCAACCTAAAATCACCAGATAAATATTTATATGCATACATCTATACCATTCAAGCATTGCAATGACTTACTGTCATTTGTACATCTGAAACAGCTTCTTTGGAAAAAACAGCATTCTTCAGCAGGTTACCCTCTGACAAGAGGGCACATATCTGTCAAATCCATTATCTGTCATTCAGTTAAATCTATTCTTAAGCTACTTGCACGATCAGTTAAATATAAATAACATTTTCCAGCTACAGACTACTGAATGAACAGTTTAAGAGCAAATTAAGGCTGTCATACAAAAAATATATTATGATGATTCTCCCTTGTTTATGTTATGGTTGAAACCATTTTACAGAATCTTCTTGTTCTTAGTATCTGGAAGCAGGGTCATTTGTTAAAGGGCATCAGATTGATTTGATGGAAAACCAGTTTCATACACTGAAAAAGTTCCAGTTACTACTCAATGCTTAAACTGTAATTAAAAATAAAAAGGTGTCTGCAATGGTCTTTCCAGATAGCACATGATTCTTAAAATAGCAGATCCATGCAATAGTTTACTTCAACATTGTGCTCACAGAGAAATAATTCTTTGAAAATCAAGAATTCCTACAAGATGCATTATGTTACATGACTATGCAGCAAGGTATGTTGCCCTGTTGGTGGAGAATTATGCAATTTTTAAGGTTAGCATCCTATAAACATCACTGGTCACCATTTAAAGGAGTCTCAAAAATAAGTTCTATATAAATAAGCACTTCCTATTAAAACACCTGCAACTCAAAGACAATACTTGCTAAAATTTAGTCAGAACAATAATGCCGTAAGTGATCAGTTATAGCCAAAGAAACTTGCTGTATTATGCAAATGAACCAAAACTAGAGAACGTCAAAGAATGCCAGTTTATCAGTAATTAAAGAGACGCATAGTTCTGTGCTCATTTTGAAAATTAACCCATTTAAGCTCTCAAATATTAACTAGTATTACAGACCATATAATGTGAAGTGGAATCCAGGAATGCCACTGGAATAAAATCGGGGCTACATACAATACTGTTTTTCTGCATAAAATATGATCGCTCTTCATTTCCCACCAAGAAGTCATCAGCTTTCAGACACAGCTGGAAATCTGAGAAAGCCAATGAAAATAAGCTAAGCCTCGACAGAATCTGTTGCCGCTGCACATTTAGTGGCATGCAAGACAAGCAATAACAGCGAGTGAAAGAACAGCTCAGCAAAAATCTCTGAGCTCTGGAATGCTCTCTGCAGCAACTGCATTTCACTAAGGAGCATGACCCACTTCACACAGTTTCTTGGAGAAGTACACAAAACATGGAAAATGTGCAAATACTGAATTCATTGCTTTAGAAAATGCTGACTCCATTACAGTACAGTAATCTGTCAGCAAAGGCTGAGAACATACCAAATGTACACAGTATTGTGGTAGAAGGAGCTGGCGACAGGGAGGTTAAGACAGAATGAATCAGACTTTTGGGTGCCTTTATACAATAACACTTTGTATCTTTTTTATAAATTACAATGCAGAGAAGTAGGTTCTTATAAAATCCCCATTTCATAGCAGTTTCCCAAGACATTAAATATAAGATTTCAAAATGCATTTCATAAAAAGTACAATGGCTTTTTTGCCATTTTGAGAATGAGAATTAAAAAAAGGCATATTGAAGGACATTTGTCGTTACTGAAACATTTTAGACGTTTAACTTTCATCAATCCATTTATCCATCCTCTTATCCTGGTTATTGGTGTTGGGGGGCCTAGAACCTCTCTCATACAGCAGAAACCAACAGGCAGGGGTACACTCTGGATGGCAGGCCAGTCCATCGTAGAATGGCAAATTTAGAGACACCAGGTCAACCTAAATGCAAGTCTTTGGACTATGACAGGAGATCCACACAACATGAGAAGAACATACAGAAACATACATACAGAGAGTAGAAAGAGAATTTGAACCCTGATCCCTGGAGGTTTGAGGAGACCATGCTACCTGTCTAAACTCTAGCTACATTACAATCCACAGAAAGTTAAAGACGACGAGCACTGAAGCAGCAGCTCTGGGCACCTTTTCAGCACAATGGCAGATTTACTTTGGGGGGTGGGGTAACAAGTGGCAGTGGTATACGTCAATAGATGGGGACCAGGGTGGGCAAAGGCACTCACCTTTCTTCTTCTCTTTCTTAGCCGGGGTCTTGGCTGGGCCTGGGTCAGCTTGGTTGTTTACATTGATTTCTGCTTCCGTTGACATTTCAGCTGATTGCAGGGAAGGTTAGAACAGACAAGCGGCTCCTATGGGGTACTGGTCACAGTGGCTCCTTCTCAGCAGTCACACAGTCAACAGGCGCCTGGAGAAGGGAGAGAAGCCCACACTGTCAAGGGCTCAGTCGCACCTCTGATTAACAGACCTCTAAATCCAGCTACAGGCTTCAGACTTTGACCACAGCTTTGGAGGCCAGAAATCTGCAGCGGCTGTCAGCCCCAGAAGTTGCTCCATTTATGTTTCTGCCCTGCTGTCAGTGAGCAGTATAATGAGTGCAAGTTTATATTTACCTCAAAAAAAAAAATGCTTTTATGAGTTAATGTACTTCTGTTTTGGGATAATGTGAAAACTTGTCACAAATGATCAAAATTTTCACCTTAAAAATAAAAACACTACCCCAGTATTATCTATTTATAATATACTTTATTGTACAAACACACATTGAATGTCTGTTTATTCTGAGCACGTTTCAGACCTGTTTGTTCAAGATCAAATATCAAGACTTCAGCTCTACTGAGAAAAGCACCAAGGGAGTGCAAGACATGCAGCTGTATAAATGGGGAAAAAAGGTGTACAGACATAAGTCGCTTTACAAAGAGCAGTTTTTAAGATGGTGAGCAAAAAAAAAAAAAAAACCACACACACACACACACACACACACACCTCAGCGACTATTTTCCTCAGCAGCTCATAAGGCAAAGTGAACTTCAGGCTGGTTTAATTCCATAAATTCTAGGAAAGCCTTATGAGCAGCCTGGAATAGCCCAGTTACCTTGTGGATATACCCCCATTGCCTAGAACGGCCTGCATGTTATTTCAACTGAAGCCACCATATGTTCCTATTAGTGGTGCACAGTCTTTAGTAGTTAGAGGGCAAGCTTGAACAACCCTCACCCCCACCCACGTTGCCCAACCCCTCCAGCATCTGGGATCTATAAAGGGGAACCTCAAGACACCACAGTCGGGGTTTTCTACAGTCTGTTTTCCACTGTGAAACTTGAAACACTTAGTCAACAGGCGAATATCCCCATTTTCATCAAAATTTCTAGCGCCATTATGGTACTAAACATCACAAATGACAAGGCACAGACAATGCTTAGCGAAGCAATATGATACCAATATATACGGGACAAGAGGCAGCTGCACAATTCTTCCACTGTACCCAAAAAAAACCCCTAATCTCCGCTTTTATATTCAAGCTCAGGTGACTTAAAAAAAAAAAAAAAAAGTGTAAAAACCACACATTTCATGAAGTAACAGTACAATTAAAGGCTATCAATACGGAAAGAAAAAGAAATCTACTGCAGAGACTGGGATTTGTGTATGGGCCTACGAGGTACTTGGTCACCCAACATCTGCAGTATCACTCAAGATCTGGCTTAGTTAAAAAACAATTGAGACCACAGTGGACCTACAACTGAGTGAGTGGGCATTTTTATAACAGCAAAAACAACAGAAGTGAAAAATGTGACCCAGGATTACTTTAAGACCTTGAGCCCAATGTTTAATCTTATTTATATATTTACCAAGCAATATTTCCTCTGCCTTAAAGAGAAAGATCTAAGCAAAAAAATTATAGGTCAGCAAATATCCTAAAAAATTAAGCAATTTGATCACACTATTATGTACATAAATAGATCATTAAACTACATTTGATATATACAGGACAACTGCCACATATTGCAAAAAAAGCAGTCAATAGATAACATCTCTTAAGTGCTGGATTTTTTTGACTTTCAGGAGGAAAGCAAGCCGAAACAGTATGTTCAAATAAAATCAGACATACCTCCACACTGACTTTCATCCTGTGCCTTTTAGCAATTCAAGCAGAATAACCCGCTACAGATCAATAGCAAGACTGAAAGTGTGCAAAGGTTGAGCCATTGAGAAGTTAATAATTTTGGTAGTGTGTGCATCCTCCTTAGGGAGACCTTGTGACAAGTTATTGTCACATTACCTCCTTTAAACAACTGCCCTTTAACAACACTTCACTGGAAAATATTGACTTCAGCACTTGGACTAAACTAATTCAGTTTTGACACTTGATAAAAAGCAAGTGATTTAAAATGACTTTGGTCTGAATGCAAACATCTCAGCAGTTTTCCAGTTAAAGCTCAGTCAACATTCAGAGATTTGTGTTTTTGAAGGACATCATAAACATTTAATTACAAGGAAACAAAAGCCAAAAGAAACTTGAAAATAGCATTTAAAACCATACCTTAGAGTTGACACTTACGGCTAACCATACTGTGAAGAATTTAAACATCCATTTTATATATACACAACCTATCCTTTTTCCCCAGCAGGGAGATCACAAGCAGTTGACAATTTCACCCAACTCCCAGTGAGCAGTTTGCCATCTCTGCTACTTTAAACCGGAAACTGAGCAGCAGAAACCAGTAAGGAGGGAGGCATGTATGCCATTATGAATAACATTTAAATCTAAGAATGTGTTGAACATTCAGGAACAGACAGTCGTTAGACATAGACATAGTCAGTAAAATCTAACACAGAGAAGAACAAACTGTAATGTCTGGCAAACCAAGACATTGCAGTGCTGGGGAGAAAAGAGACTCACTTGAAGCGAAAAACAACATTTATTAAGCCCTTAAAAGGACTAACACAGGCATAACCACCAAACACATGTAATGGGAAATAGGGAGGTCTGACGCCAGACAGTAAGGCACACACACGGTGGGTAATTAACACAATGCCTAAAGACAGGTGAGGATCGGACAGGGTTCACGCAAGACGAGCAAGAGCACACACGACAACTGAGAACACAAAGTATTAACAATAACGCAAACAAAAGGGCTATTTATATTTTCTCAACATGCTCTGGCACTACATTACGCCTTTAAAGTCTGGAAAAATTACATGGTTTTGGAAGACAAAATGCCAGTTTCTTCACTTTCCTCCCGAAAATCCCTGTTAAAATTTGGTTTTGCACATGTATATAAAAAGGGATTCCAATATCATAAGGCTCACAAAAAAAAAAAAAAGTATCAACCATGATTTAAATGGAAATAAATATCCTGAGTTGAGTAACAGGTAATGTTAAAACCATAGTTCAACATTTGTCCAAGAAAAGGTCAACTAGAGTATAATGGGCCTGTACTCATGTTAATATTAACTACCAGAAAGAAAGCATTATGGACAACAAAGCTGGCTAAAGACCTATTTTCTGGCAAGAGAATACCAGAAAACCGCAAACGAGAGAATAGGACACCTGTACAATTTGACTCAACTCAAAAAGAGTCCAATCCTAAATAAAGGAAAAAATATTTAAGCCAATTATGAGGAAGAAAGAGGCAAATAAACAGTGCCTTGGAGTTTATGGAAAATGAAAATGTGACAATGCCGCATTAGATGGCATCTAGACAGTGGATTAAGATTGTAAAAGGAAATACTGAACTTGTAGTTACCCATTCATTTAAGCCATAATACATAATTCCAGAGAATTAGTTCCAATTTGGTTGAATAATGCTTCAAGTATTATTCTAGAAAAATCCCTGTAAATTGTAAAACTATCCCTTTTCCTTCAGTCTCGAGGAAAAAGGGCAAAATGTGCTGTGAATGTAACACAGTACCTCACAGATTGCGTCCAAAAACACTCTAGAGGTCATACAGGATACTATGCAGAGTTCCGGGAAAAATTAAGTAATAAATTCCCAGCACCGATTCAAGGAGCTACAATAACTGCTCCCTCAATCTTCCATGCATTTCTAGTCCTACGGGACGGCTGTGTGTGCCTTTCAAACAGTAAATGTACATTTTCCTCAAGAACATGAACAGGAAAAGTGCAATTG
Source organism: Mormyrus iriodes (assembly GCA_011763525.2). Classification (NCBI taxonomy): domain Eukaryota; kingdom Metazoa; phylum Chordata; class Actinopteri; order Osteoglossiformes; family Mormyridae; genus Mormyrus; species Mormyrus iriodes. Next base: position 13,448,594 of record JAAGVU020000113.1, on the reverse strand, counting down.
CAAGCTGAACCCCCAACGCCCCCATCCAACAGATATACATTTTGCATAAATAGCACTGTAACCACATACCATAGCCCAACCCCAACAATACTGCTGTTCATTAAAAACGCCCAATGAGGGAGCCTGTTCAAGCTAAAATGCAAGAAAACACTGTGTTCCTGTACTGGGAAACTATTAAAAGGGGAGGGGGGCAATAGTGGTTTACATCACCCTGGCTTTGGTACTGTCCTCTGCCACAGGCTCTAACTGGCAGCAAGTATGCAAAATGTGAACTTCAAACGAGTTCTTTCCAGCTTCCCTGGGCAGAGCTATGGTCTAACAGCACCATGCCAAAACCCAGGCCTCCAGAGTGTGGGAGGGAGGGCTTTTTCCTCTGCTCCACAACTCCATCCAACCAGCACAGCCCAGTACACATGGCAGCAGGGCACGACCGCGGCAGATCCGACCACCCCAGAATGATTGCATCTAGCAGCAGGTGTCAGCAATCACCAGGCAAATGAAGGTCACTGGCCAGTTCATTCATTTACCTGCTGAGCCTGTTAAAGCCCTCTTTTATACAAGGGAGCAAACTGCTTCAAATATTATCTGCATTTCAATTACTGTGGGAAAGAAACACATGCACACACACCAGTAAGGGTGTACAATGCATAATGTTAAGTGTCTCAATTTACAAGAAGCAGCACAGTATAATAAACCTGTAAAATCCCATTTTGCTTTGATAGCAGTCTCACATGCACAAGTCCCATATTTAAAGATTAAACTGACCTAGTTAATATTCGGTGATACATATAGTTTCTGTCTCTGACTAATTAGGCATCAGTATGGTATTACAGTCCATTGGTAGCTCCACTTGTTAAAAGAAACTACCTTATATAATTTTTTCCATTTTTTTCAGAAAAGCACATGTCATTACAATACAGATTTTTATGCCACTGACATAAAACAATGACACATCATCGTATCAGCAAAACACATGTCTTACCTTTGAACTGTCTATCAATGTTTGACCAGAGGGCTTACGTCCATGGATGGACATTTTAGAGCACCTGTTTTTTTCTAGCAGACATAGAATGGGGCGCGTTCTTCTGCCATGCTACTCAGAACAGCTGGAAAATGGCATCAGAAACGATACATACAATTACTTTATAAAAAGCACAAAATCAGCACCACAACATCTACCAAGACAAAATACTGTATATGCTGTAATTTATACTATATTAAAAACATACATTCTAGGACACTGTATATTTGAAAGTTAGTACCATCTTTTAGTAGTGATTGCTTATACCTTCATTTCAAGCTTTAGAGCAATTATAGAAGTTTTACAACGTCTCTACTCAGGGAAGCTGAATCTTATAAATCAGTCCTCAAACTTATAAAAATCTGAAATGGGAACAGGAACACACAAGTTAGTCAAAGCACATGACCAAAAAGAAACTCAGGAAGTGTATTTCTCAATAGTGTACTCAATGTGTCCAGCATGCTCACTGCACAGGATCTACAGAATTCTCTAGACCCCACAATGCAAAGAGCATAAAACAGCCATTCGACCAGCTACAATCCAGAACATGGGTAATGGAGGGTACTAGACTATGCTTGAACTCTCATGAGAGTTTTAAACATTTTGAGAACATATCTTAAAGGTTTACTCTGTGTGTTGGGGGGTGGACAAATTTAAACTATAACATCATTCCCAGTAATTTTAACAGGACAAAGACTAACCACCATTGCATGAATGAATGCCAAGTCATTGTTTTAATGCTACAGTTTTGTTCTTTGGGTTTTTAAGCTAAAATAGTGTTTAAAGATGCAAAGACACAGTCACAGTAACACTGAAATGGTATCTAAACATTTTATTTAATTGAATGGACCCACTGTGTGATCATAACAGCAATGTACAAGTACTTTGAATTCTGAATGCCAGAAATACATGCAATAAGGAGGGGAAGTAGCATTAGTACAAGTACTTCTATTTTATACAGTATGAACCATCACAACAGAGCCTACAGCAGAGATCGTGTATTTGAAGAATACAGAAAGACACCAAAATGAAACTCTAGGTGGCACAAAAGCACAACTTCATCTGGAATAGTCAACTGATTGGGCTGAGGAGGAAAGTTAAAGACTGCAGAATGCTGTGGAGAACCATGTAGAACATCTGCTTCCAATAAAGCCACGCTGGGAAAACTGCCTCATACATGTAACTAAGGCGTAGAAGCCTCAAATTTACTCCAAGAATATTCTCAGACAAACTACAATCACATGACAACTTAACGTTCCGTAACTCTTAAAGATGCTGGAGCAGGTTGACTTTGCCCCATTAAGAATGTGTCAGCAACAATAAAAAAAGAAGAGTATTAAAATCTACTTGCTTCGGTCACAGTTAACCAGTTTGGAAAATAAAACAGTAGCAAGTCTTCCAAGTCTCCTGCCTTCACCCTCAGTAAAGGAACGCTGGGTTACTTCAGGGATGTACTTTTTGCCAAAACCAAAAAGCAATACATGCACAACAGCCATTGCTACGTGTAGAAATGGCACTTGTGCATCCAAACTTGCCCAACATCAACAACAAAAGCCATGGCAGTATTAATGTAATACAATGTGAACTGCATACATAAGCAATAACAATAACATTAACATTAGGCCTGAGGGCATACCACAAAAAAAATGTAGGGGGGGATAAAATAGAGCAGCAACTTTAAAGCCAAGCTGAATAACATTCCTAAGGGCTGAACACACATTTGTACGTACTAGCAGCCACCAGTTAAAAGGTGAATTATAAACTATCTCCGCTGTAAATGTGTATGTATATGTATTCAACTTGTGGGGACAAGAAACCTGTTATTTTAACGCTGTGGAGACCACTTTTTCAGTCCCCACAAGAGGAACTCCATTTCATGAAAATCTGTGACTGCAATCAAAAAATTAAAAATGCTAAAAGTTCTGTATTTTGTTTGGTTACTTATGGTTAAGGTTAGGGCTGGGTAGGGGTTAATGTCAATGTTGCGATTAGGGTTATGCCCATAGAAATGAATGGACGATCCCCACAAAGGTATGAATACAAACGTGTGTGTGTGTGTGTGTGTGTGTGTGTGAGTGAGTGAGGGGTGGGGGGAGAGAGAGAGAGTGTAATAAAAACACAGAGCTGCAGACAGAAACGTTAAAGCTAATGATTCAGACCAAAGAGGTAACTACCTCATCAGAAATACAAGTTGGCTAAACAAATATGACTAACTTTAATCTTGACTCACTCTAAAGCAGTTAGCGTTTCCTAACCGTCCAACAGATTAGGACCATCCCGTATACAACATTCCGTATTTTCCTGTTTATCAAAGTACAGAAAAAAGAAAACACATGTACGAGTTCTTCCCGGAGGAGCAAATACTGATCGACGGAACACCAAACACTAGGCCTGTGAAAATTGAGTGTCATCAAATGTCACAGATCGTATTTTTGGTAAATTACAGTTATTAAATCGTACAGCTATGTTGCGGCTACCGATTTATACAGCAAATCGGTTAACTTTGAGAATTAGGATGTCAGTTGCCTAACACAGTTTCCAGGGACTGGAATTGCAATTTCTTCGTCACAGGTTTGGGCCATTAACAATTAACCTGCTGTGCTAATTACACTTATACGCACTTCAATAGGCCTACCATTTACTTGGTTTGCTTGAATTTAACCAAGAGAATTATCTTAAAAAAGTGATATACAAACATAGTTCATTATCTGACAGCAATAGGCTTACTTTTCAGTACCTTGAACAATAGGACGCACAACAAGTTTTATGTTATTAAAATCCTGCGTTTCCAATTAAAATTTCAAGCATTTCATACACAGCAAAGAAGGTAATGCAAATCATCAACATGACAAATCTGTTGTTACAACTTACCTGACTGCACAAAATAAGCTTCAAACAAGCCTCAAAAATAAGTTAAAATCACACACAAATGATATAATTATCCTGCTATAATTATAGCTGCTTTTCCGATGCTTGATAGCGGCATAAGCGCACATTTTGTTCCATACAAAATGATTTAAGTCCTGTCCTAAAAATCTTTCAGGAATTGGTGCAATTCACACCAAAATTGAGTTTATTAAATGCCAACAAAGAAAATTAATTTTAACATAACGAAAAGTACAACGGAAGGATTGAAGGACGCCGCATTAAAGCTTAGCCATTACCTGCGCAAACATTACTATACCGAGAAAGTAACGGATTACAGTTGTGTAATAACGCGTAATCCTATGAAATACTTTGTATCGAATAACACGGTGTTTCCAGCACCCTTTAAGCGATAAATGACGCTGTCCGAAAGAAGCCAGCCACACAGCAGTTAATAAACACAACCAAGATACGAGTGGCATTTTTAAAATCGTTTTTTACTTTGCCATCGCAAAAAAGGTCATCGCTCGTCGACGCTGTGGTCTTAACTAATAAAAACAATTAATTACTACAAAACACTAATTATAAAGTAATACACGCGACAGAGCGCACTCACCGTCATCGGGCTTGAAGCGGCACATAACTGCTTAATATTTACCGGCCGGCAGACGAGTGGAAAATGAGAGGTCGGCTCGGCTTGTTCGCAGTCCGTTTGCTGCTTAAAACGAGCTCCCAGCCTCTCTGAAATGCCTCTAATCACACATTGAAAATCGGAGGGGTGACCTGGATTCTGCTACGCCGCCTTGGGCCCGGTTACTCCCCCAACAGTGTTGACTTGCTGCTATTTCAGACTTTTAACCCCCCCTAGCGCCACCACTACTCGGCTCACAAATACCTTTTCTATAATTGCGACGGGGAACTCCTACCCCCACTGACTATGACAAGCAGTGCTGCAATGGATCCCTGTCCTGTTCATGTGCACCGTTTGTTCGTTACTATAACAACAACCATAATAATAATAATGCGATTCAAGAGGTTTATTGTCATTCCGGGAACATGAGGGTAGCACGTAAGGGTACCAAATGAAGTACTCAGGTTCCGTGAACAGCACTATAGACTAAAAACAAACATTCACGTCTAGTAAGAAACAATCGGGTGGAAGCTATTTTAAAAGTACAGATGAGTATTAATAAATACAATAGTGTTTTGGTATGAGTATTAATGTAAATATTCACATTATTGCACATGAGAAAGAGTCTGTGATGTGTCTGTTATTGCAAAAAAAAAAAAATCTCTAGTGTGTGGCAGTTCGTCTGACAGTTACCAGAAAGAAATTGTTCCTCAGCCTAATTGTTGCTGTGCAGTTTTCTTCCTGAATAATAATAATAATAATAATAATAATAATAATGTGTTATTTTTTAGAGGTAAAGAACACAGGTGCAGAGACACAGGATATTGTGCATAGTACACCAGCTAGTGAGGTGCTGAGCTCTTTACGATTGTGTAGCAAAATAAATTTCCTTCCAATGACTCAGCAGAGATGTTTTCTAGTAATAAGTTTTTTTAAGATAGAACTCATAAACTACTTATTGAGCATATAACAGTATGATGTTGTGATGCTAATGAATGAATCTGTGTTTTTATATCTAACCGTCTTCCACAGCCACTTATCTAACCACAGAACGAAAAAGTTAAGAACCAATGGGAAATAAAGAAAATCTATTTTCCACACACAATAAACATCAGTTCCGCACGAATAGTGGAAAGATAACAAATATTTAGACAGCTGTCTGCAAAAAAGCTAACAAAAATGCTTTAGCATTAATCTTTTTCAGAGACATATCGTCAAGGGAGACAATAACCGGTGCTGATATAATGATACAATAACAAGCACACTTTTAATGTTTTCTTACATTTTCATAAACAGCGTTCTCCACCAATTGAATTATTGGTGAATACAACATAAAGCGGTTTAAAACAGATGCAGCCATTTTCTAAAGTTATTGCTAAGAAACATCATAAATGTAAGACCTACAACAGATACTCAAATGAAATACTGTGTAAAATTCTTATATGCCATTTAAAATTAGACATTGTTAATTTGATAATTCCCAACCCTGATCAGAATATATTTCTAAAACATTAAACTTGCCAAAAAATTGTTTTTTTTTTTCTAGTCTCCTTTTTCACATACACAGGTAGTTTTGGGTGTAATTTTTTCCTAGTGTATTTGGATACTGAGCAGGCTGTGTAGCTATAATGAACGAATATTATTTTCTTTTCATAATTCAGACATTATATTCAAACAATCACTTTAATCAGGGAACATTGTTTGAGAAGCTGGTCAGGCTTTATAACACAAACCACTTTCTTTTTTCAAAGCTTGCTTGCCTTGCCTTGTCTTGTCTGCATGCTTGTCTAAAAAATATTAGTTGAGATTCCAATCTGTGTCATGCTATGAAAAGTCTTTTTGCACATGAACTACACTTGAGGTCCAAATATCCATCTTGAAACCACTTGTACAGCTCAGAGTCACAAGCGGTATGGAGCCTTTCCCAGGCAACATAGGATACAAGGAAGGGGTGCAACCTAGACAGGATGCTGGTCCATCCATTGCAGGGTGTGCACGTGCACACACAGACACACACACACACACACAATGGACAAATTAGAGAGACTAGTTTACTTACTTTAATGTCTTTGAACTATGGGAGGTCTATGGGAACAACACATGAACCCCAGTAATATAAAGCAAGGGTAGGATTCCAACACCCAGCCCTGGAGAAAAGAGATAAATGTACTGTTTAAAAGCTACTATGTCACAATCCGGTGCAAGCAATATTTAACCTTCTATTTGGTTAATTTATTAGAGAATTTACAAGAATTTTATGTAACTAGTTTCTCCATGGAGCAGCATGATGGCCCAGTGAGTAACACTGTTTACTGATACTACCAAGTTTGTGTGTGAAGTCTGTGTGGAGTCTGAAAGTTCTCCTTATGTCGTGTGGGTTTCCTCTGGGTCCTCCAGTACCCTCCCATTGTTCAAAAGGACGCAGTTAGGCTATTTTGTGCCCCTATATCACCCATAGAGTATGACTAAGTGTGCATGTGTTTTCCCTGTGAGGGTCTGGCATCTCATCCATTGTGTACTTTAGCCTTCTGTTACCTGGGACAGGCTCCGGGCCCCCACACAATCCTGACCTAGATGTGTGGCTAGTAGATGAATGGGTGTTTTGGAAACAGTTGTTGGGAAGTTTTGTTTTTTTTTTGTAAATCACAAATGATTATATGTTTATATGTCTCCAGTAGATTTAATTGAGCCTTTCCAATTTCAGTTGACTGAACGATGGTCCCAAGTGTCAGGCAATAAGGAAATATGCCAAAAGAAGCACTTTAATAACAAACTGAAGTACTTGTGTGGTGCACACTGTGTTCATGTACTAGGACAGAAACAGTGGTGTGCCCTTAAAACCAGAGACAAATGAATCCTTAAACACATCATTTATAAAATGAAAATCTGTGTGGTTTTGTTGTCAGGAGAATATAGTGACAGCCCCAGTGTGTGAGGTGGAGAGGATATGTGTTTTTGCCTCGTTAGCTTTGGAACAAAGCCGTGCTGAACAGCTCTTCCTTCCTGTTCGCATTTTCCGAACTTTGCTGACAGTGCTTATTATACAGAAGGAAACAGAGCAGCCCTGTGTATTCAGGTGCTGTGGCCTTGTCATTTATCCCACACTCTGCATCTCAGCATTATTCTCAAAATAATACAAACAATACATTTTAAGCACTGGATGGAGCAGTGTACGAATTTACATTTTATTTATTAACAGGTGCTTTTATCCAAAGTGACTCACATTTTTTGAGCAAGTAGCATCAGACAGTCCCTGGAATAACTGGGGTTTAGGGCCTTGCTCAGACATTAATTTAAACTATAAAAAATGTAACTAAATTTAAGCCGTTTAAATTGTAAAAACATTTCTTCACGTGGAATGGATATCATCTCATTTAAAATGAAATCCAGCCCATGCAGAATGACTGCAAAGTTTAAGGAAAAATGATCCACTATCAATGCTATCTATCCCAAAAATGAATGACTCCACAGCACATGTTGACCCTTGAACATAAAAAATCCTACGAAAAGATAGAATTAAGTTATCTCTATCTGATAAAGGGAAAAAAGTATGGGTTGGCTCATCTTCCTTTTCCAGCAGCAGAAGTTGGATATAGTTGGCCTCCCCATATAAGTCCATAATTACTGCAGCTGTCTGCAGTCTCTGAGTGAGCTCTGCTTTATTTAGAGCAATGGTGAATGATCTTGAAACTGACAGTGTGCTTGCAGTATTGTTCACAAGCTGCCATTTTTATTTCCTGTTTTTCCTGGCAGTTCCAGTCAAGTAAAAATACTTGATCACTCTAGAAATACAGACATCATATTTTTATATATTTTTCAGCTGCTAAGGTACACAAAATGACAGCATCTTTCAGTGACCCATACCAAATATATAATAGACATAAATACTATGTACATATATTTTTGTCGAACTGGACAAATTTGAAAAAGGGAACAGAATTCCACAAAAATACACATTTTCTTCAACTTAAACTATGCTATTTAGTAAAATATTTTGTAAAATTACAGTAGTCTTGGCACCACATTCAAATGATTGCCCATGATTAAGGTTCATTCATAGCAACCATGTTAATGGAAAGGCTCGAGAAAGAGAGGTCACATTTTCTCGGTAACTTCAACGGAACGTTTCTGAAGTGCAAGAAGTTCACAGTAAATCTACTGTTTCAGCAGCAACCCCGACTGTTCGCTCTTCGTTTCCATGGTAAATGAAACCAAACATTTAATATTATGTATGAAGCTGTCCTTTACATGCAGCTGCTAGCTCTGGAACTGCACATTGTGTTCATTCCACTCTTCTTTCTCCATGTATTTCACAAGACAAGTTTTATATAATATATCATTATTAAGTTATGATATATATATATATATATATATATATATATATATATATATATATATAAACTAGTAAGAGTTTCCTCTGTTCTCCTAAAAGCTAACAATATCTTATTGGATGGTTAGGTGAACACAACATCAGT
>JAAGVU020000113.1:13416211-13439121 GCA_011763525.2 Mormyrus iriodes | reverse complement strand
CGGGCAACTTAGCTCCTGGGATCATTGGAACACGCAAACCCCTCCACCACGATAAGGTGTCGGCTCCAGGAGAGGACTTAAATATTATATACATATTATTTTTTTTAGAAGACAGTTTTATCCAAAGACACATACAATCAAGACAGATACATTTCAAGTAATATTCTTGTGTCAGTACATTCTGATACCGTCAACCACTGTCTGATTCCTATCATACTTAACTAATTTAGTATGTAAAGGCAACAAGACTTTTGGATATAAGTCATATAACTTGCACACGTGGGATTTTGCACTTCATACTATCTAATGTCATAGTCAGTGCCTTACTCATTGAGTCAACTTGGCATCACCCTTAACTGTTATACTACTGACATATTTTTTGACCAATATCCTACCAACTGGGGTCCCTGGGGTGTTCAAGAAGAATTTACTGCAAGAGATAATTATAACAGCAAAATAGTATTGATAGCAAAACTTATTTCTTCTCAAAGCATTATTAGTTATGTAATTAATGTCATCTAAAGAAAAAAATAGATGATGATGATTATTATTATTATTATTATTACTATTACTGTTAATTTGCGTATTTTATAAAACAGAAATCTATTCTTTTCTTTAATACAACTTGCAGCTTTTATACCAAGTTCATTCCACATTATTACTTAAAAGCTTAATTACCATCCTTTGATTTTGGTATCACTTACTTTTCAGTAATTTCAATTAAACATTATTTGTGTTGTATTCATAACTGAACGAACCATTCGGGGTCAATTTGACCCCAATATAAAATAATTGAAATAAACCCACACTCATTCGACAGTTAAAATTTTTTTTGTTTTTCAGTACAAAGCAGCAACACCAAATCTGGCCAGTTTTGATCAGCTTGCCAACAAAAAACAAATTCTAGTGTTATCAAAAACTGCATAGATACATTCTAGATGTATTACAGCCAAACACATATTGGAGCTCTGAGAAACCTCCTTCTCCTTACATATCCATCCTTGCCACTCTCCTCCTCCATGGCTGCAAAAACTGTTGTATTTGTGTTTTTTCCACATTTACACCCTGTCTTGATTATGCTCTGATTGCATGGTATTCATATGCATTGCAAACTATTTTACAGTCTTATCTAGTATAACAGAACATAAACATTAAATCTGATAGTTATATCTATCACCTCACATCTCTGGGACCAGGGTTCAAGTCTCTGCCTAGGTTCCAAGTATGTGAAGTTTGCATCTATCATATTTCCTTGTCTGACAAATGACAACAGATATCTCCACTTCAGTTAATAATAAATTCAATTGGCCATTGCACAGTATATCCAATGAGAACTGCATCAGTGTTGCACTTTTGATTGATTTGATAGATTTAATCAAATAGAAATAGTGCTAGTCAACTTGGTTTAAAGAGGAATACCATGATACATCATTAATCTAGAATTCCATGTAAACCATATGATATACTTGCTCTTTTGCATCACAACCAAGCATTAAGCATTTCAAAAAACTAGCATTGTGTTGAGGGCATCAAGCTTAAGTGGGTTTAAGCTACCTTAGCTGCTTACAGATTGCCAGGTTGGCAACAGTAAGCGAAAGCACCGATCTGGCTGATATTGATACCGATACTGCAAACATCTTTTTAAAGTCACCATCTGAGCAGGAGTGTACTGGAAAAGGCCTTAGCTGTACCTTTCGAGGTACATGAAAGCAAATGGTAGTCTGATATCTAATAAGAGGACCACAACATCCACAATAATACAAGATACAATTCTGTGCCTTAGGCAGTCATAGATAATGATGACTAAATGATCATCAGCGTAATGTTGGTGTAAAACTATGATATTGCGTCTGTGAAAGTGTGTTAGCTTAACCATTTCAAAACCTCTCCTAAACTCACCCCACCAATATTTGCAGCAACCATCCAATACAGCTGTGTATTTTCTTGACTTGTCTACCATCTCATATGGTTAATCAATACCTCACTGACTTTTTAAACTAATTAAATTAATTAAACTTACGAAATACATCGTATGGCTGAGGTGCCCCTAAGGAGAGATTTGGGAAGTGAAGTGGTGGTGTTCTTGCCATCTACTGTAGCATGATATCATTAACCATTTAGAGAACAGAAGAACATCTTGTTAGTTTTTATTGTATTACTCTTAATTTGTATATGTTTTAATGTTAAATTGTGTTTTTGAGCACATATATACTTACTACCGAGATAAATAGCTTTTTTCTGCCTGCAACTTTTCCACAGTACTGTATTAGAAGAAGATGACATGTCTATCTTGTTTTATGTATCTTTTCTTGCTGACAAAAATGTTTTCATGGATAAGATAAGGAAAAATAGATAAGGTACAGGTAAGACATGGATACGGTAAGGAAAAAATCTCTCTCCCTTATCTCTCCACTAGACTCTCAAAAGAGATATAATATAATATAAGATAATATAATATTTTATATTAAAGGTAACATGTGTTTCTTATTTAAAGGGAAACTGTTCAAGAACTACACATAAATGAATTATATTTTTTTTATGAAATGAAATGAAAAATTAAGGGTTTTTTTTCCTCAATAATGTAATTACCATTGTCGGCGATGTCCCATATCCATCAGCATGGAAATTCAGATGACTTTCTGTGTTCCAAAAGTTCAGTGCAAAAAAACAGGAAATCTTTCACGAGAAATGTAACATACTTTCCCTTGTTCGTCCTGGACATGCCTGGAGGAAGCTGAAGTGCAAAAAAGTGACATCAGCACTTAATCCTCTCTTGGACACAATATTTACCAAGAGTATCAGTGGTATTTTGTGAATTTGGCACTTTTTTGTCTGAGACAAAATGAAGGTCAAGGGAAGGTCAAGGAAGGTCATAGTTCATATTGTTCATTCTGGCAGCCAAAACATGTTTGACGTGTTTTGTTTAAAGGACCATTTACTGATAATTCAGGATAAATGTCTGGGAGCTTAAACACAGTTTACCCATTTGGGACACAAAGAATTTACTTATATTGGAATTTCAATGACTAAAACTAGAAGAAGCATTAATGACCTTTATAAATGTTTTCGGTAGATATTTTTTATACATTAGTATAATCCTTTTGTTACTCATGCTCAGCTATTACAACTGTGACAAACTGAAGCCAAAAATAAAATAAACGTGTTTTTCTGCAATTCCTCCTTCCGCAGCACTTATTCTACTGTTATTTCCTGTCGTACAGGAGAAAAGGAGGGTATAACTACATCTGAGAATGTTTTTCAGGAAATCCGAGTTTTTAGCCATATAAACACTCAGAATCTTGGAAATTCTGCATAAGTAACATTAAAGCTATAAAATTCACCATGCATGAAAAGTTCTGTAATAAAACTCAGACAAAAATTACTGTTTCAGAAAATGACTAAAGGAAAGAAAAAATGACTGGATAGAATTTGGGTTGATAGAAGTTCTTCCCAACAAATACAAATGTAGCAAATTTTAGCAATAAGCCTCTATTTTGGCTTGATGTAGCATGATGAATGATAAAATAAATAATTTTATGAAAGAGTGTTATGCAAAAAAAAAGCTATAATAAAAACAGGATGTGTCAACTGAGCATATACTAAAATTGAACCCAAAAACACAGAGGTGTTCTAGTTCTCGCTTGTTCTTCATTTCCCGAATGACTCACTCCTTGCATGTTGGTGGTGCAAATGAAACCACTGCTGTATTTGCTCCCGGAACATTTTCTGACAGCAGAAAAAGCTAAAAGGCCACCCATCCCCTCACGTCTGCTCTGGACAGCTCTATTAGAATGGCTGCCACAAACCGTAGAAGGATAAAGCCAGTCTGGCAGCAACATTCGGAATGAACTAGAGCACTTCCATTCCACAATCATGTTGCCAGAATCTGAGCTATGATCATCAGGAGGAATGCAGTGGTTCTTAGGAAAAATATGAACAATGTACATTAATTTAGCAGATGCTTTTATCCAAAGTGACATACAACTGAGAAAGCAGTGTCAGCCAGTCCATGAAGCAATTGGAGTTAAGGGCCTCACTCAAGGGCACAAAGGTGAAATCATTTTACCAGTCATGGGATTTGAACAGCTAACCTTCCGATTATGGGTATAGAGTCCTAAACCACAAAGCCACACATCACTCAGGAGCAAGCCTTATATCATAATAGTGCGCTGTTCTAGCTCTCTTTCAGTTGTGTTTGAAGCAGTTTCAAAATCAGGCTTGAGAGAGCTTTCAAAGAGAAATTATTTTAATTACTGATGAATGGGGAGGCATGGTGGTAGTACTTTAGCCACGGGCTTTCAGTGGTGGATTTTCAAGTCTCACCCCATTTGCAATTGTTCTCGCCATGTTTCATTATATTTACTCCAGATTCTTCATTTTCCCTACAGTCCAAACACACGGAATAAAGTGAATTGCTGTCTCAAAATTGTCCTTAGCGTGTGACTTGCCTCCATGTTATGTCCTGGTGTAGGGTCCAGCACAATAAAACAGTGGAAGGAGACCATTGTGTGATGTCCAGCCCTTCCCTGCTGTTGTTGTTGTTGTTGTTGTCGTTGTTTTCCCAGTGTTCCCCACAAGCGGGGCTGATTAGCAGCCACGCCTGCTGCTTGTTGAGCATTACCTCGTGTTTGTGCCCTTTGTTAATCAACCACAGGTGCCCCTCGTTTACTCCTCCGTGTTCCTTTGTTTAAAAGCTCCCCAGTCCTGTGCTCCCTTGTTGGTCATTGTAGTGTCGTAGTCTGTCCATTTTCGTGCTGCCTCCGTTGAAAATAAAGTCCCCTCACGGGGTTTCCCATTCCCGTCTGTCACTGCGTCCTTTATACCGGCATCATGCCTCGCCATCAAGCCCGCAGTCATGACAGAATGACCAACCCAACCCACAACTGACGATAGAACTCGCAGCCGCCTCTGTCAGCCTGTCCTGTTCCTCGGTTCCGCGGCTGCCTCAGCAGTGAGGGGCTCCGGCTTCTGGCACCCGGATCGAAACCCCTGGACCGGGACCCACGCGGCGATAAAGGGTACCCTCACCCCTGAGGATGTCATTCTCCGGATCCCCAAGGGGCTGAGGAAGCAAGCAGCTGCAGGGGTTCCCGAAACCCCTTGGTGGCCCGGGCTACCATACCCCCTTCCCTGGGAGGATGACACCTGGCTCCGGGAGCTTCATTGGCTCCTAGGGATGGACGAAGAAGATGTCCCGGAGCTAGTCGAGGAGGAAGAACAGCAGGGGAAGAAGCCGCGCTCGCTCCCCGCGGGTCCCGCAGAGCCTCGCGCTCTCTCCCCGCAGATCCCGCAGAGCCGTCCCGACAGCCCCTGCCGGCTCACCTACGGCTGTCAGGGCTCACGCCAGCCGGTTCTCCGCCACCTTCACCCGGACGGCTCACCCTAGCCGGCCCTCCGCCGCCATCACCCGGATGGTTCCTGCCCGGCTCTCCACCGCCGATCATACGGCTCACTCTAGCCGGCCCTCCACCACTGTCGTCACCCAGATGGGTCACACGAGCCGGCTCTCTGACGCTATCGCCCGGCCGGCTCCTGCCTGCCTGCCTGTCCGCCGCCGTCGCCTGGATGGTTCTCACCGGCTGGCTCTCTGCCATCTTCTGGACGGATCTCTCTGGCCGGCTCTCTGCTATCTCCCAGCCCGTTCATGCCTGCTTCCCCTTGGGCCTCCTCCTGGCGGCCCCAGTCCACGCCCGGCCCAGGGGAACCTGCCACTTCAGCCACCGAGCCCTGCCCAGGGGAACCTGCTGCCGCAGCCTCTGAGTCCAGCCCAGGGCACCTCTCCTACCAGGAAGGTGGGGACCTCGAGGATACCCCCCTGGAGGATTTGGAATGGGACCCCTGCAACCTGAGTCCCATGTTCCTGGTGCCCACGGGACCTGGGGGTTACAAATGGTGAAGCTGTGGGTGGTCTGGCTGAGCTCCAGGCCGGTCTTCAGTCTCCCAAAGGGGAAGGAGGGGGCACGCCTGGCCCCCTGCCTCCTGTCCCGTGGTCTCCTTGTTACCCCCTAGTGCTTCGGTCCCCTCGTTGCCCTCCAGTCCCAGTCCTCCAGTCTCCTCGTCTCCCTCACTTCCCAGTCCTATGGCCTCCTCAGCTCCCCACACTTTTCCTACCCAGTCCCAGCCCAAGCCTGCTATCCCAGCAGGCTCATGTTGGTCCTCCTTGTCCTATCTGGTTCCCTGGCTGCTGTCTCTGTGGTCTCCCCTGGTGTCCATCAGTGTTCTACTGCATGTCTTTTGTTCTGGTCTTTCCCCATGTCTTCTGTCCGGTGTCCTAGTCCTCACCTTGTGTCCTGTTCCTATATGCCCGTCTTGTCCCTGGACCCTCAGGCTCCCCCTGGCTCTGGGTGGCGCACTTGGAGTGTGCCTTTGGCAGGGGCGTTCTGTGATGTCAAGCCCTTCCCTGCTGGTGTTCTCCCGGTGTTCCCCACAGGCAGGGCTGATTAGACACAGAAGAGTGAATTGCTGTCTCAAAATTGTCCCTAGCATGTGACTTGCCTCCATGTTATGTGCTGGTGTAGGGTCCAGCACAATAAAAGTGGAAGGAGACCATGATGTGATGTCCAGCCCTTCCCTGCTATTTTCCCAGTGTTCCCCACAAGCGGGGCTGATTAGCAGCCACGCCTGCTGCTTGTTGAGCATTACCTCATGTTTGTGCCCTTTGTTTACTCCTGTGTTCCTTTGTATAAAAGCTCCCCAGTCCTGTGCTCCCTTGTCAGTGTAGTGTTGTAGCCTGTCCATTTTCATGCTGCCTCCATTGAAAATAGTCCTCACAGGGTTTCCCCATTCCTGTCTGTCACTGCATCCTTTATACTGGCATCATGCCTCACCGTCAAGCCCACAGTCATGACACATTGCTTTGTTTCCCTCTTTAACTGAAGTGTATTAAATGTAAAAAAAAAACACAAAGCTGCCTAACTCCATAAACAGGGAAAAGCATAGTGAATTCTGTTGCAGTCCCTTTAGAATAGTGATCCCTCGTCTACCATAGGGGTTGTGTTCCAGAACCTCCCGCGAATGGTGAAAATGCGTTAAGTAAAATCTGTTTATTTTTGTATATTTTAAACCCTTATAAACCCTTTATATTCTTAGATATTAGGTAAAATTCATTGAAATTGTGTAAACACTATATGCTACGCACAAATATACGTACCGTATATCATTGCGTTATTTAACAACTACAGTTGTAAACACATTGAACTAATACATATAACAAGAACTATATTTACCATAATATACAGTAATGCACTCTACTTACCCAGTTAATATTAAAGGAATAACCATAATATAACATTTCTAAAATACGAATACTGCAGTCACCCGCCATTTGCATTCTAGTAATATTTAGATTCTCAGCTGATTTTGGCAGCCATCCGCCAATAGCGTCCCGTTTATGAAATCAACAGGGCAAACCAACTGAGGAAGCATGTACCAGAAATAAAGAGACCCATTGTCCGCAGCAATCCGCGAACCATATTTAGATATGCTTGCATATAAAATCTGCGATACAGTGAAGCCGCGAAAGTCGAAGCGCGATATAGCGAGGGATTACCTTATTTAATTCAGATTAAGCCGTGGGAAGAAATAGAGGAAGTGCGAGAAAACAAATGAATGTTTGAGAGTCAGGTAGACACTAGAAAAACCTGGTAGTCACAGCATTGGGTAGAGGAAACAAATGCGAGTGGCAGCACGTTGCACACGCTGTTAATGCAGTTAGTGCAGCAAGCAGAACGGGACATTGAAACTACTACTAGTCATGTCCACCACTAATACATTGACATTTAACAGTTGCGTTACAAACCTACTTTCTGGAATATTGCAGTATAGATCTGCATACCCCTCAATGCATAATCAAGCTAGAATACCAGGGAGGTATACCCGAAAGTGATTTTGGGTTAAAACCTTAACTATGACAGTTACGGCGCGAGCGCGGCATAGTGCCGTCAAAAACAAACGGGAAACGATCCACTAACAACTACGGGGAAACAATGATTTAATGGGGTTCGGAACACACCAGGGAATACACAGAAGCCAAAGGTGCTCAAACAGGGAACATAGGGGAGCACCAGGGAATACACCAGACTACACAAGGGGATTAATCTAACTAAATTACACTATGATACAACTACCTACACCATACTGACACAAGAACAAACAACAGCATAAGCCACTCTGACACCGCACAAGCAGTGGCACAGACAATTCTAACCCAATGACTCACCAGGGAACAGAACAAAAGCAAACACTTAAATACACAGTGACTTAACTAGGAGCAGGTGTAAGGCAGGACAAACCAATCACAGAACAAGGGAACCACGACCAGGTGAAATCAATTAACTAAACACTGAACAAATACTAATAGAAGAAACTACGAATGTGACGGGAATTAAGACACTAGGAACAAGGTATACAGAAAAAAAGGCATGTGAACAAATCATACAAATCGAATCTAACCAAAGACATAGGAAATAAACCAAACTCAAATACGATGAACAAAACCGGGGAGGCTGGAGCCGAACCTGAGTACAGAAGGCTACAACTCCTGCGCCACCCGCTCAGCCCACTGAGCTACACAAAGGCCATGTAAAACAAGAGGTACTCAACACACCGGGAACTAGGGGAAACGGGAGAAACACAAGGGTAAACCAGACACACGGAGGAACACCACAGAGGGAGGGGGGTCAGCAGATGCCGATCATGACATGCCACCTCGGTAAAATCACCTCTATATTCAGTTTTCCTGCTGTAATATTTTTCAGCGAAAGCAATAGGTTTTCCATATTTCTTTACGGGCGCTTTTTAATTAATATTTCAGTGTCTATGTACTTCATATTCAGTAGCCTTGCTTACAGGCACTGGCCGTGCGGCGGGTGACATGGTGTGAAGTTTTTTCCAGGGGTTGGAATGCCACCAACCCCCAAATATCTCCCGAAAGTTGGAGGACCTGCTTGCAGGGCTGGATGTAGATTAATGTCATAGCCAGGACAAAGCAGAAGAATCACTCCTGGCACGGGATTCTAACCGATTACTAGCACAAATCCCCAAACTCGGAGCCACCACTCCGCTCCATAATCGACACTGTCCAATAATCAATGATGAATACGTATAAAAACATATTATACGAAATTTATATGGTGTGTATTGTCCCTCATAGTTAAATGCTTAAAACGCACTTCACTGGACATGTATGTATCGTTTAGGTTTATACTTATTAGTCCATTAATTGTATCTTTTGTATTTTAAACGGAGACAGTACAGTTATTATTGGTAACGCAAAATTATATTTAAATTTCCATCATGACCTCTCAGGGGCTCCGTAATTTAACAATTGAAAAGTCCTCATGGAATAATTATGGCTCACTATCACAAATAAAACCGCCTTTTTCTATGATAAAGTAGATGTATATGTATATATGACGTGTGATATGAGGTGAAATTAAATATTAAATTATAACTCAATTGCACAAGGCATCATAATATGTGTTAAGATGCCACCCACATTTTACCTACAGTCTGGCTTCAATTCACCACCTCCACGTGGGTCGCCAATTTTGTCCAAAATGTTCGTACGCATGGGTCAGAGTTTCCGTAGGCTTGCGCACATTCTGCCGTCACGTTTGTTTCTATTGTTCGCAACGTTTGCGTGGGAAGTACGACTCTTGCAGGTCCTGTTTTTTGTCTACGCAGCGGTTATAAATGAGCCCCCAATTCTGCAAAACAATTATAAATGGGGTTGTAATACTCATATCATACGCTTCCTGGAATAGGATAAGTGATTACAGAAGATATGTGGATGACTGGTAAAAAAGAGAAAAGTCACACTTAAAGAGGGCAAGTTAAAGAGAGAATAAGGGTGTTGTCAACGTTCCTTTCAAAGAAACACCCTTTGAATGTAGTTCAGCAAAAGAGGTGTTGAAAAAGGAGAATACATTCTAACCACCATTATTTAGATTAGATTGTATGAATCTAAATGATGGATGGTGTGCAGCTTTTCACAGCTTTTAATTGAGTCTAGTACAGGTAAACTAAACACCTGCATGCAATTCCCATAAAGACCAGGGATCTGAACCACTGTTATAGAAAATAAGATTGTGGTCATATCTTAGCAGAGCGCTTTCATTAGAGATCCTCAATCTTAAACCGGAAAAAGAGGAAATGGCCAAGGAAATGTTACACTGACAATTAAAGCATTAGTGCTAGGATAAGGTTGGGTTATTATAAATGACAGACTAGTCTGAGGAATGCTATGAGCGGGAGGAGCAAGGAATGAGGAAAAGGAGATTAGAGATCAGCCACAAAGTTACAGTATAGTGACTGGATACTTACATTTACAGTTTGGCTGAAGGAACAAGAATCAAATGGTTTTAACATTATTATTTAAGGCTTACACACTGAGCTATATGACTTATAAACAACATATCCAATACAGGATCACAGAGGGCCTGGAGCAGGAACCACAGGACACAAATCAAGGAAATAGTTTGGATGGGATACCAGTCCAGCACAGTGCAGGATTAAGAATAATATGCATATTTTCATTCATCATTTTATTGTTTTATAATACATACATTGCTGTTGTACCATAAATGTGCCATACTTAAATTAGGGAATATATTTTCATACTGTGCAGTGGAAAAAAGGTGAAGAAAAAGGTTCAAATTTGATGGAATATCTGTTCATGAATGAACTGTGATGGTGGAGCACAGGTTCCCAATTTTAATTTTCTGAGTATGAGTCTCACTGTTGACAGGAGAAGATAACCAGTAAACCATAATATTTAACCAAATACTTAAGATCTACACTTCTACAAGCCCATGAATTTCTTAGAATAACATGTGGTGTCTTTTATACGTGGAGTGGAGTCCGTCTTTAACAACATAAACACTTTTGCCGCCAAAGCTGATAGCATGTTAATTTTTTCACTAAACACCAGGGGGGGCAGGTGTGCAGTACGATTGTTATGGTTTAATTTTTTTCCCAGAAAGTTTAATGATTTGAGTATAATTCCAATAAGATTTTATATTGTCAGCAAATAGTAATAGCCATAAACCTATGTTAAATCAATGATTCTGTAGCTCCTTGTTCTACATGTTTGTGCTGTCAATAAGTGTATATAGTTGGTTGTGTTGCAAAAAAGGTTTGTAAAGGTTAAATAGAGTTTGCTGATTAAAGTGTCTGTTGGACCTTGTTCTTAGGCAAAGTGATTACAAAACCTGTTTGTTGAAACGTGTATTTAAATATTTGTGTTGCTTTTCCTGTAACCACTGCTGGGGAAAGTCTATACCCAACCCGCTAATTATTTTTATGAAAAGGAATTGTGCAATGAAATTGCCAACTAAATCAAACTTTCTCAGAGAATTTTAGAAAATATAGAAAAATCAATGGATAATATAACGATCTATAGAGCTACACCTTCCATTATACTTTTTGGGTTATTTTAAAGACAAAAAGATTCAATGGATTTTAACATTAAAATGAAGGCAAATCAACCATTCCACAAACGTGAATAATAAATTTGAAATTATGCTTTCTCTGGATAATATAAGAATTCACTGATTGTTGTGATTATAGAAAAAAAAACTACATCTGTTTCAGTGGTACTTTTCATATTATTACACAATCTATACATATGCAGATTTCAAAATGAAATTTATTGTCAATGAGCTAATAAGAATTTACAATATATAGAAGATAACAGAAGGATTTTTAATAATACTCATTATTATCAGATTTAGGGAATTTGGCTGTTATTCTGCCCATCGCTTCACAACGCAGGAGATCATTTCTATCTGGTAAATGTATATTTTCCACCTTTCCAGTACATGGAATGACAAAATATTCACCTCAGATACTGTGTGAAACTCAAAGTAAAGGGATCAGCTTTGGGTGAAGTTTTGTTGCTACAAGAATTGGATGGATAATAGATTGAATAATTACACATATTGCAAAACGGTAAAAATTCCAGATAGAATACTGACACCTCTAGCATCAAAAGGGGGGCACTAAGTGCAAAGGATAGTTTTGATCCACTCCTACCGCCATTATTTTTCAATCTAATCCTTGTCAATTCTCATTTGTTGCCTATTACTATGCAACATTTTTAACCCTTTTTCAGAAAGTATGACTTGTGTCAGAAATTTCCACATCTGAACTTTGGTATGCAAGCCCACCCTCCAGCAATCATTAATAGACAGTTTCGTTAAGGTACTGGAGCACAAGTCTGGTTTTCACAGTTACATCCTGTGCCCCCATCATGAGGACTGCAGCAGTTTTCTGTGTTTCATTCTGCATTTTTCACCAAATCACCATTGGCACGGAAAATGACCTGGAGTACGAGTCTGCTGTCCACTACACAACGGCACATATTCAGATTGCTCAAATAACTTACCATACTTTTAATAATTTTGTGGCTAGCAAAAATTACTAAATGGTGATAAGAAAAATAAGAGGCAAAGTCATACTCGTTTTGCTGACTCAGTGGACCTTGTCTCTGCTCCAGCGGTAGGAGTACCGGCAAACGGACGGTGAGGGAAGTTAATGCCCCTGCGGCGGTCAACTGCAAGATGAGCCCTTGGAGTGAGTGGAGCAGGTGTGGTCCATGTTCTAAACGCACGGTGAGTGGCCACTGCGTATGAGTCACCAAACATCCTAGAAGGCTAAACTAGCACAAGATCATTGTACAAAAACATGTGAAATAGAGTATTTGCAATCCATGATTATGATGAGAATATGTAACAAGTTGGGTTTTTCCGTTTTAAGTTCCGCTCCAGAAGTGTAGATGTTTTTGGGCAGTTCAATGGTCTCCCATGCAACCAGCGCCTAGGAGACAGGAAGGCTTGCAAGACAGATCATGTCTGTGAAGAGGAAATAAAGCCTCTTTGTTCAGAAACTGAGTTTCAGTGTGACTCAGGTACATTAACTGTCAATCCAAATAAATATACATAAATATACATAATATACACAAAATACAGTATATACCGAAAATATAGAAAATAGTGTAGACTTACACTATATGGACAAGAGTATTGGGACACACCTCTTAATCATTGAATTCAGGTGTCATTCAGACCTATTGTCACAGATGTATAAAATCAAGGACCTAGGCATGCAGTCAGATTACCAAACGTTTTTGAAAGAATGGGTCATTCTGAAGAGCTCAGTGGGAAGGCATGTGACTTGTCTGCAACATGGAGAAATTCATCACTCTTATAATAAAATCTCCCATGGCTCCTTCAGTATGTCCCCTGAAGGCCTGGTAATCTGCTTCTCTTATCCAGTTTGGTGGCTCCTGTGCTAGGCAAATGATTTTATCCCCATCTCCTGATCTTCTACTCATTGTATTGTCTCTACTTTGAAATTGCCCACCTTTTAAAGCTTATACAATGATTCAACTATAGATTACAACAATCACGATTATTACAACTGAATACGTTGAAAACACAATCATTACAAGTGAACACGGTTCACAGGGATAAGCTTCATCACTGATTTTATCATTAATGGCTACTATTGAAGCTAGCTACATTTTTTGATAGGTCGCCTATTTTAATAGTTTATTTGGCTTTCATATTGTTGTTTGGTATGTATAAAGAAAGAAAAAATATGATCCATGAATGTCAGACTGCAAAAAAAATACAAGTAATATAAAGACAATTATATGCTTTTAATTGAAGGACTGTGCATTAAACATAAACTAGTATGCAATGGGGACAATGACTGTGGAGATTTCTCTGATGAAGACACCTGTGAGGAAGTTAAGCATGCACCATGTGGAAAACAAGAGCTGGAGCTATCTGAGCTGGGTAGAACAGCTGGATATGGGTGAGTTCTTGTCACGTCCTGCCCGCCACGTCCTCTTGACTCTCCTGTCTCCTCCCTGGCATGGCCCTAACAAGCCACGCCTGGCAGTTGTTTGTCTTGCCTCTCATTCCTGCCCTTGTGTTAATCACTCCAGCTGCATCTCATTCGCTCCCTCGTCAGTCGTGTATAAAAATGCTTCCTTGTCCTGTGTTCCTCAATCCCATCCTTGATGTCAAACCTGCATGTTGCCAGTGCTGGTCCTGGCCTCCTGTTAATTTCCTGTATTTGTTCTTTAAGTTCAATTAAAACCTCTTCTATTTTGTTGTCATGCCTGCTCTGAAGTCCTTCATCCCTTGCCTTGTGACAGAATGACAAGCATTCAAAACCTGTCTGGCCGCTATCCTTAGGAGCATCTCGTGCTACACATCGCTGCTCTCTCCTGCACCCGGCCTCCTACCTCAACCTAAGCCTCCTGCCATGACCTAGACAAGATTTACCCCCCCCAAAGCCCTTGCTTTTTCCATCTTCCAGAGCAGATACAAAGACCTGCTTGAAGACACAGGTTTCCAGAGCTGAAAGATTCACTCAGGTGAGTGGTTGGATGAATTGAAATCAAAGACCTGGGAGGTGGAGTGCTTTGAGGATTTTCTGCTTACCTTGAAGGAGATGGTGACTACTCCAACCAGTGGGCATCCCTCAACTCCGGAGTGTGGTGACCCATCACCCTAATTTCTGCAGTTTACTGCCGATCCGCCCACTGGCTTCCTGTAGCTAGCTGCTGATTCACCCGCTGGCTCCAGCCACGGGAAGTGAAGTAAGCTGAATCCACACCAGTTCCCGATCCTGAGAGGGCTGCTTCGCCCGCACACCAGGCTCCCAGTCCGGCGGTCCTCGCACCTGACCACACAGCAGCCATGCCTCTAGATGTCCCGGCCTTGCCTCACTTGCCTCCGGGTATCTCTGCCTCATCTAAGGTCCCGCTGGTGCCGGCCTTGTCACTGTCTCTGGTCCCGCAGGCCTTCCGAGGCCCTTGGGTCCTACAATCTGGATGGGCTCCCACTCACCAGTGAATGGGCCCAGTAGGATCCACATCCCAGGGTCATCGCCCAGTGTCCGAGAGGTCCCCCACTTCCAGTCCCCACACCCCAGTCCCTGTCCCATTGCCCTGTCCTATTTTTTACTGTGCCCTGGTTTGTGTCCCCTATGGCCTTTTCGTCTGGGTCTCTATGGTTCCTACACCCTGTCCTGGTGTATGTCATGCTTGTCCCCCTTGCTGTCCTTGGTCTTGCCCTGGTGTGTTTGGTGCCCTTAGTAGCATCCTGTATCTTGTCCTGTGTTTACATCCATCTGGTGTAGTGTGTCCTGTCCAAGGGCTCTGTCCATCTGGTCCTTTGTTGCATATATCCCATATGCCCTGTCTAGTATGGTGTCCTCAGTCTCCTCTCCTGCTTGTCCTGGAGGGCATACTTTGGGGGGGGGGTACTGTCGCATCCTGCCTGCCATGTCCACCTGACTGTCCATGGCATAGCCCTAACAAGCCACGCCTGGCACTCATTTGTCTTACCTCTTGTTCCTGCCTTCTTGTTAATCACTTCAGCTGTGTCTTGTTTGTTCCCTCATCATCCCATATCTCGTATAAAAGTGCTTCCTAGTCCTGTGTTCTCCAGTTCCATCACTGACTGTTGTCAGTACCTTCTCTTGCTCCTGTCATCCTGTTCTGGATCCCTTGTGATCTGGTTTTTCCTGTATTTGTTCTTAAAGTTCAATAAAACCCCTTCTATTACGTTACCACGCCTGCTCCTCAGTCCTTTGTCCCTTGCCTCGTGACTGTTCCCTCATATTCTCTCCTTTCAATGACTTTTGTGCATATTACGATTCTCCATGTTCTCCCCATGGCTGCTTCAGGTTCTTTCCACAATTAAAAAGCATGCAGCTAAGGTGAACATTTGCAACATGCATATAAATTTCTTTAAATTGCATCTTGTGTGTGTGTGTACCCCCTGAGGGACTAGCATTTTATTTACAGTATCCAGTGGCTCATGTCCTGTGCTTCCTGGGCTTACTAAAGTTGTTTACTGAATCAGGTGATGTACAGAATCAATGAATGGATTTTACTTCATTTTATTATTTTTTAATCATTAGCTGTGTTCCTCTATTTAAACAGCATCAACATTTTCGGTTCAGACCCGAGAAGCAATGCCTTCGACAATGAAATGTTTAATGGCTTGTGCAGACGAGTGAAAGACACGAGCACGTTAAAATACCATCGCCTCCCTTGGAATGTAGCAACCTTGGACTACGTGGTGCGTTTTCTGTTCACCTTGTGTTTCTTTTGGCTGCTTGTTTAAGATACTAAAGTATCATTTTTCTACATTACACTTGTGGCACCCCATTTAGTTGATATATAACTTATAAGTTAATATGCTATTGCTGTTCCATTTTCATATCTTTTTGGTCCCAAATCGTTTTACTCTTCAGCTTCTTTGTTTGCCTGATGAATCACATGCTAAACCATCAATATTTTATCCAGACCGTTGCAGATGAACAGCTCTCAAGGGAAATATTTCATGAAGCTAATTCTCTACTGAAAGAAATTTTAACGGAAAAAACGCAAAAAGCTGAACTTTCTTTCAAATTCACTCCAACTGAATCAGATAATATTACAACTTCTTTCAATATGACATATAAAAATGAAAAGAAGGAAAGCATAAAAGCTGTCAGTGAATATTCAACTATTAAGGTATGTAGCAAAATATTAATATAAATTTGAAAGAAGATTTATCAAAAAATTATATTCTAAATATTTTTTACATACATCAATTATTAGTAAATGCCTTTAAGTCTTTTTTTATCCATTTAGACAATTTGATATTTTACTTATTCAGTGAGTTAGGTTAATTCCCTTTATCAAGGCTAATGCAGTATTCTTGATCTTGTGACACATATAGTCATATCTGCTCAAGCTTTTTCAGCAATTCAGATGATATATATACACATTCATTCAGTAAAACCTAAATATGCCAGGTGAATAACATTAACAGTAGTTTTTTATTTCAAGACAATCAAGCAATAGTTATGAATTTCAATCTTAATGCTGCTTAACTTGGTCAGGGCTCCTTGGAGGTAGCAAAGAGGCACAGACAGTCCCTAGGTTACAAATGAGATCCGTTCCGCAAGTCTGTGTTGAAGTCAAATTTATAGATAAGTCAGCACAATAATAATACAGTATATTAAAATAATACAGTAATAATAGTAACTACATACAGTACTGTACTGTACCACAATGTAAACTGCTGAAGCCACGCAATGTTTTCATGAGAGTCAACGGAGTGTGTACTTTTGTTATTACGAACCGTTGTATTCAACTCAAATTTTTAGCATAATAGGCTTTATGGTAGTCCGTTTGTAAGTACAAGTCGGACATTCTTATCCCGGGCTCTGCCCATACACTCTGAATGGTTGAGATATACCCTGAATGGGATGTCAGTCCATTGCAGGGCACAGACACTAATGGCAATGTAGTGCCGCCAATTAATTTTAACTGCATGTCTTTGAGTTGTGGGAGGAAACCCATGTGACACTACACAAACAGAATTGTGGTAAGATTCAAACTCTAAACCCTGGAGGTGTGAGGTAACCCACTTTAGACCCGTTGAGCCAGCCTCACACATTAGATAATGCATGAAACACCTTTCTGACAATTCAAATGTCTAACTCCACAATAATCTTTCAGCAAATTTTCATCACCTTAATGGAAGACAAACATATGAAGTAATTCTTACAGACCAACTACTACCTCTTTGGTCATCTTTAAAGCAATGTGTTGATTTAATTTCTCTTTTCAGCACAGGAGTTTTATCCGCATTAAAGGCAAGGTTCAGCTGAGCACATTCAGAATGAGGTCGAGAGATCCCATGCTGACAGAAATCTTTCTGAATGATATATCTTATCTGCCAGTGGAGTACAATAAAGGGGAATACTTCAGATTCTTGGAAGATTATGGAACACATTATGCAATGTCTGGAAAGTCAGGCGGTGAATACGAACTTGTCTATGTTATAAACAAGGAGGTCATGAAGACAACAGGTATGTCGACTGAAAAATGAGATTTATAATCTTATTAATTACACAAAGTATGCTCTAGTATTGAAGACTGTAACCATATAATATTTGTTTTGGTTTGTTATGTTATATTATTGGACATAAATATAAAAACATGAGTTAGCATGCCGTATTAGTGAAAAACAGTACTGGTTTTAAAAAGATATTTGATAAAATATTACAGAATTTTATTCTAAAGTACTATGGTTGATTTCGAACAGACGTGTAATCTAAGTATTCAAACCAACCAAACTTTTTAATATTTTGTTCATTCCAGAAATGACAGAGCAGAAAATCCAGAACTGCCTCAACCTTGACCTCTCTGTTAAATTCGAGGCTGATACATCTATCACTGGGAAAATAGACACAGAAGATTGTGAAAAAGTGACAGTTTCTGCTAATGGTTAGTTCACTGATGAAGAGTTACCATGACATCGCTTTGGGTGGCAAGAGAACCATCCAGCTGAGCACTATTTGAGAAAGTATTTGTGACCCCTACCTGGCTTTTCCACATAGAAACCGGAAATAAAGATGCACTCATTGACAAGGTGGTGACATCCATTAATGGAGGCACAACAGTAGCTGCTACTACCTTGAAGGCTAAAATAGAGAGAAATGGTGTGCTGGATGTGGAAGCCTATGTCCAGTGGGCTAAATCACTTCATGATGCACCAGTTCTGCTCTCCAGTCAAGTATGAATATACAATGAAACACAGCATGGCTTAACATAGTTTCCTTATTGAATAATACATTTTTAATTTTGCCTGAAGAAATCAAATGGTCTGTCATTGCAGCTTGCTTGCCCTTGCTTACCTAGTGCTTGACAGATGGAGGTGTATTTACTCTTTTCTTTTATGGACAGCCGGAGCCTATCCTGTCTCTGATTCCTGTAAATATGGCCCATGCTGAAACCAAGAAAAGCAACCTAGAGAGAGCGACTGAAGATTACATTGCTGAGTACAGTGTGTGCAAGTGCCAGCCCTGCCAGAATGGAGGCACGGTGGCACTGATTGACGGCCAGTGCCTGTGTCTGTGCACGCCCCAGTTTGAGGGACTGGCATGTCAGACACTTAAGTCTGACTTGCTGCCGGGTAGGTCACTTTATCTAATTATATCATAGGACCAGTTGAGTAATTATCATTTTGTATTTTGTATCCATATCCACAGTTCTCAATCGCCTTACTTCTGCAGGCCTGAGATCCTGCATCTTTCCTTTCTATGTTTGCGAGTCAGCTTTTGTTTTGGCAGGAAATGTTATCCAGGAAGGAAACTGGAACTGCTGGTCTCCCTGGTCAAGCTGCAACACAGGTCAACGCTCTCGAACCCGCAGCTGCAATACAAAAGGTCTCTCCAGTGGCAGTTGCAATGGGGACACTATAAATACTGAATACTGCTGAGCAGTAAGGGTTTTGTTGCACATTTCAGTAAAACTAGACTGACAGGAGCATTCATACTGTTTGCAGATGTTGTTTCTATTACCCAGAGATGTTGTTACAATATAAAGATTTCTTTTTCACAACATGAGCTGCTTCTTTAAAAGAGGGAAAGAATATTTGTTCATGTGATGCAGCACTAGAATTCCAGATGCAAATTCTATATGTATCATCTGTATATTTGTTCAGAAATCCAACTTGCTTGTGCTTTATTAATCAAACACGTTTACAAATAAAGGAGATATCCAAATCAGTTCCTTGGTTTACAGTGTATTATTGTTGATGTTCATTTTCTTTTAATTTTTTTTATCTACATAATTAGCATTATACTACATTACACTTATTTAGCAGGCATTTTTTTTTTATTTGTTTATTGATTTTCACAGGAGCATAATCACCAACAAGGTGTTATTGACAAATAACAGACAAACTGTAATGAAATCAGAGAACCCGAGAGAACACATATCATAAGACAAGAAAGGAAAGAGGGAAAAAAAGGGGGGGAGAAAGAAAAAATTATGGCAGTAAATGAGAATAGTTAAAAGTGAAAACAGAAAAATAACACAAAAAACAAACAAATAAATAAGGGCATGAATAAACGACCAAAATAGAATAAGGCAAACAATCAAAAGTAGCCAGCTCATAGTCAGTTGTGTCTGCAAGAAGCACGGACAACCAGAGCAACAGACCATCCCCTATGCCACATCAACCATCGCAATAATACCCAGCCAAGCCACAAGAAGCCCATCAGTCAGGAAGGAGTGGGAAATTCATCTTGTTAATTAACAGGAAAACAGAGCCCCATGCAGGTATTTTTGTCCAAAGTGGCGCATAATGAGAAAATTTGGAGGACAAAGTTGAGGACAAAGGCTTTGCTCAAGGGCTCGACTGTGATATGATTACTCAAATCTTCCTGTCACAAGCCATAACACACTGTGATTCACATCGCCCCAGACAGAGCAACAATAAAACAAATAACCTCAAAATTTAAGCCCAAGTGACTGTAGCTAAAACTGTCTGATTCACCAACTACAATTTTGAATCAAGATCAAGCACAGGTAAGGACTGAGGTTTGTTTATCACATATATCAGAGGCACCAGAGACAACTGCATGGAAATACTCCCAGAGGAGTGATGTTTATTTAAAGAGAGAGGGAGAAAGGCAAAGGTTTAGGGCAAAATGGTAGTTTGTGCTCAGCCAGAACTACTTCTACTACCAAATAGGCGGATACATTTCCTAATGAGCTGATTGGATAGTTAAGAGGTAGAAGTCTCCTTGAGGTGGTTGTTATCCGAGCTCACTATTGGTAAGGAGCATAGGAATCATAAACAATTCGCTTATCCTTCACTCTCTCACTATCTTCTCTTTGATGCAGGAAACACCATGGAAGACTATCCCACCCCTGGTTTGTGGTGATTAGCAGGTGCCAGCCACATCTTGTTTGCATTCCCCACCAGTGGGTGGGAGGCCATCTATAAAAGGCCCACAGTTATGAGAGATCCCTCTGTGTCTGTCATGTTACTATATATAAGTAAGTATGTATGTATATATTTGTGTATATATGACAGTCGTCGACATCTTTCTTAGATCGTGTTCCTAATCTGTTAGACTGCCATTAAGAACTTTTTCATATGGCAGTTTTATGTTGTCCACCTTATATGGTTACTTCTTGTGGCGAAGAGCCTCGAGTGCATCAGGGAAGCTAATGTTGCCTAGAGTTTCAGGTCACATGAGAATAGCCAACGGCCAGTAAAAATGCCCAACAAAATAAGACACCTACATGCAGCAGCAGCAATATAGGATTGTGTTGGTGGTGGGGACAATAGAAATGACATAATTTTGAACTGTGCAGAAGAACGTGATGGTAACCTTCTGTACTGTACCACGACACCTTAGGGAGGGACACACCAGAATGAATAATGATATGATGTGTTGGATGACATTTGATATGGTACTGAAAAAAGGCTAAGAATTCTTCAAAGTACAGCTGCTATTTATGATGCAATTAGATGAAAGCCTTTTGGAAATTAAGACAATAACATCTTAAACATGGATGAGACACATATCCAAGTCAAATGCATGACCTCAAATCAATATCATGATTAATTGCACATTTTACCTCGATTACGATTATTTAACGATTATTTTTTCTGCCCTCATGTTTTATTGAAATGATTTGTATTGTAAATATTCCAGCATTACTAATTGCGCATATTTTTTCTAATGAAGGATTGTACATCTTTAGGATTTTAAATACTTGAAGGAAACACACAGATGAACCTTTTAGTGGTTATTCATTGACTATTTTAAACAACTGAAATCGAGAAACAAATCGCTTGAAATGAAAACGTCTTGTGAAAAAGGTCGCATTTTAGTTTTAATGTACAAAGCAAGTACCCTATAAACGGGTCTTGTAGGTAATTCACAAAGAATTATAAGCTTCAAGGAGCTGAAATTTCTATTAAACCTTTGATAAAAGTTTGCAAAGCCGAGGAATCGCTACAGTTCTTTTACAATGCGAGGAAGTGGCCACTCACGGACTGCTCAGATCTTCTCCTCATCCACCACCACAGTGCCTGGTTGGATCAGGTACCCCAGGAATTTCAGGGTGATTTGGTGAAATTCGCACTCCTCCCCCTTGGCAAACAGGTGATGCTCCCGTAGCTGCTGCAAAACCTGTCAAACCTGTTGGACATGCTGTTCATATGAAGGGGAATAAACCAGGATGTCATCAATGTACACAATAACAAACTGACTGATCATCCCACGAAACACCTCATTCGTGAACGACTGAAATATGGATGGGGTGTTAGCAAAACCATACAGCATGACCTAGTATTCATATTGCTTGGTATTCATAATAAAGGAAGTCTTCCACTCATCGCCTTCTCGAATCCAGACCAAACTGTAGGCATTCCGAAGGTCCAGTTGGTGAAAATTACCGCCTCCCATAGTTGCTCAAGGACAGAGGGGATCAAAGGGAGCGGCTCTCTTCTTTTTGCCATGATTTCATTGAACACACGGTACCCAATGCAGGGACGGAGGCCGCCGTCCTTTTTCTTCACAAAGAAGAACCTAGAGGTTACTGGAGAGGTAGAGGGTCGGATTATACCTTGTGTTAGGCCATCTCATACAGTATGTACTCCTCCAGCGCCTCCTATTTTGGCCGGGACAGGGCATACAGATATCCTTTGGGGAGAGGGGCTCCCTCTAGAGAGCCGATGGGGCAATCACATGGCCGAAGTAGCTGGAAAGCGTGTGATTTGCCGAAAACATCTGGGAAGTCATGGTACTCCTCCGGGATTACCGACAGATCCTCTAGTTTTGGGCTCTATATGGAAGACACTTTACAGGGAATGGTCAGGCAATGTAACATGCAAGAAGAGGACCACATGGTTAATTTCCCCGTGGACCTAAGTCATTATATTTTAATTGAATTACCTGAAAAAAAAACACATACTGAGAGACTGTTAACTTTTAGCTGCTATTTAATTTGAAATGCTATATTACACTATGTAACAAATTTTTATTTTTATTTTGTTCCTGGGTACAAAGTGTGTTTTCCTAACCCGTTATGC
>JAAGVU020000113.1:13403970-13416111 GCA_011763525.2 Mormyrus iriodes | reverse complement strand
TAGTGAGGCAAAGTGGACTCCTAACAATGAATATTCTTTTTCACACCATCTTTACCACAAGCCCAAAACGAACACTGCACCCCATATACCCCTAGTGGGGCCCTAAAGAACCCCAAGTGGATGTGAGGGTTAATTCAATTTTTTAATTATTTTCATCTTTGTCATAAAAGAATGTGCTCTTCACACATTTGCCCATTTTATTATTTTGGAATATTACGTAATAGAATAGATCATAAGCTCTTTTTTCCATAGGTTCCTGAGAGCAGTGAACTAACGCCAATTGAGCAGCATTTCTGTGACCTAGCAAGACCAAGGGATGAGCTTGAGGTGTGCCTGTTTGAGCTGATGGCCAATGAGAAGTTCGGGATACAGCGTAACCCCGTCTACAAAACATGCATACAAATAATCTGAGGATGGGACAGCACATATCTGACACGCAGAGACCCAGATAAGTAATATGAAAGCATGTGCCAAAGTTTAGCTCATGGACACTACCATGCAGGTATAGCAGTTTATATTTACTGTGTTACATGTGGCACCCACATGTAGCATTCATGGGGTTCTTAAATGGTCCTGCATTTGTTGGAGGAAACTGCCAGACAGTCTGCAGGAAAAATGATGAACAATCCAGCACCACACAGACAAAACTGGAGAACACTTGACTTGGGTGAGAGTGTGATCTACAAAGCCTGCATGAGACCTCCCTTTGAAAAATTGGTTCTTAACCTGCAATCCAAAGATATGCATTGGTGCTGCTGAAGTGTGTTAGTGTTTCTGTGTGTGTGTGTGTGTGTGTGTGTGTGTGTGTGTGTGTGTGTGTGTAAGTGAGTGAGTGAGAGCATGCATTTGTGCGTGCATTAATCTGGCATCCCATCCTGACCAATCATGTTGTCCATGTACATATGTTGTATTTACATTATGGTTGGTTCAATACCAGAATTTTGGGTTCGGTACAGTACCTGGCATGGTAGATCGGTAATGGTATCAGTTTGGTATCAGTTTGGTATCAATGCAAAAAATAAATATTCTCACTATATTCAATACAATTTGCATTCCCTTGCAATAGTTTTGCATTACTAATAACTGTACCTTGTCCGTTTTAAGTAAAAAAGACAGAATGAATGGACTAATAAATATAAACCTGAACGATACAGACGTACAGTGAATGGTGCTTTAAGCTTTAAACTATGCACACCATATAACTTTCGTTTTATGTGCTTTTCTATTTATTTTTTAACGATTGCACTTATTAATAGTTGCATAATTAGTTACGCAAAAATATTGCAAGGGATCGCAAAACTATTTCAAAAAATATTTTCCCACCCTGACCTCTTAGGGACTCTAACTGTGAAGTAGACTTGCAAAAACCTATTTTTAATACGATGACTACAGAAATTACACATCATATGCAAGTAATACAAAATCCCGGACATTTCTCTCAATTTCACAAATCCTGGCCAGACACAATTTTTGGTCATCCTAACTGCACTAAAGATGTCATTAGACCTTAGATCATTAGACCTGATTTTCAGCATATTTATGTGATCATCATGAATACCTTCCTATCCTGGAATTCCCTGTACAAATTGATGCACATGCATCAAATATTTAATAAGATTAGATGTACTGCCTCCTCCTGCCACACATGATTTGAGGCGCCGTTTGCATAAAGGTGTGGAAGGGGACTCCACTTCTCCACTATCACTTGCCCTAATTGTAAAATATCTCCATAGTTCACTTCAACAACCTTGTTTTTCCACAAGTTTCAGCCCAGTTTGGGCTGTTGTTGAAGCAGTATTTTTTTCTCAGCTCTAACTTCACGCTGTGTGTCAAAGCTCTTTCACTGTTAAGAGTTAGACTTACATCACACCCATGAGCTGCCGGTTTAGTCTTAATGAGTGGGTGCAAAATCAAACTTTTAAAGGTACATTTTAGAGTACGGTGAAAAAAAGCGACGAAAAAACCTTTAACTACCGAAATTAGCAAAATGATGATACTGTACCGTTTTAAACTTAAAATCTACTGGTAACGGTAAATTACCGGTAGCTGGAACAACCCTAATATTTTTATATTCATGTATAGACATTATTTATACATACATTTTTATATATGTTTCATTTAAAATGCTTTAATTCAAAAGGTTAAATGTATCTGATGAAATACATAGGATGTTTTTGAAAATTTACATACTACATTTTCATGTAGTATGAATGAATGCATATGAATTATCATTTTGATTGTCTCTGGACAGATTGCTTTTGTACACGTTTACTAAAAAATGATGGGAAATAATCCATCCCATCTACTTTCTGTACCCACTTGTCCTATTCAGGGTTTCAGTGGTCTGGAGCCTATGAGCACAAGGCAGGGAATAACCCAGGATGGGGCATCAACCCATCACAGGGATGGGAAATAATGTGTCAATTAAATATTTTTCAGCAAATTTGGAGTTTGTGTCCATAGTGTGTATTAATCTAAAAGGAGTTAAAAGGATTATTGATTGTTTAATACTTTTGTTGCTATGCCGTTTTTAAGGAATGTTATCTTCTTTAAAATGTGCCATACTGAATTTTCAATTAAAGTTATATGAAAATGTCAACCATTCATTTTCCATGTGGCTTGTCTAGTATAGAACCGTACACTGAAAACACTGTGAAACTGAAACATTGATTTGTTAAATGTTATGTTGAGGCTATAACTATAACACTTGCATATCTGTACACCCGCTTATTCATTTTAGTACATTTTCAGTGTAAAAATGTCACTACCATTGTTTTCCACAAGGTGGCAAAAGAGCTCAACATTAGAGAGAGCCTTGAACAGACTATGCCTGTTTTTTACATTGTTCTAGTATTGAGAACAGTTTGAGAGAAATTTATTTGAAAATGAAAGTAATAGGCAAATCAGTTAATTTCTGTAAAAGATCCAGGGTGTGTTGTTTATCTTAAAATTATGTGTACAGGCTGCTCCCATAAACATCGAATCGTGGCTGCAACAGAATATATACATTAGGGAAGAGGTTAAGTTATTGAGTATTGGAATAACTAAGATTCTGGATCAAACTGATTTTGAATGGTGTCATAGTTTATGTCTTAGGCAGTGCTGCAGCCTGTCAGAAACACCCATTCTTTTGGGATTTCCACATACTACAGTGTCTAAATTTTACAGAGGGTGGTGTAAAGATAAAAAAAAACACCCAGGCCAAAAACATCTTGTTCATGTGAGAGGTCAGAGGAGAAAGGCCAGACTTGTTAAGGCTGACAGGAAAGTGCAACAGTAATAGCTCAGCACAACTGCAGCATGCAAAATGGCTTCTCTGAATGATCAGTTTGTCTGCCACTGAAACAGATCTGGGGGCCAACATTGGCCTTAATCACTACTAGCTAGGTGTACCGAACGAAGTAGTTACTAAATGCATCCCCATAGACAAGTAAATTTTCATTGCCCTTTACAACCGTGTCACTGAAATTGCAATAATTTTTTGCAGGTTATTTTTCAGAGGTATGGAAAACATCCTTGAACACCGACTGATTTATACTTTTACAATAAGGTTCTAGCTATAAATCACTGCACTATTTTATCATTGACTGCATGAGGAGCGTCATCTTCAGAGACATTTCTATGCCTTTTCCTCTAGCATGAATAACTAAAAAAATTAAAATGTATTATATAATTTTAATTAAATAATAATAAAGATTGTTCTATATTTGAAGAATATCACAATATGAATTAAAAATGATCCACCTCTCACACATTTTAACCAAAGTGCACATTTTTCGCATATCTGAGGACTTTCACGTAATATTTGAATTTTCTGTGCAGCAATCACTTTCCATTTCAGCATTTGGAAGAATTTAACACTGTATAATGTATTCCACCATCTTTGCAGGCAAGTGGCAATTTGACAGTAGTGGGTGTTTACATACCTGACCTCAGATTCTTAATCTTTTATTTTTATTCAAACTGTGATTTCTTTTCACAAAGTAATTAAACTGAACTAAATTTTTCAATGTGGTTTACAAATTGAACTAAAAAACCTTTTTTTTCCACACACAGGACTCCAGCTGTCACAGTTCATCATCTTGTATATATACACCTCTGAACTCCTGTGGCTGCTTTGCAGAACAGCTAAATTCTACGTGGTGTAAAGAGAGCAGGTTTCGTTCTGAAAGCTTGTTTAAAGTATACACAGAGACTGAGGGATCATAAAGGAACAGCATTAATAATATCCATCGCAGCATTTGTATAAGCCTCCAATCCCCGCACCACTCTTACTAGAGCTGATGGCTCGCATTGTTTTACATAAAATCCTCATTCATTTTAGCAGCATTTCAACCATCACTCAGACATGCAAATTAAGTTTATAAACAGTCAGAGCTCTCATGCTTCAATGCCATATTTGTAATGAATAGAACTACTTATCTTAATTTAGTATTATATAAAACAAACATAACATATAAGAGCATTTGATATTGTGAGCTTAAATAAATGCATTTAGGAGAAAAAACAGACTGCACTACTCTATGTAATTTCTCTCCCTTGCAAGCTTACTAAGAACTTAGAAGCCATTTAATGTTTAAGTGAGTGTTTGTTCACACCGCTGACCCAAACTGCCCAAGACAAAGTTCACTGAACCCTCCCATAATTTTGAAAGGGCTAGGATGAATGAATGGTAAAGAGGTTCTCAAAAGTGAGGCAGTAATGCACAGTGAGTAATGATTATGAGAGAGACAAGTATTTCTGACCTCTCTTTTTCTTCCTAAATTTTGGATCACTTTTGAAAGTGAAGCGCAAGAGAAATTCATCTAAGTTTTTACCAATGATTGAATTTCCTCTGTGAGAAAATACATGGATTATGTAGTGTTTCGCAATCCTGATAGGGTCAATCATAGAGTTCTTTTAACTTGGAAAAAAATAATAAATTAAATCTTTAATGCTCAAGAAAGTTCTTAAATAAAAATGCTCTTTTTAAAATAGCAAAATAAAACTCCCTCATGCATATTTGTATGTGATATGTAATCCCTCATTTGACGCAGACAGCTTTTTGTTTATTTACCCATGGATAAGTTGTGGGTGAATTATTAATGCTAATTTTCCAATGACGTCTTGTCTTTTGACCTCATTGCATCATTGCAGATTTTGAATGACTGCATTTGTGTTGGTTTTAGTATTATTTTACCGTGGTTGCGGAGCAACTTGCTCAAATTAAGTCCCTGCCAGTGGTCATACAGAATTTGAGAAGAAAACAGACTGTGGAATTGATCTGACTGTGGAAGCCACAACTGAAACATGATCTTCTCACAAAGGTATTATAGCTGGGGCAAAGACTTTTCCTCACATATTTAAGTAGGAATTTTACTGTTGTAGGTCATGCCTGTGATCTTTAGGGTGCAGCAAGTAATACCAGATGGGATGAAATATAGACATTAAAAAAGTTTAGCTTCACACTCATTTTGTTAAGGGGAATTGTTCTCAAAGGATGTGCTGCCAGTAGTGTTTGGAGAACAATAAAAACAGGTACTCTGGCATTCAATAATACAGATTTTTTTTAAATATGTGTATATTGAGCAAATAATTACTAGAAATAAGTGTTAATGATTGAAATCATTTAGCGATACAGATGAAGCTGGTCATTAAACTTTCAAAAAGATATTGAATATTTTACATCACCATGCAAGTCAAGAAATCATGTTTAATATTGATGACAAGTCTGAAACTGCAACTGCTCTTGACAATTTTTAGTTGTAGGACAATTTAGTTCACAGTTGTATTTCTTTTTTTAGAAAATGCAACTGTATCTAGTATCTGAATTGTTATCATTATTTGTCCTATCATTTGCCTTTATAATAGTGCACATATCTAAACAACATGGCAATATTTATTTAGAAATGATAACACACAACACACATCATGTGTAAATCATATATAACAGCTTTAGATGTTTACTCTTGTTTATATTAATTTTCTTTTCATTCAGCATGACTAGAAAGAAGCAGAAAATAATATGTAGAAAAGAATCATGTATCAGGTTTTATGTATGTATATGTATCATGTTATACATGAGTATTCTTTTATATATATGTATATATGATTTTAAGTGTGCGGTTTTGTAAGGAGTTATTATTTTGAGTTATGTATACATATATTCATGTGTGATAGAGCCTTTTAGTGTATTTCAAGTGTATGATTATTTTGCATATAATATAGATTTTTTTCTAGCAAGTCCGACTGATGATAAAATGTTGAGCTTTATGCTTAATTTACCATAAACTTTTCTTCAGAGCTTCTCAGTGTTAGCCCACCCTCCCCTTCCCCACCCCCAAATCCTACGCCCATGAGAAGGGTGTCGCCGTGAGCACCAGCGGGCTCCATTGTGTGAGCATGACAGCACATTCCCATGCCAGGGCCCCAAGCTGTCAGGTCCTGCTGTCAAAGACCCCAGCAGGAAGGCCGTGCTCTGCCAGGCCATAGCCTGGGACATGCAGCCACCGAGGCACCATGCTGGTTGCCGAATACCAGCCACCGTTGAATAGCAACCGATGGCATGGGGCCTCTTATTTACACAAGTGCCGCCCTTCGTGAGAGAATAGCTATGGCAGGCTAGTACATAAAAAAACAACACACCATGTTCTGCAAAAACACCTCAACTCTTTGGTGCAGAGCTGTCAGGATGGAGAGTTTGCAAAGACAGAATTGGTTGGTGCTGCTTCCTTTTCATGCCTCTTTCTTCTGATCCTTTTGATCGATTCCCTAGCTCTCTTAATCGTACAATATGACTGCTACATTTCATTACAGGACACCTCTGCTCCGTGCGCATGGAGATTGCATAATCAATCTCGTGCAGGTTATCTCCTGCAGTCCAGAGACATTCAGGCTAATTAGTGTCTCTAAATCGCCCATATTGTGTGCAGGTACGTGCATTGCAATGGATGGATACATCTGGGTACAAATTCTCTATTTACAGCTCTTTCAGAGATCTCTAGACTCCCAATGGTATTCAAAGTACATTACATTTGGATACAGCAGTAGCCTCTAATTTTTAGGGTCACAAATATTAGACCATTAGTCTACCAGTATCTCTATTTTTATTTTTATTTTTTTGGTTTGGTAAAACGATTAAAGATAGAATCTCCAGCTGATGGGAAAAATTGCCTCTTTTTTTAGCACTTGGCTCAAGTGTTTGAACGAAAAAAGACTTGCTGAAAAGTGCAACTAAATAAGTTTACTTTGCATAGATTTTTAGTTTAGACCATAACAAATTCTGGAAAAGGAAAACTCTTCCGAGATTCAACTATTTGGATTAACTGCTCAAGTGGAATTACCCTTTTCATAAATACTGTAAAATCTTTGTTGGCTGAGAAAAAAGACATTAATACTTTGAGAACTACAAGAATTCCTAGTTAATTAGCAAACAATAGTACATTGCAAGATATTTTTAGCTGAATGAATTTCATATATATCCATTCATTCATTTTCTGTATCCATGGAGCCCGTACCAGGAAGCACATGGTAAGGTACACTCTGTAAGGGGGTGCCAGTCCATCAAAGTACAGAGCAACCACAAACAAGTATGTACCACAAATAGTGTACAATGTGTAATAAAACACAGTAGAAAACATCTACCTTCTTCTGCACTAACGTATCTATAGTATGAGTATACAGTAGGGCTGTAACAGTACACGTATTCCAGGCAAAGCCTAAATTCACAAGCAGATGTTCAAAACTGAAAATATTATGGTTGCTCTGATATGGCAAACTCAGATATGTTGCAGGAAACAAATCCAACATGAGAGCTCATCTGAGACGACATGATCTGAATGTGAGTATGACCAGAGCAAGGCAGAAACAGCTTCTGCAACAGCCTCACCTCGCACCAATTGAGGCACTTTTCCAGGAAATTCAGGCTGGGCTAAAAAAAATTAACTAAGGCTATAGGGGTGTGTATTGTTACAGACATGTGACCATATCTATTAATGGAGGACATGTAATTAAGGCAGAATTTAGTTAATTATAATTTTTATGATCCAAGCGGTAATACTTTCTATGAATGTCATGTCTATAAGAATCTATGAACAGATTCATAACACATTATAATGCATTTTGACTGTAAATAGAAGATGCTGTAATGCTTTATTAATTCTTATACACACCATTATATTTCATTATGAAGGTATCTATAACGCATTATTGATGACAGCTTTAAGTAAAGTGTTACCATACATTATACATACATTACTTATTTTTGAACTGTTATTTATTTTACACATTTATTTTTACAATGTGCAAATAATGGTCTTTTGTTTTGTTATTCAAAAACATCAACAGACACATTGCCTTGGTTTTGAACTGTTCCTGATTGTAATTGTGTTCACAATTTGAATAATAAACAATTTTGAAACCAATTCCCTGCTGTATCAAAGTTGCACTGAAACCATGAAACCAAAACCGAGGTGTGTACCAAACAACGGATTGTATGTAATGTTACACCCCCAGTATACAGTGTAGTTATTTACTGTTGACTTATAAGTAGATCTCAGTATTCATACCTATGATCATATATGTTAAAGGCTCTGATCCTCCAGAGTGAACTGAGACCCACTGCATGCGGCCTTTACATTGTTTGTATTTTTTTATATTGAGTCCACCATTTGCATGCATGAATTACTTTAATGCATGAATAGTTGTGACCGTTTTAACTGAAATGTGCAGCTGAATTTAAGATTTAATGACATTTATTAATGCCAGTATAAAGTGGGCAGAGAGTGGTTGGGTATGATTCAAAGTGAAGCTGAAGTTGCTTTAAAGATTAGAGTGATATGTACCTGGCACAGGGTCGCCCACCTGGCACAGTCTCCCCTTCAGATGCCCCTCCTTTAGCCCTTCACTCAGTACTTCCACCATGATACTCAGAGAGAGCAGAGCTGTTGCAGGAGAGCATAACTAAGCTTCTGTCTATATAGTGCCGCATGGAGAGCGGCTGCAGACCGGCGAGGCAGGCGAGGCGGAATGGGAGCAGCTGACATATGCTCTCAGAAGGGCAGAAGCACTGGCACAAAGTCATAAAGCATAATCTTTCAAAAAAACTGAATTTTACCTCCTAAATTTAAATAAAAAGTACTTTGTAAAAGTCTTAGGCAGTCAAAGAAAATTATGTTTAAATGTTCTTCTTGTTGGTGTAAAACTATATTGTGTCTGTTAAAGTGTGCTAGCTTAACTATCTCAAAACCTCTCCTAAAGTCACCCCAGGATTTGCAGCAACCATCCAATACAGCCATGTATTTTTTTTACTCAACCAATACCACACCTCATATGGCTAATCCTTGTCTCGACTTTTTTTAACTAAAACTACCTGACTAACTAACTAGTTAACTAAGCTGGTGGTGAAATTTAACAAATACATGAAATGGCTGGGGTGCTCTTGAGGAGATTTTTGGAAACCAAAGTGATGTTCCAGCAAGATATCTGAGTTTTTGGAGAACAGAAGAAATTCTTGTTAGTTTTTTTCATGTTGCTCTTAATTTGCTTTTGTCTATTGTGCAATTGTGCTTTTTTTGTGAACCAATATACACTTACTACCCAGACAAATAGCTTTAAACATTTCCATTGACTGCCTACGATTATTGCAATATATTGTAATGACTGTTAAAGATATGTTGAATGCACTTGATGGCATCATGGTAGGTTGCACTGTGGTCTCACACCACCTCCACCTCTGTGTGTGGAAGTTGCATTTTCTCACCATCTTCCCATGGGTACTCCCATAGGACAAAAATGCATAG
The DNA here is from genome assembly GCA_011763525.2 of Mormyrus iriodes. Taxonomy (NCBI): domain Eukaryota; kingdom Metazoa; phylum Chordata; class Actinopteri; order Osteoglossiformes; family Mormyridae; genus Mormyrus; species Mormyrus iriodes. Next base: position 13,406,332 of record JAAGVU020000113.1, on the reverse strand, counting down.
TTTGGTGAAATGGCATCTCTGAACTAACCTTAGTGTGAGTGTGTGTCCTTTGATGGCCTGGTGTCCCCTTGTGCCCTCCTTCCTGGGATAGATTCCAGCTTTCACTGAGATTATACCGATTTACTGAATTGCTGGCATATATGCAGGCATAAATTCCAAAGACTCAAGGAAACTGAAATAAAACCAATATATGCATAACATCTTTACATTAATACAAGGCGGGATATTAAAAAACCTTTTGTGTCATAACACTTGTGGAGATACATCTGAGGCTCCACTATCATCAATGCACTTGTGGTTATATTAACTTCATTATTATTAGTGTATATTGAGTAACTAGGGCAAAACATAGAAAAGTTGAAATTCTTCCTAAAAATTCAATTCCCATATGACTCCTTGTCTTTTGAAGACTTTATTTTGCAATAAATTACCATAAGACATAGCTAAATTTATATAATGTATTACACATGCTGCATTTCATTTAGATTTCTTACATTTTTTTAACTACCAAATAGGGCAAGGCCATTCTATGTTAATGCAAAAATTTTTTTGTGGGGAAGATTTGTGGGGAAAAAACAGTGAAATAATCAACCAGCTAAATTCTCTAAGCAAAATTAAGGCAATATCAGCAATATAACTTCCTGAGTGTTTCCCAGCATGTTATAAAATTTAGGTAATTAGCTAACATATTTCCTGTACCCAGCCCTGTCCAGGTGAAGTAGATGGAAGATGGGTGAATAGATGGATATTTCCATACAAATTCCTTGTTCCTTTCTGGAGATTCAAACTAACTTATTAACTTAACTTAGCAACAAATTCACCAATTATAATGTAATCAAAAACTATGACAACCTTAACCCCTACCCAGCCCTAACCTTAACCAAAAGCAACCAAACAAAATAGAACACTTTTGGCTGTTTTAGTTTTTTGATTGCATTCACAGATTTTTATAAAATTGAGTTTTCTTTTGTGTGGACCAGACTCAAGACAGTCCCAACTAGGTAAAAAGTATCAGGTTTTTTATTACATTTATTACGTTGGATCTCCATAATGTAATGTCTGCAAAACCACACACACACATCGATTGATGCTATTTCTAAAATGTTTTCAGTAACTTCGGGGATGTTATTCATATAATGTTGATGCAAGCTTTGCTTGAGACTATGTTGCCAGAACGTACCAGAAAAGGGCTCAATTACTGGCCATGGAGAGAGCATTCCACCAGATTATAGTCACTACGAGTTTGCTTCACAAAATCACTTCTTATAATTTAGAACAGTTCTGACACCATTAATCTGCCACCCTTGATTCAGCAAGGAAATATGTCCACCAGCAACGGGATCATTAAAGACAGCAGCAGCCCAGCCTGTAATTGGACGCAACATTTTTCTTTCCTGAGTAACCCATGGAATCCAAGGGAAATGAAAAGTGTATGGTGAAATGCTGTCTCTTAATTTGCTGTCTAAAATGACAAATGACATCTCGTACGTTTTTAGCAACTGGTTTTGATATAAAATTTAGATTTTTGTGTGATATGTAATGTTATAATGAAGACTTTATAACATATATTTAAATTTTCAATTTATTTACATTTATTTATTTAATTTAGTTATGTCTTTAGACAAAACTGATCCATCTAATATAAAATGTATTTGAATAATCTTTAAAAAGAACTAAACTAAAGATGACTATTTGTTCTCAGTATATCCACACTAGGAAGAGCAATTTATATATCATTTAAATAATGACATTTATATGCACAAAAAACATAAGAATGTTTTCATCATGAGAGAACCAGTACTCATAAAAGTCATAACATCCAAAGAAAACTCATACATTGCATTGTGCACTCATTACAGAAATTTGGTATAAAAAATTGCTTTTGAACCGTAGATAAAATTCCTTTGCAATGCAATAAATGGTGGAATAAATGCCAGAAAATGGTGGCAGTTGATGCGTGACTATTTGTTATTTAAGAGCATGCATGTAACCAATAAATCTCTAATGAATTTCATGTTTTGAAAAGGGAAGTGTCCAGAAATGGTGTTGACTTGCCAGAAGCATTTCCATTTGTTTAAATAGCTGAATAGAGTAACGGTACTTGTAAAGAGATTTTACAAGGATAACGGGGGAATTAAAAGAGGCAAATGGGAGCATCTAAAATTAATCTAAGAGTGCCTGTCCATGGCGATGGAAAATAAGTTGAATAAACCGGGAGCTGAAAATTAATGTGTGTGAAAAATGGTCCCACATAAACCTGAGATAGTGTCAAGGTGAGAATGTGTTGCTTTAAGTGTAAGGTTACATCTCCCGTTGGGTAATAAAATGACCTGCGAGTGTCTTAGCAAATGCCTGTTGAAAC
>JAAGVU020000113.1:13378001-13396006 GCA_011763525.2 Mormyrus iriodes | reverse complement strand
CAGGCCTTATGTAAATGAAAATGTGAAAATTTTCCCATTTTTACATGGAAAGTAGATTAATTTCTAAATTTCATTATTCAGGTCACAAAAGCAAAGTTTAAAGGGAATAATGGCCATTTTCTATACTGTAACAACATAAGCAATTAAGAAATAACATGTATTGTCCAGGAACAAAATTTGTGTTACATAGTGTAATTAGAAATCCCTTTTGAAATCTGAAAACTTTTCTGCTGATTAAAGAAGCAATAAAACTGCCCTTTGTTAGGTTAGTTGAGTGTCTGGAGCATCAGCAATTGTGGGTTCAATTAAATTCTCAAAATGGCCAGAAACAAAAAACTTTGTTCCGGAACTCATCAATCTGTTGTTGTTCTGAGAAATAAAGGCTATTCCCTGAGAAATTTCTAAGTAACGCCAAACTTTTGAATGGTATTGTATGTTCAGTCCATTTCAGGTCCTCTGTGATGTTTATAATAGATTTAACAGTTTATAATAGGTTCAGTCTGTGAAAGGTAATAGCCCTCTGAAAATGTAATAAATATTATACCAATTTTTGATGCCATTACAGTTGCTCCAGGTCTTTATGTACAACCACGTCAAGCTAGAAGCATCAGGTGACCAGGTACAAGGTAATAACAGAGAATAGACATCCATACATCCATCCATCCATTTTCTGCAGCCACTTATCCTATTCAGGGTCGTGGGGAGGGTGGGGGCCCAGAGTCCATCCCAGAGGCTACTGGCACAAGGCAGAAAACAACTCAGGATGGGGCCCCAACCCATCGCCGAGCTCACACACACCATTCACTCACACATGCACAGAGAATAAACATCTTGTCCACATTTTTAACATATATTAGTCCACTGAGACAGACAAGTAGTTAATTGAAATCATCACCAGTAACAGCAGAAATGGGAACTAAAAGGAACAAAAAAATAAAACAAATGGTCTGTGGTATGGGGGGAGGGCACTTTTGGAGCGTCATTAAGAATGCAGTGATGAACAATCACAAAAACATTAGTAAATGATTGCAAACCGATAAAATTTATACTTTAATAAAAGTTTGAATTAAACCTGTATTTTTAAAAAGAAAAGAATATATTTGAAATTTCAAAAGCAAAAAGACAAGCGCGGATAACTTTATGCCCCCCCACCCCGCCCCATGACCCTACTTTTTCAGATTTCAGATGCATTCCACGGTCTATGAGCCAAAGTATCGGGTTTTAAACGACCCCAAAATGATAACCAACCAGAGCCAGACAGCCTCTACTGCTAATGCAGGATCACTTAAGCAATTCAGAATGAAAGACCAGGGCTGAGGGGAGTTCATATTTACTAATCTCAGGGGGGCATATGAATATTTCTGTCAGAAAACACCAACATTTTGTCAGTTCACAAAACAAAACATTTCTAGGACCACCTATAACTGTTCTACTAACCCTAGAGGGGATCATGGACCCAAGATAGAACATCCTAGCTCTAGGTACATCTTTCCATATTCTATAGCAGTTATTCAGTAAAGGTTCATTTTATTTACACTGCAGCACTGCTATAGATCCTGTAATCAATTCCCCGCACTTTTTTAGTTTACATAATAATGCAATATATGTTATATAAGTATAAGCATTTCCAAAGGATATATGTACTGCATTTGACCATTAAGTGTATGGGGTATAAAACTGAATATTTTAATATTTAAACTTAATATCCCATATAGCATCTGAATACAATGTAAGATCCATTATAAATTCTTTTATTCAATATATTATGTTGGACATAATTAGTTGAACTCTAATCTAATCTAAACTCTTTATCTTCACATTTTTTTGCAACATATTCACTTTTTTGTACAGTTCAATTCAATTCAATTTCATTTGTATAGCGCCTTTTCAGAACTTTACATTGTCTCAAAGCGCTTTACATTATCCCCGCCCAAAGCCCCCAATGAGCAAGTTAGAGGCAACAGTTGTAAGGAAAAACTCCCTAGAAGGAAGAAACCTTGGGAGGAAGCAGACTTGAAGGGGGAGCCCATCCTCCAGGGGCCAGCGGAGGAAGTCAACTGAACAAAATGGCAAAATCCTAATATACACTGTCCAAATTTAATATTTTAGTCTTGATGTGGGGGGCAGACAGGTGAGGGCAGGCAAGTGCTGATGCTGCTTCTGATAGTAGGATGAACAGTGGTACAGCAGCAGGGCAGGAAGGAGAGACGTCGCAGGCAGAAGGGCAAGCAGGCAGGAAGGACGTCACAGGTAGTAGAGGTGTTACAGGCAGCAGGGTAGGCACAATATCTTGATTTTTGGGGTCTCCAGGCAACACACCCCAGGATGGGCAGTGGAAATAATATTTACTGCCTTTGTACTTGGTCTGTTTGGCACTATATGTACGTTCATCTGTGCACTAAATTCTTGGTGCTGTATGTGCCAGAATTTCCCCCTTTACTAATTAAATGTCTAAATATTCAACTGTCTGTTTACAGTTCAATTAAAATGTTTTAGATTACAAACAAAACTCATAGTTTGAAAGATAACGCTTAGGTAACATGTTCCTCCACCAAAAACTAAAAAAAAAGAAATGTTTGTTTTGGGTTTTAAAAAATCAGCCTGGAATGCCCCTTCGGATGAATGAAATGTATTTGTTTTGTCAGTTGTTGTTTTCATCACACTTTCAGTGTATCATACCAAAATAACCAGGTATCATAAATCATGTCAGCAGCTCAAGTATTGGTGTGATATTCAGCTAGAGCCACACTTACTGGGACAATCAGATTAGCATATCAAACCCTTAGCCAAACACAAATGGTTAGATGTTAAATTCCTTGGGAAAAGGTTCATTCAGATGGAAATGAGCTGATCTTCTCATAGGAGCATGCTCTCTCCTCCTTCCTAATTCCTTTTGCTGTCAGTTTGGTAATTTCTGTAATGAGTCTTAGTGACAGCATAATTGTTCTATGTCAACCTGAAAAAAAAAGTTCAAGCTCCTGTTGAACTTTTTGTAAACTAATATTTTTGTAGGTCTGTGTATTTAGATTTTGGAAAAGAAGCCTGCATTTATCACTTACAACAAACAAAAGTAACTGGGAAAAGGTAAATTCCCAAAACATCATACACAAAAAACTGTTACTTGCAAGTTTAAAGAATTGTTTTATTAAACTCTGCCTTTGCAGGAAATTTTAATTCCATTTAATATTATTTGTTGTTTAGAGAATTGCTTTATTTAAACACTTAAATTTACACAACATACACAATTGTTGTTTATTTAGCTAATCCTAATTCTGCTGTAATGATTGGATAAACATTATGGTTTATCATTTGCAAACAAATATAGCAGCCATTGACATAAGGAATAACAGCAATAACTGAAGGAACATAAAAAATAACAGAATAACACAGTTACCTTTCTCTGGAAACCTGCAGCTATTTTAGAAAGTATTCATCTGAACCTGAAACTGTTTACGCTAATGTCTGCTTTCTTCACCAAAATGACGGGTACCAGTTGAGATGTAGTAAAGATGGGAATTTAGAAACCAGCATAAAAACACACAATTACTATCCAGAAAAATACAGAATTCTTCAAACCTCCAATATCTAACATTCAAGGACTGAGTTTGTGTGTTTGTGTCTGTGTGAGTGACATAATCACACATAAATTTAGTAAAAAATGATTTATTAGCATTCACTGACATAATAACGACACTTTATACATAAGCTACACTGACTTAATGCTGTAGATTCCTGCTAATTAGCTGACATGGGCACGTAGCAATCTTTTGGTCTTTGCCTGTTTTATGCTGGTTTGCTGGAGAAGAAAACCAAACCATATAAGTGTGAGCACAAACACGGGTGATTACGAGTTTGCTGGCTGATGTAGTTTTGATACTGAGGTGTTCAGAGGGTGTTTTAAAAACACATTTTAAGGTTGCATTCTTGTTCACAATTTGAATGTTGAGATGTTACAAGCATAAAGAAAAAATGATAATAGGCAGTGCCTACTTTAGATGATATTATTAAAGAAATATAAGTATTTAAATTCTTCCAAAATGAAATGCTGAACACTGTTCATAATAGTAAATTATTTTTCAACAGATTTTCATGTTTTCCATCTCCTATGAGTAGAAATATAACGTTACTAATAGGCACTAAATCCCATTAAATATATATATTAAACATGCATCTTCACATATATTCAATATGAATGTTTTTTACAATTATGGATGCACTGCATTTGTCTCTTTACAGTGTACATGAAAACACAATGCTTGGCTCTGAACAGTTAACAGAAACTGAGAATGCAACCTTAACTGCACTATTCCAAGAGAAATGTTAAATAAGCTTGTGGAGGCCATTTTAAAAATTCATGGAGATATTGTTTATTACACTCAACTTTCCCCCTTGATTCAGATTCAGACTTTAAAAAGGCTTGGAAGCAAAATGAACTGTAATAAGGAAGATTTTGGAGAGATGTTTTTAATTCTATTGTACTTATCACTACCAGCTCTTGACCTACTTATCTATCCATTTGATTTTGTTGAGAACATTACAGGTCTAGTATGCTTAGGGTATTCAAAAGACTGTCACTTCTGTTTTAGAATTCACATTAAGGGTATGGCAACCACCTGCCACTCCCACCCCAGCTCCCAAGCTTATTAGAGCTATAACAGGTAATTGTTTTATATTTTTACATGATATTAATATACATAGGGGCGGCACGGTGGTGCAGTGGTTAGCACTGTTGCCTCACACCTCTGGGTTCAGGGTTCATGTCTCTGCCCGGGTTCCGTGTGTGTGGAGTTTGGGTCTGTGTCGTCATGGGGTTTCCTCCGGGTACTCCGGTTTCCCCCCACAGTCCAAAAACATGCTGAGGCTGATTGGAGTTGCCAAATTGCCTGTAGGTGTGAATGGTGTGTGACTGTGCCCAGCAATGGGTTGACGCCCCATCCTGGGTTGTTCCCTGCCTTGCGCAGCCTCTGGGTTAGGCTCTGAACCCCCCTGTGACCCCATATGGGATAAGCGGTTACAGAAGATGGATGGATGGATAATTAATACATTATATTTATATTTTCATTATTTTTTATTTGAATAACAAACAGGGATAGGGAGAGAGAAATCATTGATCAGTTTTTTGCTGGATTCACTTGTGAATCTTTAGCAAGAGCCCTTGGATGAAACAGTTCTATCAGAGAGACCTAAATCAACATGACTTGCTGGTGATGCAATTTGTGTTGGAAGCAAATATTATGTTGTCGCACCTAAGCCTCTCCATAACATGGAAAGTCTTTAAGTAAGTACAAAATGTTTTGTATAACATAGAACCACATGATGGGAACAGCACACAAAAATATAATTATAAACTGAAATATTCAGTCATCTTTCCTGGCAAATATACAGAAAGTAGAATAAAAAGACTGTTTTTATAAAAAATGTTAAAATAAGTACAGAAAAATACTTATTCCTGCAAAATGTGAATTATTATAACGTAATTCATGCCAGGAAACAGATATACAACACTGTACAACATTAAATCCTTATTTTGTTATTATCAGAATTATGGAGGGATCTTAGTCAGACAATAATCCCAAAAGGATTCCTCTCAGTTACCTCCAAAATAAACACTGAAGTTTAAATAAATCCTTGTTAAAAAGAAGGGTACTTTCATTATTTTATAATGATCCTGTGTCCACCATTAGTTTTATATCATAACAATAGACCAAGGATAACATCAGCATCCTCCAGACAGAAAGCCATCAAATTTGCTATTCAACAGTTTCCACGTAATTTGATTCAAGCCTGTCAGCAAATTTTCAGCAAAAGAAGACACAGCTTTTCCATGAAGGCAGTGTATTGTAAATATAAGTGTTTTAAGATTAACTTATTCTTCAAATCATTTTAAAAAATGCAGTATAATGACTGTTAGGCACATGTTTTGAAATAGAAGCTCCTTCATGATCGAGGTCACAAATGCACACAGTTCTGGCTCGCATCGTTTTCTACGGCTGATGGCTCATAGGATTCTGAATGTTATGTCTGTATCAGAGCTGCCCATGCCTAGTGCATGTATAATGTGTATTACATATTACGATATGAAGTATATTACCATATGAGTCCTTCAGGTAGTGAGGTGGCTCAGTTGGCACCACTTTTGCCTCAAACCTCCCAGTATGGGGTCGAGGGTTCAAATCTTACCTCCATCTTTGAAGCTTGCATGTCCATCCAGTGCCACACGAGATTCTTCCAGGAACTCCAGCATCCCCCCACAGACCAGAAATATGCATGTATGCTAACCGGCATCTCTAAAGTGCCCATAGTATGTGAACATATCTGCCCTGTGATGGATTGCCATTACATTAGTTCTTTCATTCACCTTAAGAATAATTTATTATATTACTTTTCTCAATCATATTAAGAATTATTTATGACAGGTAAAATCTTAACAAACAAGTAATTATGAGGTCAAACAGTAATGAAAAAATGATTAATACAGATAGTACTGAATTTGAAAAACCTACTATATGGGCTATTTGTACACATTTTTCCATGTAAAACCATATAGATATTTTTAGTCAAATGCAGCATGATAGAATATAAGCTGTATACCAGACCTGGGTTATGACAGTAATTTTAAAGTATCCTAACTCTGTACCCTCATATTAAATGCAACTTTAAAACAGTTCATCATGTGATACATTTTATTGTATAAAAAGTTTGAGAAAAGAAGAAAACTACAGTTATTCACATACAACAGACAAACTGAACTCTAACCATCCCTAATAAACTGCTTTGTTTAAAAACAGCATGTACAAACAACACGACCAACATGAGCCCTTCCTCTGACATGGTGAGAAATTTTAATAGAGAGTGCATGAGGTAATCCTTGATTCTCTGGCTTCCAGGAGACTGAAAGCCAACACCAACTGTGGAGAGCAGGGGGTTGTGGGTCAGGTTGTCACCATGGTTGTCACCATGACAATGCTTTCTTTTTTACCTTTGACGCACACTAAAGAGTAGGGTTAGAGGTTCTATAAAAGAAACAGCTGTAGCCTCCTTCCCGTGGCCTTGAAAGATACCCTTTTCAGTGCTGATCAAAATAAATACGAAATAAGACAAAAAGGAAAGCAAGAAAGAAACACTAGTTGTACATTTGTACCCAAGCAGGGATAAAAAAATCAGGTTAAAATCAGCACTGATTGTTGGTTTTCTTCATTTGTAAATATGTACTTCATCTCCTTTATATATCTCAGAACAAACCAGACAAAACAAATGTGATTAGTACTGATGATAAAACTAAATAAACTTTATAAAAGCTTAGTTTCTTTTTTTTGGTTTGGTAATGTAATTATTCTTTATGTGAAAGAAAACAGATTGCACGGCAAGAAAAAAAAGACAAAAGTGATTCACTGTAATTGCCTGATGTATCTTGCATTCCACATACTATCTGTCAGAACTTGTAATGCAAATCTTTCATTTAGAGTGGCTGATAAGTCCCGGACTTGTTCTCCTGCAGTCCACTTTCAAATACCCTCATGTTAGCATTTTCTACTGAATCAAGATATATAGACAATAAAACGATCCTTGGAAAGAAAAGTTTGCAATTAGGACCATTATTGTTGTTGTTACCATCACTGAAAAGTGTAGGTTAGGGATTCAAACACACTTTTTCTAGTAAATGGAGCACTCTGGATTTAGCAACCAAATGTTTTGAAATGTATGGGAATGAGATGCTAGCTGAGATGGGTTGTGCGGGCTTCTAGCACGCTGGTCGAGCGGGGTCTTGCGGGTTCTCTTTCACAATGCTATGCATGACCCTGTTGCTGGCTGGGCTAGGCTAGGCTCGAGTTCCCAGTCAGTCTCCTAATCACTTCCCTCCCTCTAGCTCTACTTGCAGCCAGCAGCCAAGCTTCTCCATTTGATTTATAGCTGCCTCAAGAAAGGGTCGATCAGATTTTTACAGCGTAAAAAAAAAAACTTTCCAGGGAGAGTGTCATTAACCAAGTGTTGTGCAAATGTAAATGTGGGCATTTTAAAAACATTTTGGGTAACTTTCAATAAGCTGCTTCAGGTGCCAGTGTAAGTTATGCAACATACAGCACTTTGTCGTTCTTTGACATTTAAAAAATATTTACCTTTGACACGGTTAACCCCTTATACACCTCTGCATAAATCTTTCTGTAATATACATGATGCATTTTTAATATGGTTTTTTTTTTTGTTTTACCAGAAGCCATAGTGATATGTTAAAATTTTAACGATAGATCATGCAGGTTTTTTTTTACTCGTTTTGTCAGACAGTAATAACATTTATTTTAATAATACAAACTACAGTGTTTGCAGAGTTTCTCAGTTGTCATTTTGGTTTCATGTGTGTTTACTTTTGGGTTAAAATGAAGGCTGTACTGATCAACACTGAAAGGAAAACCCAGAACTAGAGGTATAGAGGGCATTAGTTAAACAAATACTGATAAAGATTCAAATTCAGGGTTTAACAATAAACATCTTTTGAAAGGGAATCCATCACAGATGTGAAAATGTCTTTAGCACGCATTAAAAACAATTAATTAAAGCAGTGTAAAAAATAGCTAACTGAAAATGTTTTAATGCCCTGATTAAACATTCCCCTAAGGGGGGGGGACACTTGCTAGTATGTTCAGTTTCAGTGTGAAACATTAAATTTTCCTCCCTGTTTGTGTGGTACACATGGTCCTGTGTCTTTTAGCACTCTGTAATATGTTTCACGAAATTCTTAGGGGAAAAAATATTTCCTTTTTGGCCAGAATGTGCCTGTGCTTCATATTCATTAATTACTCTGAAGTTTCATTTGTGCTTCATTTACAAAGCCACTTAAACTCACTCAATAGTTTAACATATTTATGACCCTGCCCCTCTTTCTTTTATCAGAGACTGTACCAAGACTGTTCCTTAGGCCTGGGTCTTCTAGAAAGCCTTCACAGATGAAAAGAGGAAACATAAAGGAGGAAATGAATGTGCAAAGAATGAATACCTTCAAGACAACGACTGGGCACAATTTGGCCCATGCCCCTAGGGGTCAGCTTAATGGAGTGAAGCCTCGGCCCTTATTGAGTCCATGGGAGACTATTAACTCCTAACAACTCTCCAGCTTTGCTTCATTATTTCTCTTAAAGGGTTCGTCATAGCTGCACTTGCACAGATTGATTGCCAGATTTCTGGCAGCTTTGCTTTTCACTCATTGTGAATCACTCTACACTACGCCAGAAAGCGATCAACCCCCCCCCCAAAAAAAGAAAGCATCTACAGATATATCACTATTGCAGCATTACTTCAAATGCTAATTTCAAGACCCCACTCAAAATTTACGCATTTAAATATTAAAAGTCATTATAAAGTGAGACGGGCTCGTCTGAAGAAGTTGGAGTACTTACTCTGTGACAGTGGTGTAAATAAAGAGGACAAACACAAGCCTAGTGAACACATATGTTTATTATTTTTGTCCTTAAAAATGAGAAGTGAATGCAGATGGAAAGTGCCACTTGTGCAACAGAGCAGATTCGAAAGCTACAGTAACATGTTTTGCAACTATTCTAAGAGGGTCATACTGCGATTTACTGCGAACAAATATCTTAACAAACAGAAAAGATTCTTTTTTTTACTTAAGATATTTAGGCCTAATTATGGAATTTACAAAGATTAGTAGTTTGGTTTCAGTAAATGGCTTACTGACAATACAACTTGTAAATAAATGTACAGTATTTAAAGTTTAAATTATAAAGCTTGCCTGAATAATTAGTATTTATGTCAAAATATAAAATAGTTTATAAAATAATTTGAAAAACTTTCTGAAACAAATGAACTTACATGAACAGGAAGCTATCAGCGATTTTGATGGCAAAAGTTCAAACCTGGTGCATTTTTATGTAAATGACAGTTTTTTTGCAGTATATAATTATTGGATCTAGATAATAACTAGTAAATTCATCACACTTGAGCGCATAAATGGCACAAATAGAACGACCAGGCGCTTCGGGAGGTTATCAATGAGAAGCGGGGTATGTTTCTTTAAGACAAGCACATAAATTGTGTGGATCACCTCTTTCTTTGAAACTGCACTGTGTAGCCTGAGTTTCCCTTCTGGGTCAGTGAAGGTATTGAAGTTTTAATGACCTGCCACGGCAGATTACACCACACAGCTGTCCCGGCACCGTGGAAATTAAGTTATGCCCCGTGTCAGCAAGTTTTGTGTTTCCTCTCTCTCTCTCTCCCCTTACTTCTCCCCCATTCTCTGCATTACTGCACACTTCCTCCATTCGCGAGGAGGGGGAAGCAGTTAGCTTATATAAATCCACATGGCTACCGGGGGAGTGGGCTCAGGGAGCCGACGCAGCCTCGCTGGCTCACGGCAGCGCAGAAAGCTGAAGCTTTAGCGCCTCACGCGGGTACGCTCTCCCCGCACCCCGCCGTCTGCCCCTTTCACCGCTGCCACTCATAACGCCATACCGTCGTCAACCACCGCCCTCCCCCCTCTCCAAGCACCAATCCCACATCCCCCCACCCCAACCCATCCCGCTCACCACTGTGGCAACATTAAAGCCTGCGCTGTGACCGATTTAGCAACCGTTTGGCTAGTCTGCGGCCACGTTTGTTTGTCTAGTGGTTTGAGGTCATGGAAGTGTGTCTGCCTATGCTAACCTAACAGTGCAAATCATTTTAGCATGCTGCTTGTGCTGGTGTACTCAAGGCGCTCAGGCACAGAGCACAGCCATTGCTGCTGTTGCCATTTAGGGTACCCCAGGAACAGAAGGTAAAGCAATTTGCTGTGATTAATATGTGGTCCTGAAAAATTCCACTGGTATACATTACCACCATGTTTGTTCTACAACTGTTCCAATTTCCTCTGCTCATTAATTATAGGAATTCTCAATAAACAGGCTGGTGTGTGTGCGATGTAAATGTATAATTTCTTAAATATTATCTCTATTGGTTTGATTGTAAATTTGAGATACTCTCACAAAACACCATTAGAAGTACTGAATGCACAAAACATAGGCCTAGTATGTACAGGGTTGCTAACTCTCACGCATCTAGCGTGACATTCACGCTTGCAGACTGTCACGCTCACACAAGAAATCTTAAGGCAAATCTATATTATTACATTATAAACCTAAAATTAGATACATCAAAAGCATTGGGGTAGTTTCCAAACCCTACCGACTATTTACAAGATAATAAACTCTTACATACATGTAAATGTGTGTGCCGGCTAGTTTCGAATTGAAAATCTTACTCCAGCCAGCTGACCAAAGTTGGCAAGCCTGCATGTATCAGACATGTGTTCATGTCTTATTAACTTTTGAAAGTACATACTAATCAAATTTTACTTGTGACCACTGCTGAAGGAATGAAAGGGAGGAGGAGTCAAACAAGGAGGCCTGAAAAGTAGGGCGAAAAAGGTAAGAGTGGTACATAATTCATCATACTATCATTAACAAACGCAAGTGTATTTATGTTATTCAATTTCTAAAACAGAAATTTCAGAATTATTGGGTTGAAATGTCAGTATCATTATATTCTGCACATTTTTTTTCAATAAAAGCATTTCACCGTGAATTCTAATTAGTTTTCATTTTGTGTGTGTCAATTAGATGTTACTCCTGTGACCCTGTCCAGTATAAATGCTTAGAAGATGGATGGACGGAGCTGAATTTTGGTTCAGATATTGTATTTTGCTTTCTGTAGATTATATGTACAGCATAAAAATATGCATGGATTAGTTTCTTAGTAAATTCTTTGAAATGTGAAGCGTTGGTGCTGAATGAGCTCTGATTGTAAAATTCCACTATCTACACTGTAAGACTTCACTGAGCTGGGATTCCAGTTAAGGGGTTTCTTTGAGAGCAATTTAATCCTGTGGTTCTTCTCAGGCTCTAGGCTCTGGATCCCAGCTGTTGTAACTGGATTAGGAACATTTTTTTTATTTCTAAGGGCTGTGATCTCCACAGGAGCTTGATGTGATGAAATCAAAGTGGCAGCTTGGATCTCACAGAAATATTTGGAATTGGAAGCGCCAAGGCTTAGACCCAAAGAGAAAAAAAAGAGGGATAATTTGATTATTCTCATTATTGTCAATTCAGTGAATATTGGTGATTCCAAACATGGAGAAAAAGGAAAGTGCAAAAATGCCATCAAGCAGTCCTGTGGTTCATGCCTGACCTCTGAAGATAGAGCATCTAAAGAAGAAAAAAAACAAATTCAGTATTACTTTTCCATGTCTGTTGGATTGAAAAAAACAGAGTCTGATGAATACATTTGGATAGGGTGTACAAAAAAGGTAGAAAAGAAAAATGGAAACGCACTCAAAGAGTATAATTTTTTTTATCATATTTATGTCCATTTGTTGAATTATTTTCAACTATAAGTGTAAATGTAATGAGTTTTGAAGGCGTGTATTGTATGAGATATATACTGTAATTAAGACATTTCTTTGGGAGTAGATCCACTTCTGCCAAACAGTTTATATCCCACTAACAGACTAGATGAAATACTGAATATACTTTTTGTTCACTCTTCAGCACATAGATAGATGTTTAGAAACTGGACTTGAACAAACCACTACAGGTCAGGGTTCCACACGGAGATCAGCATTTGTATGCTTGAACAAGATACTTGATCTGAATGCTTTAACAAAAGGTTTTGCTGCATAACTGGCCGCAACTTGATATCGTTAGCTAATTCAGTTTGTCATAATGCAGACGTACGTATGCACAGCTGAGTGTGAAGAATGTTTGGCTTTTTTCAAACCCCAAAGCTTATATAAGTCAGCGAGTACCATTCTGTTTTTTTCACAACTATGCACAGTAATTCACTTCATGCTCCCATATCATTTATGAACTTTTATGAAATGCATTTGTTTCAGAGAGGGTACAGTATTTCCTGAACAAGTTTGTTTTAATAAAGTTCACCTCCAGCAGAGAAGTTCCCTGCAGATTTTCTATATTTTAGCAAACAAAAATGTGATTTTCTGCCAGAAGTTAATTGAAAACACCAGTAGTATGTAGAGTCAGGGGCCAGAGTGCTTATCTTTTAACAGAATATAGCAACAATTTTTTAAATGTAAAGTATTAATGGGGCAATAAGGCCGGTATATCCTAAAACTTGGAGTACCGTACCATGCATTAAAAAAAGAAACACTTGAAATATCTCACTTATAATGCATATATTCCTTGTAAAACCTTCCACGAAGGGCCCTTCATAATACATATATAATGACTTAACATACTATTTATCAATGTTATCATTGTTAATGCACTACATATTAAGTTTTTACTGTGTTTTTATATAGGACCAACTGTTACCTATCACAGTACAGTTTCTGACATATAAGCATTTATATTTATATAGAAGTTAATGAGCATAATGCACATCTGGTAGACTGAAGGAATACTATTCTGAGGTAAACATATTATTAAAACTAACGCAGCATAATTATTACAAGTTTATGATAAATTCTTGAGGTGTTTTTTTTTTACCTGCATCTGTAAAGCACATTGAAAACCCCATCACGTTAATGGAACTTCACTATTTTTTTCCAGTACCAAATGTATGTTCACATGAACATGGCACCACACTCAGTTCCATAAAGGTGACATCAGTGTGGAAAAGGAAAGGGTTAGCAGTTTAACTAAAAACAAAAGGCTTCCCTCAATGGCCATGCAGAACTGCACTACAGCTACACAAAGGCAAATAAGAGGCTTCAGATGCTTCCAGCAGCTCCTCTTAGAGGGTAAATCAGCAAACATAAGTGAAGTAGTGCCATAATCCACAGCTCTGCATTCTTAAGAATTCTACTCCACAAGTACCATCCATTAACCCAGTCCCATTGATTAAATCTTTTGCAGCTCCTGCCTTTAAATATGCTAGTTATTATTCAGTTCATAACAATACAATATTTCATTAATTGTTTTTTAGCAGTAATATAAAATTATAATCAATTTTTAATTATATGTTTTATGAAATTGATATGACATAATTATAATAGTAAATATATAATTATACTTATTTTTATAGAAATTGTTGTATTTGGTACTGTATACTCAATTTTTCTTTTTGTGTAGTTGTATACTGTATAGTCTGTAACTACAAGCAATTTCCTCCAGGATAAAAGGAATCTGATTCTGATACAACAAATAATTTTAGTTGGTAGATAGTTAGTTTGTAGATGATATTTTGTACATATTTCATCCATACATGCAGACATTAGTGTATTTTAAACTTTCTGTGCAATATTGTATGTGCACCTACACATTATGCATAAAGTGAGTGATTTTGGCCCTGACACAGTAATAAGCAATTCAATACAACACAAATACTAATCTATACACTCTTAAATTTACAATACTAGCAGTTTAGATTATTATTGTTTTTTTTATTTCTGAAACAGTTGATAAGTGAAAAATAGTTCCTTAACCATATGACACCCATCCATCCGTCTCCAATAGCTGCTTAAAAAGTTTGCATCAAATTCATTCTCCTGTATAAAATGGTACATCCAGGATCAGTCAGTCTCAATGTACCTGCATGTTTACTTAAAAATTTCACAAGTCCAGCATTTCTTCAGACTGTTTGGGGAAACCCTGCTCTAAAAAGGATACATAAAAGAAAAGCAAGATCGCATGAACTCCTCATGCTAAAGGTGTTGATGTCAAATCTAAACCTGCAAACCTGGCAACAGCATTAGCTACTGGCCAGACAGTAGCCCCAGCCGGTGTGCCATTCTTCCATCTCTCAGGTATTGTACATAAAGCTAAATGTATATGTAACAATTAGACACCCGTAAAATTATGTGGTTTGGCACTTCGGCAAATTGTTAAGAAGTGTACAGATTGATTGCAGACGTTTTCAAATTGACAAGCCACTTGAATAAGCTGTTGAGTAAACCCTTTAATTAAACTTAAATGAGCTGAATAAGATGCCAGTGCATGTGTAAGGTTGCAAAAAATATCCTTGTGTACACAACGGAAAGCCACAACCTACTGATTTATTTTAGGCTATAAAACAAATACAGTTTTCGTCATGGTTTATACAGTCCACCTGCACTTATTGTTTATGTTTTTCTAGGGAAAAGCTTTCTCCTGAACTAGGTTCCTTCTCTTGTTAGATATAAGAAATAAATTCATTGGTTGGGACTATCACATTGAAAGCATTAAGAAACTGTGGTTATCACTCAGTCAGTTATTTTGGGATATGAAATACTGCAACAAATAACAAAACAAAGTTGTTTAGGCAAACCTTCATACAAAAACAGCAGTGTTTGTTTTCTTCAAATCCCAGGTCATCTGTGGATGTCTGACTGCATTTTTGAATGCTAAAAACACAACAAGTTAACTTTTTCTTGGCATGCTCTGAGTAGGAATCCCCTAAGAGGAAAGCACTTTCTTCTTTCTTTGTGAAAAATGTACAAATGTTTAATCTTAATCCATCAGCAAACGTTTCTATTTACAAGGTCAAGTGTACTTAAGCCACACACAGACATGTGTGTGTGTGTGTATGTGTGTATATATATTTCTCTGACTTCCTGTCAAGGAAAACTAATATGCCTTCACAAAACAAGATGTTACATGAAAATAAAATGAGTTTATTACTAAAAAAAACACCAGCCACATATTTATTTAAGGAGTCTCTTTTTATAACCTTCTGTACAAATACAAAATTAATATGGTCATACAGTGCATGTTGACACTTCTGGACAGTGAATAAATCATCTTAGCATAGCACAATCAAAATAAATCTATATTATACAATGTACAATTTGAACAAGAATTTCATACCACAAGCATCTCCTTTATAAGTGGAATATTAAAGTCTTGACTGAGCACAGAGTGACATAGGATTTCAACACGGGTAAATAAATTACTTTCAGCTGCATGCATTCTTAACATTTCAGCTATGTAGATCCACAAGTAAATGACCTAACTCCAGCCTTAAAGACATACACCATCATTAACTGCTGACACTCAAAGCAACATTAAGAAAATAGTTTTAGACACTTGTGTGTTTGGTAGTGCACAGCGTTCATTGTTTCCCGGTGCTGATGAAATAAACAAAGGAAACTGCATGTATAATTAATGTGGTTTTTAATAGTAAAAAAAATCAGATTTAAGCATATTCTGGATGACAGTTATACTGAAAGCAATCTGGTGGGTGCGAACTTCACTTTTACGTGGTTACTGTTATTCAACTTAAAACACTGAAAGCTACGGGATCTGAAATGGACGATCTCCAACAGTGCCAGAATCTTAACTGTGCAAGAATCTTAACTGTGCATATTGCATAGGAAATCCGAATTAAAAGCACACCATTCAGTGCAAATTCAGATTCGAAATACGTGTATTGTGAGCTAAATCCGTATTCTTTGGAGTCTCATTCTGTACTTTCGAAAGCGACATTTCATTAAGGCCATTTTTCAGTCAAAAAGTCCTGGAAGATTTTTTTTAACTCTGTGTTTAAAGATGAGACAGCAGACCTAAAATGGATGCCACTACAGTCAAAACATAGTGGGCTCTTACAAAACTACCTGAATCTTCCTCCTCCACGGGCTCCTCCGGCAAATCCCCCTCTTCGGTATCGTCGTTAGAGAAGCCGCTGCCGGTATATTCGACCCGTGTTTCGAAGCAGAGAGTTTTCATGCTGATTTTAATATACTCGCAAATAGTCCTTTCTGCTCCGTCGCAGACGCATGTATCCAAAAGTTCCGCTTTGGGTATACTACGCATATTTTCAATAACATTGCGGCAGGCGTCCGTGCACCTCAAGCCACTGAAAAGTTTCCCACAGTGAAATAAATAATCGGACATAGCCCTGTTGCACTCGGGGTCCCTTTCGCATTGTCGCCGTGCGTCGGTACATCCCATGCTGCTGGTCTTTGGCAGGCAGGGCTCGATCGCACGCTTCATGTCTTTGCAAAAAACATCCGAGGCGCAGTCACAGTCCTCCAGTGAAGGTCCGTTTTTTGTCATGTTGAGCTGGACGAGGGACGAGATGCAGTGGCTGGGGCATGTCTTTCTGCCGCCACTGATCACTGGCATGCATGCGTGCCGATACTGCTCGTATGCAAAGAGGCACTCCGACTCCTGTTGACATTTCGCGATCGCCTGCCAACATATCAACCGGCGCCCGTGAGAAGGGGATGCGCTGGATAAGTAACCAAAAATCACAAGGAAGCACCAGAGAGGCCAAAACAGTCTTTGGGAACAGTATATCAAGCTGGCAGAACTTGCCATTTCAAAAAAACACAAATATCAAGTACAACTCACGTCGACTGTAAACATAAGGAGTGTGTTGGTATGCACCGGAGAAAATGAAATACAACTTCAGCCGTTTAAATCCTAAAGCATTCTGGCATAGGAGCAGAAAATCTCGACTTGTCTTTAATCTGCTCAGTTCAAGTAGCAGTTTCTAACGAATAAAAGTGTGCACGACTTCAGTGTTTTTACTTTACTACTTCGGCATCAGTTAAAAAAACCAAGAAGGCTGATTAGTTCTACATCTAAAATCTGTTGATAATTCCTTGGGGACTCCTTATCTTCGGGTGAAGCATTCCAGTCCCTCCACGCATTCCTTTAACACGACTAATAGTCCGTAAGCAGCATCACCGGCGAGGGGCTTGTGGTTTGTAAATCAAAAGCCAAAAATCCTCTTCTTATTTTCTCTTTTATGGGGAAAAAGGAAAATAACTTTCTTCTGTGTTCACAGGATTAAGAAATGCATTCGGTGCATGATATTATGGAAGCATGGCTCATCCTTCGTGGAGCAAGCGTGGAAAAGCAGACTTATTGACAATACAGCACTCCCCAGCTGCCCACTGTCTGCCGTATTCACTCGTGTTTTTCTTACTTAGACCTCGACTCTACGTTTAGGCGCATCGCATTGGTCCAAACAATTGTTGCGTTATCTTACGTCGACAAGTGGGTGGGGTGTACAGGGCGGGGCGTCACATTGGAAAGATGAAGTTAGAGGTTTAGTTGTAGGAGTATTAAGTTCTA
>JAAGVU020000113.1:13348174-13377901 GCA_011763525.2 Mormyrus iriodes | reverse complement strand
TGGGTGGGGTGTACAGGGCGGGGCGTCACATTGGAAAGATGAAGTTAGAGGTTTAGTTGTAGGAGTATTAAGTTCTAACAATCACAAACTACTTTTAAAACTATGGCAGTTTGGCTGCGTCAGAAAGGTTTTTAATTAATATGTCTGGTGGAAGGTTGCGAAACCTTTCTATTCCATATGTAAAGCACTGGAAAGTTCTGTGACTTGGGCAGTTTCTGAAAGATGATCTGTTGGGTTGAGGGCGGTGCGCCGGGTTGTGCCACTGGTGCGTTTCGATTTTTTTCCTTAGAGAAATATTTATATGCAATATTTGCTGGTCACCCATACATTGGTGCCCCATTTCTGTTTTTAGGACTTTCTGGATTATCAAGCAGAAAATGGATGGATGGATAGTTTTGATGCAGGCTGTCTTTGTAGACTGATGTGTTGATGGTCAATGTTAAATGCTGAGTTTTTTTCTAGCAATTATGTTTCCCTGGAAGCAGATTCCGTTTTGCATTATTTTACTTGATACCAAGTAAGCTGAAACCAAAATCTGTTGAGCTTTTATTTACATTTGTTGCTTTTGAAATAGATAATTTTCATATGAAATTAATCTTTCCCTGTTAACAGTGTGCACACAGATCCTGTGTTTAGTACAGCTCTCATATAGATAATATTTACAGCAAAGGAAATAGGATTCTGTTCTGTTTTTCAACTCACACACACTGTCTGACATTCGCATACCAATATTTTAGCTTTTATATAGGTGGTTTACCTTAAAATCTCATTTGACCTTCCAGTGAAGCAGTGTAATGGTTGAACATGTTTAATGGATATATAATAGTTGTTGGGTCATATATTCATATTATTTCCATCCATTTGGGCTCAGTTTAACCCAGCTGTGGCCAGTACAGTAACTTGCTCTTCTTTTTGTATGTAACACTACATCAAATGTGTTCATATTCCTTGGAATAGTATATGACAGCACACAACATACACATAACATTTTTCAGTGTAGGCTGATGATAAATTTTTTTCCTCTGTTAGTTATGGATTGAGACATAATCTGTTTATGGATTAAATTTACTAACCTATGTACCATTTTGGATTCAGTAATAGAGCTGTATAACTAGCAGGGGTAAATTGAACATTTGGCACTATGTAATTATTACTCAGAGAAGGGTGGAACTTGAGATGGATTTCCTAGAAGCCTTATGCTTCATTTTATGAGAATTCCTGGGAAATTTCATTTTACAGAGCCATCATCAGTTTTTCCATTAATGCCAAAATTATTCATAATCCCTAGAAGAACTTAAAGTAGGATAATGGAAAAGGTGTAAAGGAGAATATAATAACAAATTAGAACCTTACAGATACACACACACACACACACACACAGGCACACATATATATATACATATACATACATACATACACAACCACACACACACACATATATGTATATACATATACACACTCACATAAATAGAGATCATACTCAAATTGTCATTCCAAATCAAATACTGCTTTCAACAATTATCTAAATTCAATGCTAAAATACTACAATGTTACTTTAGTCATGGAAAGAACTTGAGATGGTCATGACAAAACAGTATATTTTTTATTTAAGTTGTTATTTTAATAATAGAAGTCAACATATTGCAAAACTGGTGTTTGTAGTTTATATAACGCACATCACACCCTAGGTACCCTTGATTGTATTTCTGTTGAGAATGTTACAATTTTGCTTGTTGAAACAGTGTCACACTGCTACACACTAGATGGAAATTAGTATGTGGCTCTGTTTCTCTGACTTGACTTTCTCCACACCCTTCATCATATCTGCCAGAACACTCTACGAGTAAACTTCTTATATGACTGTTTCTGAAGATAAGGTCAGTCCTAAGCCTCAAGTTAAGACTTCTGCCTGGACAGCAAAAAGAAAAGAAGTCTGTGAGTTGACTTGAGTTCACCACAGTTGGTGAGCTCAACTCTAAGCATCAAGAGAAATTTTTGACAGGTCTGATAGCTGCTTTGGAGACCGAGGCCTTTAGCCATAGAGAGCTAATTGTTTCTTCCCAGAGGCTTTTTCAGGTTGTGGTACTGAATGATGTATGGATTCAGCTTCCAGTCACTTCCACACCTGTTAAATGTGCATTTCAAGTGTTAGCTCAAAGCTACATAAATAGTTGGCATTTCAGTATTACCTTCCCAGAATTGCTACTACATGTTTCCAAATGTACATCTATAGTGAATAAAAATTATATGAATGAAGTGAATTTATACGTTTTCTGTGTCTTGTTCAATGTCATAATCAGTTTTTTGGATGTCATGCAATTGACACACAGTTTTTAATCAGGTACTAAAAATGAATTAAATGAGGCAGAATTAGTTAAAGTTGTTAATAGTTTTGTGGCTCTTTCTAACGCAGATAGAACTGTACAGCTGAATATTAGCCATGATTGAATTTAAGTTTTTAATACTGTGAAATTTGAATTTAATTACAAAAAGCTGGTAAGTAGCACAATTATGATATTTGCATCTTGAATCTTTGCGGGTATGTATACTTTTCTGCTGTTGTGACTTAAGTCCTGGCAAGTGGGGTAAAATGATCTGGTACAAGTTCACACATGAATGCCCTTCTCAGTTTTCCAAAAAAAAGAGGTCTGCAGATACAGTGGGGAGAAGGGAAAAGGGCACAAAGGACCTTGTGTTTCCATTCCTTCTCCTCTCCGGAATTTACCTTTAGGCCAGCCATCAAGCCTCTGTGGAAAACAATGCACGCAATGTCAGCTGAAGATGGGCAAAACCGGCACTATGGTTGCTTTTCTGACACTGCTTCGGTCAGAAGTAACGGTTTCTTGGAAACTTTAAGGCCCCCTCCCCTCCTCTACCACATGGAGTTTTATGACCATCAAGCAAACTTATTTTGTTTACTAGACATGGCACACATACAGTAGGTCATAATGAATATTGTTGTGATTTTGAACTGTAATCAAACTGAAAGTAAAAAATATGAGATTAATAAAACTATGATTATATGCTTTGATACTAAAATATCTCTTTCATTCAGAAAATTCAATCAGCTCAAGCTGCTTATAGCAGAAGTCAATTTCTGTGTGCTAAGGGCACACTTGATGTCTTGTGTAGTCTCTAAAAGAACTATGGCAAGGTGAATGAAAGTGACATTAATATATTTGGAGAGTTCTTCTTTCTATGTTTAATGTGTATGTACTGTTTTTATATTAGGCTACACAATTACATTAGTGGAGGTATGTAGCATTCTTTGTCTTTCATGTGCAGCAGTGAGGTCATTTTTGCAGAGGCAACACACCTGCACCCCATTTCCTCAGTCTAACCCAGAGAAGCCCATGGGATTGGAGATTTAAAACAAGGCCAAGCTAGAGCTGAAGGAGGAATCTGAATTATTAAAGCCAGGAAGTTCATGCGAGTTTTGCTGCACAATCAAGTCACATAAATTATATTCTTGTGAATTAATACATGCAATTCCCAGGAAAGTGGATTAGTTTCAGGAAGCTATGCTTGTATATTTTAAATGTATTTCGCTTTTTATGAATTAGGATAAAAAACTGAAGTTCAGTCCAAAACATTCATGATAATTAATGAATGGTGATATAGCAGTAACAGTTACTCTATACCAACCACAAGAAGGATTATTTTTTGCATATTTTTAATATGTATGGTTTTGGTTGTTGTATGAATGACGTATATGACTGAAAAACAGTTATGAATAACTGTGAGTTGGTCATTAAATTGGCTAGTATATAATGAACAGTACCTGAAGCTGCTTTATGTTTCAGAAATCTTTAAATTTTAACTTTAATATGTCCTTTAAATTTACATTTATTTTCACTTTTAAATAGCATTAACAGCTTTAACATAGGTATGTCATATTCCTAAACCAAAGTTCAGAAATATTTGGAAAAAAGCAAACAGTATGAGAATATGTTTTCTTTTAAGTAGGAAAAAAATTAACAAAAAACCATGTGTAAGCCTATGCTGGACAACAGCCAGTTGAGAACTAAGGCTAGGTTTTCCACTGGCAAACATATCTACCGCCAAGTTGTGATGTGGAAAGAGGCTCTACTTATCCCCCCAACCCCCGAAAAAAAATCTTAACTATGATCTTGGGGAAACAACAGAAACAAAAAAAGACACTGATGCTTGAAAGAAAACTAATAAACCAAACAAAAATTTAACTCCTTCTGTTCAAGGAAAATATTTCATACAGGTCATACAATGAAAAATACTTTGCAAGATATATTTTTTATTATAAATACATTTTATAAAACAAGAACAGAAATTGAATTTTCTCTTATATAAAGTTTGTTTATTTATTTACATCAGGAGTATAGTGCATATTATAATGTATGTAATATGCCCCTAAAATAAAAACCAGAACAACTTCCAAAAGGATATACTATTGGCAAAGTGAGCAACCCTTGGGGTCAGAGAGTAGGGTCAGCATCCATTGCCCCTCGAGCAGTTAGGGTTAAGGGCCTTGCACAGGGGCCTAAGGGCAATACAATTACTCTGTCAGCCACAGGTTTCAAACTCACAACCATCAGGACATGGACACAGGATCCAGGCTTACCCTCATTCACCAAGAATGGATGTATTGTACATACAGGTAATATTAAGGCCTCACATTTGAGCACATTTAGTTATTAGCTTTTGGACAAATAACTACATGTGCTCAAATTTGAAAATTTGCTAAATATTGGACAATTTTCAGATGCAGAAACTATACTTTGTTCAATAGTTAATAACTAGATGTGATGCATATTACCTTAATAACATTGACATTTGACAGTTAACATTTAGTTAGAAATTCTTTGCCTTAACTCCCTCGCTACCTGCTTCCCATGTTGCAATTGCATCATACCATATCACATCGTACCATATCACATCTTACCATATCGCATCATACCATATCACATCATATCACATCATACCATATCACATCTTACCATATCGCATCTTACCATATCGCATCATACCATATCACATCATACCATATCGCATCATACCATATCACATCATACCATATTGCATCATACCATATCACATCATACCATATCACAGCCACCTTCTTTGGCATCATTTGGATGTGCCACATGTGCATGTCATGTGCATTAACACATTACATTTCATTTAAACTATACACTTTAAACCATTTAAACTAATTGTTTTTAAATTATACAACAAATGATCTGCATTACTTCTTTAATGTCATATTGGAGTATAATAATGGTTTTTTACCTCCCCAAAAAATCCTGTTTTTTTAAATCTATTGAAGCAAAAGTTAATTTTCACTCTTAATTCTTGATAATATGTAATTTCTTGTAACCAAAGTACTCATTAATTTATTAATATAAGAAAAAATGTCAATTTTTCATGCAAGCAAATTAGTTTATTTTCTATTGAATCATTAAAATGAACACTTATGGTTGTCTGTTATTAATGAACTAGCTGTTACTTAAAATATTCAATAATCATTATGTAAGTAAAAAAAAACACCTGTAAAAAGTATGGCTATCTGCAGAAAAACAGATTGTTTTTAATATTATCAATAGAGACCCATTAGTTCTCAGTTACCTGAGATCACACCTGTGGGGCGGGGGGGGAGTCATTTGTATGATGCCTAGCCTAGCAGACATCCAAGGCCCCAGGGTCTCACATACTCATACCGTTACTGACATACTCACACTGACATACTTTACAGATCAAAGTTCTACAGATAGTGATACAGATCAGTGAATCAGACC
Organism: Mormyrus iriodes; assembly: GCA_011763525.2. Taxonomy (NCBI): domain Eukaryota; kingdom Metazoa; phylum Chordata; class Actinopteri; order Osteoglossiformes; family Mormyridae; genus Mormyrus; species Mormyrus iriodes. The sequence goes on along the minus strand of JAAGVU020000113.1, from coordinate 13,372,130 downwards.
AGACTCAAGATGCAAATGTAATAAACAAATAAAAATTTGTGTGCATGTATAGCTATATACAGCATTAAAATGTGTTTAAATGATCTTCATGTTGGTAAAACTATGATATTACTATGTCAAAGAATGGGAGGTTACCCATTTCTAAATCTCTGTTAAAGTCATCCCGTTTTTTTCAGCAACCATGCATTGTTTGTATGTTGGATGTATGACTGGTTGTCAGAGGTGTGAATGATGAGTGGATGCTTTTTTAAATGTTTTTTTAAACTTCTCTTTCCAACGTCAGATTCCACACTGGGTCATTTTGCAGTGGCGCAAAATGTTTGTGCACATCCTTACATGGTGAGATGATAATCAAAAATCTTGAATCATTTGCTGACTCAACAACTAGTATGCCATGTCAATAGTTAAGCAATAGTTAATCAATTTATTTAGCTAATTACAGTGCAGAAGAAATTCTTATTTTTTTATTGTGTTCATTTGCATGTATTATAATGTTAAAATTCAGATATTTTTTTTCCAGAGCAAATATACCCTTACTACCCAGATATATGACTTTAATCATTTGTTTTTTTGTAATTTGTAATTTGTAATTATTTGGCTACCTTATACTTTTACACAGTACAGTATATGTAAATAAAAATGGACAAACTATGTTTTTCTTTACCACTAATTAGCTTTAAGGTAAACATTTTCAGCTATGAGTAATAATAGAAAAAACAAAGCTCTCTATAGAATGAACTGTATAGCATGAAAATAAAGAAAGCACTTTTGTGAAAGCATGTCTTTTGCTAAAGTGTTTGTTTCACATGTTTGTTTAAAATTAAACAAGGAAAAGCTCAATTAAGCCTAAACAAAACATGTTAGCAAATGCCAGTGTTGTACTTGTAGTCAATGGATTGCATTCAACAGGAAAACAGTTTTGAGTAGCATGGTTCAGCTCCAAGGCTCCCAGTGGTTTGCGGTCACTATGCGGCTGTGAAAGGGCTCTTCAGAGGCTTCTTAGCAAGTATTTAACGTTCCAAACAGCGCTTCGTTGAATGTCATTGCTAACCATACCCGCTTGTGCTGAGCACTTAATGAAAACATGGTGATTGTTTGGATACATGCGCGATACTCTGCATACTTCTTGTGGAATGTTGGTTTTGGGCTCCCTGACAGAGTGAAGAGAAGGTTTCTGCACATTCAAAACCCCCATGCAGTGTTCATATATGAAAATAAAAATGTTTATATCTAAAATCACATGGATGAAAAACTGCAAAAGTAATGCTTTTTATTTTATGGCTTAAATAAAGTAACCACAATGATGAAAAATTGGGAAAAATGCTCATGAGAATTACGTCTTGTCTGGTATCTTCTAAGTGATTAAAGGTGGTTCATAGCATTCTAAAACATGACTTTACGAACCAAAACAATGACATGGTATTTTACAACACTGAATCACTGGAACTGTTTATAAACAATTTCACAATATTTTAATCAATTAACTTTCTTGGTTAAATGTCAAGCGCAGTCCCTGACCAGGAGTTCTGTAAGCTCTTCTGGGTCATGAAAATTCCTGTAAAAGTCACTGGCTGTGGATGGCTACAGAACAAACCTTTCATACACAGTGAAATGGATAATGGCATACTTCACATAATGCATCTAAATTATATCATTTTAGCCCTGACATTGCAAATCTCTGGTGTCTGTGGAGCTTTTAATATCCCCCTCCTCTGATTCTTGCTTCAGTACATTGACATGCCATTTTCTTTCAGTTGATTTGGTTTTCTTAGCAAAAGAAAGCCCCCAATTTCACTTTGGGCCTCAGGAATAAAGAATGGCAGAATTGCACCTTCCTTTGAATGTGCCACAGTTCTTGCTGTCTGTCTGCTGTGACAATGTGGAGCCTTTAGAGAATTCTAGTGGTCAGATCCACCTACACTCTGGCATCTATGCAGCATTGATACATACCAGCTATACAATCACTCTTGTCACACAAGACTGCTCGTCACAAACATAAGGACTCATCAAAATTACAGCAATCATTTAACCTAATATAGATAAGATGACTCGTTTCACAAGTTCACAGTGGCCACTTGGTTAAATCTTTACAATATTACTGTATCCTACAGAATTCCAGCAGGAAGCAGATAGCTAAACTATTTGCTCCAATAGCACAGAGGACAGGAAGAAGAATCTACTTGGTCTCTGGTGACACTAGGACTTAGCATTCTTCTGATCTGCTCTGTGAGACATGTTTAACGTCACGTTTTCCCTGGTCAGAGATAAATGTCAAAGTGTGTTAACAATGAACTATCAGAGCTCGAAGCTTAGATAACTGGATATTGTAATTTATGATCTTGTTCCCTTTCAGGAACAATTGAACAGAAAAATGTCATCTAAATCTGTCATTGAATTTAAATATGTGTTGTTGCAAGAAAGTTGGATAGCATGGTTTTGTGGATTTCCATAGTAATGTGAGCAATAAAATTACATCATATTGTTTTAAGGGTAAAAGTTCTTATTTAACCCTGCTAGGCTGGAACCATAGAAATGCATTGTTGTTTCTTTGTTCTAGCATGTGGCCTTAATTTATTTCATATCCTGTAGAAAATCTCACGGTGAACTAAAGCATCTGGAAATGTGTTATCCTCAAGTAATGACTTAGCATAGTTAGAAGTTACAATATTCTTACTAGTGGCACAATACATTCCCAGTGACTATTTAAGCATTTATTGGCATGATGTGCACTTCAGATGAGAAATATATCCCTGTAATATTTCTACACATTCCTGTGGAAAACTCAGAAGGATGTTGCTTCATGCTGAAGTTTAATATGGATCAGTCTTTGTAATTGTCTAACAGATTAATAGATGTTGGTGATCTGGATGGATAAATTGTGACATTTGAGTAATGTGATCTCTGCTCTGCTGTCATCTGGATTTTGAACTGGGTGATCTTATCACTTTGAAGGCCAAGGCACGTCTGGGGTGAAATCCTCTGATTTTCAACAGTCAAAAACCATTCATTTTGCTCTTATCAGAAGAGCCCTTTTCAGGGACACCAGATATCCAAAAGCTAAATATGACTGTCAAAAGGAGTAAAAAACACAACGCTTTGAACCTAAGATGGCTACCACATGGTGAACCTTGTGTCTGTCTTTATATTTGGATCAATAGCATTGAATCCTTTGAAATACGTCTCTTAATACCCAGTTATGAGTCCACAATTCCTGTTCTGAACAACAATGTGAGAGCTTAAACCAAAACTTCTAATTCGTGAGATCCTAGCTTTAGATATTAACACCGTATACGCTATGCTTAGATATGTTTTTGTTATTGTGCCTCATTTGCCTCATTTTCCTCAGTGCCTAATTTGCCTCATTTGTACATCCCTTTGGATAAAAGCATCTAAAGTAATATGTAAATGTTAACACTGCCTTAGATATTACCAAATAGTTAATAGACAATTTGTACAAAATTTGAGCATAACAGACTCCTATAATTTAGCATTGGACTTTTGAGGTTAGCAAAGGTTAATTTGTAATGGGCATTTTTAAAATATGCTAAAAATCAATAGTTAGGTAATATACAAAGAATGAAGATGTTAAACAAGCAGTTATTGATTTAAAACTGCCGTTATTACAAGTCACATAAAATATTATCACTCGCCTTTCATTAGAAGCAATAAAAATTTAAAATAGGAAGCAAAGTTCTTAACTGTTTCAAAAATTCTAAAGTTATATTCCATCCATCCATCAATTTCTATACCTGCTTCATATGTGTAAATCAGTTATGTGTAAATGTTGAACTCTTGAACTCTGATGCAGCCATATTCATTCTTTTAAGTTTTCAAGTAAATCCAGTCCCGTTAGATAGAGGAAAACATTCTATTACAATTTCTAAAATACAGTATTATATTGAGCTTTAGTGTCAGTACTTAAATGCATTATATTTAATAGGTAAGACCTACTTTTACCTCCAGGAATGCTTCAAGGTAGCTTAGTGTGCTCAGAGAAACCAATTCCACACAATATTGTTGTGTCGAGCTCTTATTTTTGCACTTCTGGCATTTATGTGACTTTTGTTTGTTAAGAAGGTGTTTTCACTGACACATCTATCACTGACTGCATTGTTTTGCTTGCTGCATCATTCTTTGTAAATTCTGTAAACACAGTAGTATGTTCTGAAAATCCCATAATGATTACTGTTTTGGGATGATGACTAGCACCAATAATCACACATCAAAATCACATAATTCACACAGCCATTCTAATGCTTAGTCAAACAGTATCTGAACTTCGTAACCCTGTCTGCATACTGTATGTATTCAGTTGAAGTTACATGATTCGCTGTTTGCGTTACCAGGCAGGTGTACCAAATAAACTGGCCACTGACTGTATATTGGAACATATAGGTAGACACAATTAAGTTTTAAAAACAAAAGTTAGCTGCGATTTTCTGGACCAAACTTTACCACATGCCAACCACTAACAAGCTGTCTTTAAATAAATCACTTCTGATCACTATAGACAGCTAAACTGCAGGAAACGAAGCCTACTGTGCCTAAATGAAATATACATGGAATATGGTTCCAAAGTAACTAATGCATAAAAGCATGAAATAGATAACATTTGTATGCAGCAGGCCTTCATTTTAACATCATAATGCTGACATTAAGGTCATCAACCATGCGTTCTTCTGATAAGAACTATTATCAATGATTATCTGTGCATTACAAAATCAAAGAAGACTCTTAAATTGCACAATAAATTATTGTACAGACATATATACCCTTGCAACCCATGTAAACCTGTTTTAGAGGTTGTTGACTCAGATGTTTTGTTTTTTTAATTGAAATGACACCTATATAGGGGACTGAAACAATTCTTGGCTGCAAATTGTTCTAATAGACTCATGCTCATAGTGACTTTTTGACACAGAAGACATGGTAAAGGTAGGCGAATGGCCAATTTCAAAGATACCTTTACTTTAAAAAATTTTAAAATAAGTTTGTTAATCTACCATCTCAAAGCAGCACAAATGAGTAATTGTGTCCTCTCTGAGGACAGCTTTAGAAGATACAACATCTCACTCACTGCGACTGCTAGAGGTTCAGGTGACTGCAGTTTAAATAAGATAAAGAAGAAGGCTGCTGTTTCTGCAGTCTCTTAAAGGAAAAACAGAATGGCACACTTGAACACTTACAAGATCTGGCCAGGTTATGGATGAAGGCTGAAGGCTTTTTGGCAAAAGAATGATACTGTCAAGATGAAGAGAATGGCATGAAAGGGGCAGATATTGTTGGCCAAGGCATCAGTACAAGTGTTAAATAACCTGATGCAGAATCATACAGAGAGCAAAGAAGTTCAAAACATCTGCAGTAGTGAACAAATGGCATAGACAGCAGTTAAAAAAAGAAAAAGAGTCACAGGCATGTGAAAAAGGCAGATAAGAGGAATAATATAGAATAAGTGGAAAAGAATTTTAGTAGACTTTGATAAGTTTCTTAAAAGGGATAAAACTGAACTTAATTATAGAAAATAGCTAGGACAAATGGCTCCGTGTGTTTAACTCAAACAGCTATCTTTATCATTAGCTATCTTCATTTGTTTTTATATTTTTCTAGGAAATAGTGAGAGTGCTGACCTTACTGACCAGAACAACACCAGAACTCTAGACTCAAGTCATTCCATTAAAAGGTTTTGCAGTTGGATTTTATGTTTAGGTTCCACATCCTCTCTTGGATTGTACAATGGAAACTACTCTTGATTCTGTTGATTTTTTTAACTAATTTTGATACCACCAGGCACACAAGTCCTTTCTCCTTTAAAATTTTTTGTCTCTGTAAAAATTGATCTTATATCATTTAGAACTAGATGAATAGCAGGCATTAAACCACTGCTTATCAAAATGTTTTAGTACTTCCTCGATGAGTTCCAAAGTAATATATTTTATGTACTTGTAGAAATGATAAAAGCTACATTTTCCATTTTTCCTTGGATTATAAAAGTTACGTGGTGGAGGATCAGCAGCTTTTGGAAGTAAAAAGTATGGCTTCAATTGATGGTACACTACACTCCACAAATCAATGTGTGACCTTTTCAACCTGTAACTTTAACCTACCAGCAGCTGTTCACCCGTATGGTGTCAAGATTTAGGAGATGTATGTGCTTGCACAGGTCTGCAGCCTGCATTGAGCCTGCATCCCTTTAAAATGGAAAAGCAGCCATATTTAATATAACAATATTGAGCCTTCCCTTGAAAATGGTACACAGACCCTTCATTCAGTTCCTAGTATAAGTTTTGAGAGGTAAGCCTCAAGATATGGGAAATACGAGACTCCTCAGCTATGATAATGTCCTTTTTCCCTCAGGAAATACCTGTCCTGAGAAAAGCACTCCGAACAGATAGAGCTTTGTTTCTACCAACAAGGGCACCAGGGCATTGTGACAAGAAAATACAGGCATCTAAGGGACAAAGCCAATGTATAAGCAGAGGAAAATGCATAAATGAATGTAGATGAAACACAGCCTGACGAAGTGCCGGGGTAATTCCATGTTCTGTTGTTAAGAAATGTATTTAGTCTATATACAGAAACCCTGCTTACAAGGGGATGAATTACAAAGGATCTGGCAACATTTCCATTTAAAATTTTCCATAATGCTTTACGTATCATTTAAATACAAAGGTGGCTTCAATAGTAACAGTGAGATACACAGATTTGTCTCAGTTATTCTTGTGTATTTAAATCACTCAAAGCTGTGTTTCAGTTTGCACAGTTGCTAGATGTTATGTAATCAGTTTATACAAACTGTTTAAAACTTTAATAAACTTTACAAAGTCCAGTTTAGTTCACTTTTAGTAGTAAAATCAAGATGAAATGCCTGGTTTCTTATGGACACAGGGTTTCAGTATTTTTTCAGTAACACTGATATGTATATGTATAAGATTATAAATCTATTTGTATTGGTCCATCCATCTTTCAGCTGTTTTTCCTGGTCAGGGTCCCGAGCATAGAGCCAAGGCAGGATATGCACTGAATGGGACGCATACACACATGCTCATTCACACAGTATGGCCTATGTAGTAGCACCAATTAGCATGACTGGATCTCTTTGCAGCATGGGAAGAAACCTGAGAAGCCAGAGGAAATGCGTGCAAATATGGGGAGAAAACGTGAACCCCCACATGTGTTTATATACACAATGGTAACAGCATCACTGTGGTGTAGTGCTGGGCTCATACTCAGGACCATAACCTGGCTGTGTAAAATCTGACAACTGGAGACAGATTGGGTCAAAACATCATTTGCTGCCGTGCAGAAAAGAGTAATGAGTCATGGAAGAGGCGTCTTTTGGGTAGGGCCGGGGTAGAAACACAATCAGTCCTCGTCTGCTGGTGACAGCTGGCACGGGAGGGAGCATTCACAGCTGTGGCCCAGGCAAATGGTGGCAGTATTCAGAGAGCAGATGCTGGTTACAAGGACAGGTGTGAGGTGAGAAGTGAGAACTCTGAAGGAGACGGTCCATGCTGGCTGCATGAACTCGCTTATTTATTTTGTGTTAGGATAGGAGGAAAGTTGAAGGAATGCAAAAGTTTCCCTTGATTAAAGATAGCCAAAAAGTCAAGCATGCAATAGTCATCTCCACTAGTTTTTTAATAGAAGTACAATTCTCTTAAATATTAAGAATTTGCACTGCATATTTTTGAAATGTGGAGACTATTATTTTGAAGAAAGTTGACCGTTATGAAGAGGCTATCAATGTCTTTATGAAGAGACTGACATTCACCAGTCGCTTGACGTTCTTACTCGAGTTGAATATGCACAAAGCCTTATCATCAGGGATGTTAACTGCAAATTTCTTTTTATTCCAAAGTGGAGGGAGTAATGGTGGGAGTTCAAATCAGACCCATTGTTTTAAGCTGTGATCCCACCCCTTCGCACTTTGGGTTTCCTGAGATGCAAAACAGAAAGGAATTCGCAAGGCGACGTTCCAGGGAGTGTAACTCAAGCTGCTGCTGGATCCAGCCCCTGGCCTGCTGCCAGCATGGGCCCAAGTAATTTATGTTGTTAAAGCATTGTTCTGAGACACCAAAGCCGGCTGTGACCCAGAGCCATGGAAGGAGCAGGTAATTGTACACCAGGAATCACTGCTGCAATATGACTGAAAGTGAATCTAGACATCTAGTCTAGATTTTAGACATCAGTTAGTTACGCCATCATCTGAGCATTTTACTTGCCTTTTTCCAAAGCTTATTTTCTACTCTCGACACTCGGTATCTATTTGTTCCACAATAGGGCAAGACTATACATTTAACACGTGTTCAGTTCCCATTAGTTAGTTATGAAAATAGCATCCATGTGGCAGGAGTTCTTGGATAATTGTTCCATTTGCTGTCTAATAGAGCTTAAGCCATTACCTATAGTTACAAGTCACTGTTATCTGTTATATTCCAGGCTGGCTGAGATGAAATGCTTTTTCCAGGAAACGTCTTTAAAATCCTGCCTGCTGTACCTCTATGACAGATGAGGTCATCTATTAGGAAAAGAAAATATAGTCTTGGGGCCCTTGGATCTGCTCAGGAGCAATACATCTCTTCAAAATTCTTCTCGGAGTTTGTTTCTTTGGAATACAATGAACTTATGCAATCTGAAGAGTTTGTGTCGCCATTTTTAGAAGACTTTCTAGACGGCAGTATGATGCATTTCCTTTATATAATGAAAGTGCTTTATTATAGAAACCAAATAATAGAGTGTTTGTTTTTTGATCTGTGTCTTTAATTTCATGTCGCATTTTAAACTTTTACCAGCCACCGCAGCTTGCAACATAGGTGATACAACAACTTTTTTGACTTTACATTTATTTAGGAAATCATTGCTGACTGTTTGTTTGTTTGTTTGTTTGTTTTTTCAGAAACATCACTGGAATAATTTTCACAGTAACAGTGTTTTAAATGTAATAAATAATAGACAAGGTATTTCTGTTCTTTGGATATACATACTTTTTATTTTAGTGTGTTGTGAAATACACAAATAATGTATACTTACATGTATCCATAGAACTCTGCATTCGTCATATATAAAGATTATTCTAATCATTATCTAAGCAGCTTCTAGATTTTTTCTGTAAAGTTTTTTTATTACTTTTTTATTATAAAAAAATATGTTTCTGTTTTTCTAAAGTATATCTAAAGTCACCAGGACTTCATTTACTCAGGCTCTACTAGCCTCTCCTAGATGTCAAGCTACATCCAGTCTAATGCTTTTTGAGCATTTATATCAGCTATTTTTTGATAAGATTATTAGTAACTCTAGCTATTACACATCCATTTTGGTAATAAAAAATTGAATGGCCCTTGTTTGGTTGCATACATGGGGAGACCAGCAGAATTCATTTCACACCCAGAGTATCAGTCTGCGGAATAAACACCATCAATGTTAACACTGCCTGTGCAAGGAGACTGGTCGTGTGCTTGTCTGAGACAGAAATTATGGAAAATGCCCAGGACAACAGACATTGGTACTTGAAAGTAGCGTCTTTGCTTTAAACAAAACAAATTTCAAAAAAACTTAAGGAAGATTCAGGCCCTAACTGAGAGATGATCTAGACCTTTCATATTTGTCTAACGTTCAATTAGAATTTGACTGATAAGGACGAATCAGGTTACATGCTTTAGTGATTAAACAGTTTGTTTATATAGGTGGTTTATAAAGTAGTGAATGTGAAAGTGACAGGAGAGTAGCAGACACTATGTCATCATGTTTTTTGTGATCATTAAATTGGTAAACATAGCAAGCACCTCCTTGTTACCTAGATCCCCTAAAGACAGTGTTAGAGTTGTGACTTTTTAACCTAATAACAGAGGACCACAGAACCCATTTGTGAAAAGAATGTGAAAAGCTCCAGTTTTACAGCGGCCTTGCATCACCACAGGGGAAATGTTATAAGGTCCATTTAAATGAACAGATCATTAAACGCTAAGCAGCGGCTCTCTGGGAAGTGTGGCGGGGATGTGTTCTCACTCAGGGTCCCCATTTGATGGCACTACATACGCAAAAGCAGCTTCAGGAGACAACAAAAAAGCTGCTCCTTGAACCAGTGTTTCTAGTTCAGAGGGGACGAGCTTCGTCTGCACAGTGAGCCACAGGAAGGAGAGAATCTCGAGGGACCTGGCAGGCTTCTCTTGACTGGGTTTTTCTTGCTAAAAATGTTTGTGCTGCATCTCAGAGGAGAAAACTCAGTAGATGAAAAATACATAGTTCATTGAAGCCTTCATATATATACATTATATAAATTGAGCACTGAAAATACAGATAAACAATTCTTGTGCTCTTAAGACTGTACAGCACTTTCCTCTTTCCCAGGTCAATAAGAAATGATGTTTATAAGGCTGAACATTTATTTATACATTTTCATTACCTCAGTTAGTCACCTGAGTGATTAACCACTGAATTTGTTGATCCAGAGCTTAGTCAGGCCATGACATTACACGCATTAAATTTAATTTAGAGACATCCGGTATGCATTTTAGAGTTACAATAAATATTACAAAATGTTTTGAATGATACAGAGTGTTTTATTGCATTTAATGTTATTAAAGCTATATATTTTCACAGGCATGTATTGAACTGTTTCCCAATTGCCACGTTACCGATTTCGAAATGCTAAGTGCTAACTGCTACACACTCATGGTGAAGTAGCTGCAGTGAACAGAGTTTCTGGGACAACACAGCAAAATAAGGCTCATCATTTGACTATTGGGTAATTAAATCGAACCATTTTTATAACAATGAAAATTTGAACTGTAAATGCTAGAGTAAATGTCTCACTTGGATCAAGGGGCTGGTAAATATTTCAGTGCCTAAAACACGTGTGTAGCAGGCACATTTTATTTTATACACATATTTTTAAAACTCCCTGTTGCTTGTGCTGAAACGTTAGAAGATGGATGGATTGGTTTATATAGCTATTAGATAGTTATTAATAATATATGATCTACTCTAATAATCTTGCTGGGCTAAAAGTGCTTCATTCAGATCTTCTGCCCTCATAGTACAAAACCGAACAATAGTACAGAATGTATATATGCATATAATACTGTTCATTTGGTGCTACATATACTGCAAAATGAACCCAAAAGCAAGATTACAATAGTTTTTGTGGGCTGTGAATTTTACCCAAGAGCCCCTCCTTAGTATAAGCAGAGTGGAGCCTCATTATTATTATTATTGCTGTAAGTTTCACGACAAGTGCAGCCTTGTATTACACTGTTAAGTTCCAAAACTTCATCTGGACATGTTCCTTACCGTTCTATGTATGCCCTACAGCTGGGACGTCACACACACCACAAGTAACAGCTTTAGGTCTTTAGGTTTTTTTTATTCTTGACATTAATTTTGATTTATGAAGCACGGTTTCCCTGTGAACAATTACATAAACTAGCATTTTCCTGTTTGAGGTAATCTTTCCACTTGGGGTACATTTGAGGGGGGTGCAGGCTCAGGCTGCCTTTAAAGGCCTATAGGTCTGTCGCTGCTTGTTAACTGTATTGTGTGAGGGGAAAGTCAACTGTTGAAATAAGTTTTGTAATCCCGTTTTCCAACTGGACAAAAAAGAGGAATATTTTACATCTGGAAATTTGTCTTTGTAGAAAAAAAAACATATTTGGCAAATTGAAACTTGATCATTTGTATTCATTGGGCATTACTTCAAATCATGTCATCACTGTGAAGGATATTTATACATATATGGTTAAAAGCAATGTTTTCAAAAGAAACTTTAACTTAAAAATTCAAACTAACTTTATTTGATGTTTATTTTGGGTATTTATAATCCGTTTGAAAACTCATGCATGTAAATGTTATAAACGGTAACATAATATGAATAAAAAATCATGTGAACTTTAAAGTTAAAAATACAATGATAGTCTTTTGCCAGGCAATTTTTGATTGAATCTAAAGTTTTTAACACAAGGAAGACTCAAAGGTTCATTCTCCAGCAGAACATAATCTTTGTACATAAATAATACATAAGAATCTTGGGCCAGGAGAGAATAGTATGTTTACTATAGTAAAACGCGAGCCAGTGGATTCCAGAAACGGTGGTGCCTTCTCAGTCCCAAATATAGGTACGCTGTTAGAGACAGAAGGGAGGCTGGAGGCCAGCTATGGATTGTTTTATGTTTTATTCCAAGCCGGGTGGTCTAAGTCATTTGCTTACAATAGTACATTTTAAAATGCTATCACTCTCTAAAAATGACCATCCGTTTGTCCTGCCACCGTGGCAAGAAGCTGTTAACCATTTATGGGACCGAATAGCATTATTAGGGTCTGAACAGCCAGAAATGTTTTTAAGTTTTCATAGGTGAGGATTACTTGTACATTTTGTTGCAGAATTCACAAAGTTCTCTTTTGTATAAATCCTGAAAAAAAGAAAACAGCGGAAACTTCATTTGTGCCACTTAAGAAAAAAATGGGAAAATGGCATAAGGGAAAGAAACTATGTCTGAGTCAAAGGCCTGGCAGGGTCAATAGGACAGACACTTTTCTTGTATTGTGACATCCCCAGTGCTTTTCCACCGATAGTTTATTGAATCAATTAGTTTTTTTATACAGTTGTCAAGCTTTTTATTGCCTTCAGGAAAAGGCTAAAATTTCAACCATTCAGTCACAGTGAATAATGGTCAATATAAAAAGCATGTAAAGCCACCAGTTGTTGCCGATTGCTATCAGTGCTAATTACATTACTGTTTGTCCTGGGCTGTTGCTTGAATATTTGTATTTGAACATTGAATTGAACAGTATATTCATATCTTTATGGGGACTCTCCATTCATTTCTATGGGAAAAACCCTAGTCCTAATTACAACCTTAACCCCCGCCAGCCCTAACCTTAACCATAAGTAAACAAACAAAACATAAGATTTTAACCATTTTTAATTTTTTGATTGCAGTCACAGACTCTTATAAAAATGAAGTTTATAAGACCAGAAAAATGTCCCCACAAGCTATAAAGTAACGGGTTTTACCTCATTGTGGGGATGTTTGGTCCCTACAATGTTGTAAATAAAAACCTACCCACACCCACACACACACACACACACACCCAAAAGCACACATTACAGACACCAACCCACATGTCTTTGGGCTGCAGGAGGAAATCCACAAAAATACAAGAACTTGCACATACACAACCTTGAAAGTATGACACCAGAATACTATCCGCTGAGCTATATGTCAGCGATATAAAGTCAAGTGTAGCGGTCTTAGAGCAGTCATTTGTTGTTTGCAGATACTTACCACACAATTCCTAGTGTTGCTCCTTAAGTATGACACTGGTTCACTGTTGCTAACTCTGGTAAAATGCATGTCTTTCAAAAACATGCCAACAGCTGGCTTCCATTATGTCCCATTAAGAACTACTAATAATTATTTCACTGATAATTCAGTCTGAACTGCCTTAAGAATGTATTTAGTGCAATGCATTTAAATAAACAATAGTGAGGAATTAGAATTCCCAGCTACACCAAATGTAAACGATTTGACCCCAAGTTTCAGAATGAGGTTAAATTAGAGTAAATACATTTACAATACTCCAGACTAACCAAGGTATCAGATAGTGCCAGGCAGACCATAGTGAGCATTCTTAGTCATATCTCACTTATTATAAACTTGTAGATGTTTCACAAGTGAGATACAGCAGCAGTTAGTAATAGTAATAATAATCTTGTTGCTTTTTCTTTATTTCCCTGATGACCTTAAGAATTTAGAGGAGCAGCAGTTATTTTAAATTATTTTGTAAAATAAAATGAAAACACTTAATTTACCTATAGGAGTTTAAAAGGGACAGCTGAGACTCAGTAAGAAGGTAAGTGCATGCAGTTATTGCTATGGGAAAATCACCCTGAAGGCAGTGTACGCTTAACACTTTCATCTTACCATTGTAAAAGCATTTCTCTTTTAAACCACAAAGAATATTACTCTTATGAACAAACAATGGATGAAAAAAATGTGTTTGTTGGCTGATTACTCACTGGACATAAAAGCCATGGAATACATTTCCAGGGAAATGGAGTGAAAGCGCCTCTCTCTCCTGGAGGCATGTGAAAAGTTAAGAACACTCTGAACAGCAACAGGAAGTCACTGGAAACGGCATAATCAGAAAGTCTGAGTCACTGCATATGAGCTTAGGTCAGTAATCAGAACCATTTGGAGCCGTCAAAATGCAAACACTGTGCAAAATGAAAGTGTGTTTCATGCTAAATTATATCTACTGTGCAGTGGATAGAACTGCACTGAGTACCAGATCCCTTTAAAAAATAACCAAAAGAAATCCTGAAAAAAGTTGATGCCTTTTCAAATTATTGTCTCAGTACATTGATTTCTTTAAAACTATTTATTTATCATATTAAACAGTTATATGGGCAATTACTCAGAATAAAAAAGAAATAGTATCTTTGGCAGATACTAAGAGCTTTCTTTGCCACCGCATTCCATTTGTCTCCAATGTGTATTTGCCTCAAAATGCTATTATTTTAGTAACAGCTATATCACCAAAGGCATAACACCAGTCATTGTCACAGCGTGGTGCAGGAAGGACTTTAAGTGAGTTCAGCTCAGCACATATACTGTAACCCTCCCAGCTTTTGGCCGATTCACTTCACTGTTTATACAAGTACCCTATTTAATACTGCCCTGTGTTCTGTCTGTTTAAATTTCTGCCTTAGACCACCAAAAAGGGGCAATGTAAACATTTTTTTGTAAACATTTCCATAGTTGTGCATTTGTCCCATGTGCCTGCCTATAGTCAGCCATTCTTACATGTTGTCATAACAACAGGGCGTTAACGGTGATGTTTTGTGTTATAACGTGATCTTGCTGTGACAGGTGCTTGTATACATCTAGCAGCTACTGTTGCAGTTTGTGCTTAATCTGTCAATTATTTGTTTGAATACCTATCATGTTTCAGCTGAAGGTCTATTCTGAAGGTCATTTTTTGTGTCAGACTGTGAAATGATTATGGAAACCCAATATACCATAACCCTTTTGTTTTATATACTGTACATCCCACAAACTGAATAATACATGATGTTATGAATGAATTATTAACTGAAACACAAATATTTCCCTTCAGTCATTCTATATACTCAGATATTCCCTGCATGAGCAGGATAACGTGACTGTCCTCACTTATGTATCTATGAAGCCAGGCCATACAAAGAACTATGTGTTTCAAACAAGCAGTGAATCACACCCTTAATGAATCGCCTGAAGAATAAAAAACACATATATAGTTACTGACTCAAAAACACATACAGATAATAGTGCAGCTAGCCTGTCTGCTCTCATTCTACTCCACGACCCACGCTATCCGCCATTCAGATGATGCAATGAGGGAGTGATCTCTTTAGCGGGGGTGAAGCCTCTCTAGGAACGTCAGCCCATTCGGGCCTCAGTGACTTGTTGAGGAAACAAAGAACAGTTGCTCCAGTTTAAACAACATCTCACTCTTGGTTGTTCCAAGGATGAAGAGCAGTGATGGCCTGGGCAGTTGTCCAGAACTTTGTAATGTTGAAACAATGTTATTATTCGCTGTTCAGCAAGACACTTATCCAAAGTGACCTTAATAGCTCGCAGTTGTATGCGCTGCCTGTCTGTGCAGTTGAGGATGTTAATTAAACTGATTCAGGACAACTGAACTAAAAGCTACATCTTGGTTTTATATTATGTTGAGTATTGCATGAAAGTGGTTTTCAAGATTTATATTTCCAGCTAAGCAATGTTGTGCCCTGGGTAAAATCCATGGTCTCTTCAGAAAATGTCGGATTTAAGCATAGTAAAACTTCAGTCAGGCCTGTGGTGGCTGGTGGGGTCTGTGGTGCCATTGAGGGTTTCCCCCCCCCAATAGAAGCCATGCTAATTGCAAACCAATTCCTCAAGCTAACGACCTTAATGTTCCTTGATGACGGGCCAGCAGGCCCCCTTCCATGCTACAGTTTATTTATTTAGAGTAAATAGTTGCTTTTACCCCACCTGGTCCTGCTGCGTGTTTTCCAGACTTAATCTGTTTATGAACAGGCGTTTATTTAGGGTGCAATGACCAGGCAACGAGAGAAGACGTGAAGCCTCCAGGAACTTACACAACACCATTGATGGTAGACAGTATTTTTGTTAGACGTCACTCAACACCTCATTGTTATCTGGGGAACCAGCCAACTTCTGGTGCTACAGGGGTATAGGGTGGTTAGTCTGGCTTTGAATTGAAAGAAATGGACAGAAAATGAAATGCCAGGAGAACAACCTCCTCCTTAATGCCAGCAAAACTAAGGAGCTGATCGTGGACTTCAGCACGAAGCAGATGAGGAGCTACCAGCCCCTTCACATCAGTGGGACGCCAGTGGAGAGAGTGAACAGTTTCTGGTACCTAGGTGTTCACATCACGCAGGATCTGTCATGGTCCTGCCACATCAATGCCCTGGTAAAGAAGGCCCGACAGCGTCTGTTCTACCTGAGACGCCTCAGGGACTTCAAACTTCCACGAGGGTGCTAAAGAACTTTTACACCTGCACCATTGAGAGCATCTTGACGGGAAACATCTGCACCTGGTTCGGGAACAGCACCAAGCAGGACAGACAGACTCTCCAAAGAGTGGTGCGATCAGCCGAACACACCATCCGTGCTGAGCTCCCTGACCTGCAGTCCATCTACACCAAAAGGTGCCGGACCAAAGCCAGGAAGATAATGAAAGACCTTAGCCATCCCAACAATGGACTCTTCTCCCTGTTGAGGTCAGGGAAGCGTCTTCGCTCCCTCAAGGCCAACACAGAGAGAATGAGAAGGAGCTTCTTCCCTCAGGCTGTGTGGGCTTTGAACCAGAACACCACCTAGGACTGGTCTCAGATAACCCCCCCCCCACACACACACACACACACTAACTGATCTGCACTATTATGTATGTACCTTGTTACTGAAATTGCACATTTTATTCCGTTTACGTTGCACATTCTTCGTTTTATTTGCACATTTTACTTCATTGATTGCACATTACTTCCGTTTCATCTTATTTATTTAGTTTATATTTTATATCTTTTATGTCTTTGTATCATTCTATATAGTCATATCTTTATATATTTTAATCTTTCAGATATTTATATCCTTTTATATCTGCACTTCTTTTTATTATATTTTTACTTATTCTCTTTTTTTATTTTTGTTGTTTTCTATTTTAATGTCAATGGGTCAGACACAGCAAATACATTTCACTGCATGTCGTACCATGTATGATTGTGTATGTGACAAATAAAAATTGGAATTTGAATTTGAATTTGAAAACCTTTGCCGTAAATGAAATTTTAAGTAAATATGATCACTGTCGGGTGACTCTGGACCTCCATGACTGTATAGAACAAGCGGTTAAGGAAATGAATTGTTCTACAAATACATTGTTGTCTAAGATATGTGAATATTCCTGCCTTTATAATCACCAGCACGACATGGTTTATAAGTACAGAGAACATGGTGTTATTGTTACTTACTGGGGCAACGTAGCAGCTCAAGTCTAGTCCAGTTCATAGGGAAACGACACAGATTTCCTTCATCAAATTTCAGAAGCTGCATGTCTAATCAGAGTAATTTTGCACCGGAGGCCACACTGGGCAGAACATCGTACAAGGTCGGCTTGCATCTCCGACCACATGCCGGTACGTTACGAGTGTATTCCTGCACAGGCACATTCGCTTAGACCACTGCACACTGACGCCATTTCAAGGCGGCCCTCCACCTGAACAGCACGCCTGTTGGACTGTGGGAGGAAACCAAAGTGCTCAAAATTGGTTTTGTGCTCAGAGAAAAAAATGAAGACTATTTGTGTCCCAGAGGGTTTGTTACTGATTACAGTGAGGTAGATTAGACATGGGTGGAACTGCAACAGAGACTTTTTTTAAGTAATCTTACAGAGCAGTAATCTGAGCATCTTGGCATAAAATAAAAGGAATGCCCGACAAGGGGAAAAAAATTGCTTCAGCCCATGATGTAAAATCTGTAGCTGTTTCTCCAGCAAGATTATTAGATTGTGCATTAATCAAAGCTAAAGGCGCTGGTCATGTCCTGAGCCATCTGGTCCTGGTTATACACTTGGAATTAGCTGTGCATGCTGGAGCTGATTGCGCATGTCATGAATATGTCAACCCGCCATATTGAGGCAGGACTCGCAGAAAGAAAAGATAATACAGATAGAGAGGAAAGAGAAAAAAGGAACTTAATTCAGCGATGTATTTCATGGTACTGCACCTTTGGCATTATAGCACAGTGGCCAGCATTCATTTATGTCCATTTCGTTGAAATGCTGTGCTCGTATATGTTATGTCTATCCAATAGTTGGTCAGAAGGTTTTCAAAAATGCAAAATAGAGTGAAATTTTTCGTAATATTTGCTTTTAAGGACGTCCAGTTCATAAACTATTAAATACGTGGTCAGATTTTCCAGTGTCTACTTATTATAGGAATTTTTTTTATAAGAATTAACATATCAAATACAGTAAGACTTAAATGTAATGATTGAAGCTGTTTGCGAATTAAAGATTCTATACTTGCTGATTTCTCTGTGCCGCCATGCCAGAGCAGCTTTCTTTCGAAAGCGCATGTGTGTGATAAAAAAAGACGATCAACATGCAAACACAGAGCGGAATATGACGATAAAACCAGCTCCGTTACTGACGGACGCCGCGTTGACTCGGGGTTATTGAGCATGCGTACTCCTGCTCGCAGATCCAGTTCTTCGCGCAATCAGTTCCAGATGCGAGCCGGGGCGCAGCGGACGCTCTGCCTGCACGCTGGCACTTGATCGATCACCCAGGGCACGGAGCAGCGCCGGATTTATACATCCAGGCCCCTTTGCTTTTGGGGGGGGCATTGCTTTTGAAAGCGGCTCTGCACATAGTTTTCTGTTTTATAAAAGCTAGCTTGCAGTCCCAGCAGAAAGAAGACTCATTGTTTACAACATTAAAACGAGGTGTCATTTTTAATTTTTTATCTTCAGCTGCCTTTTGAGATTATTCTAACGCTTTCATAATGAATTGGTCTCAGTTTTCAGGAAACATTTAACCCATAATGGTATCTGGGCGAAACGGAGGTCCTGTGTTCTCAAATATGATATTGCTTTTACAATCTGTTGCTTAAATGGGAGTATATGAACTTTAGATATTTTTAAATAAATGTCTTAGTGCAATGAATTTATATTTCACCACATTAAAACGTGATGTCTTTTCCTAGGTGAATAAAATGACATTTAAACAGAAGGATAAAAATTGTAGTTGTGTAATTGTAATGATTCCTGTAACTGAAATTACTCAAATTTCAGTTGTGTGTGTGGACATTGGAAAAAGTCCAGTGTTACGATGTTGTGAAATATAAGGGTGATTTTTTTTTGAAGGAGAGAGCTTGCCAATGAAGCTAATACCCCATTATTAAAATGAATTGATTGTTCTACATTGTGTGTAAGTCAACAGTCACATTATAGTGGAGTCAAAACATTGTTAATATTAAATAATGTCATTTTGGCAGATGTAACCTAGGGAGAACAAATAAAAGTTGTCCAAGTGCCTTCTGTCCAGAAAAGCTAAACACCAGCTTAGTGACCTGTAATCAGATTCATACACAGCAGAGAATGGAAATGAACTGCAGCCTGTGTGCAGCTCCGTCTGCCGAAAAATCCCATGAAATCGAAGCCAAGGGTACTTAGGCGAGGAACGAAATTCCTGAAGCCGTCTGCAAATGTACACTGGTAATGGACCAGACCAAACAATTTTTCACTTAGCTTAAAACTTGAGCCATGAGAAAAGAGTTTTCTAATATGAATAAAATTAGTTTTTTGTTTTTAATCCAAGCCCAGGAAATACTTTGCCCTTCAGTGCTTTACAACATTCCCGCCTCCCCCTCCCCTGAATTTTTGGATGTGATATGATGTAAAGGGACTAAACAAAATGTCTGCATGCATCTCACTATTCAGTATGTTGTAAGAGTCAGATATTAATTTTGTTGGTATTGTATGAAGCAGAACAGTCATGAAGGTGGGTCCTTTGAGGACAGTGCATTGGCTTTGCGGACAAGGTTGTGCTTTCACGCCTCTGAGTTTGTCGATTTGACTTTGGCCCTGACTCGGGCTGTTATTTGTTAGCATCAATCAATCAATTTTATTTTTATATAGCGCCTTTCACAACAGAGTCGCCCCAAAGCACTCTACATGATATTGACAGAGTCAGCACGTCCCCATTATGTTCATATGCGTACTTTGGTTTCTACCCACAGTCTGCAAATGCTGCATTTCTTTTCCAATATGAGCATTTGTGTGCAGGTAAACTGGTGTCCGGTCCCTGACTCTACCACATCTTATGGTCTATACTTTCTGAGATGGACTCCATGACATAAAGTGGGTAGATGGATATCAAAAACAAAACAGAACACATTGTGATACCACACAGTGTAAGACATTGCAAGCACAGTTACTAAATGTGAAGAAGTCTTCACGTGAAAAACCTCCCACTTCCTATATGCACTTCATAGTGAATAAAACTTGACAAAAGCAAACTACTGAAACCATCATTAGATGTTCAGGTTGCAAATAAGACTTACACATAAGTTTGCAATAGAGTATGTTCTTAGCCAATCCAAGACAGAGGCTGAGTCATGTGACTGCGTTTGTCCCAACATGCTGAAATGTTTCGGTGCACCATCTTTTTTTCTGTTTTCTATCACTTTATCCCCACCCCCGCAATAAAAACCCCCACATAAAATCATGACCATTAATCACCTAAATAATTTATCAGCTGGATTTGTAATTTTTCACATTATCTCCCATTACTCTTTTGTTGATACTAATACATTGTTGGCAATAAATTCTTGGCTCACAACTACCAGTCAGAATGACATTAAGATACACACTGCAGACTGATTTTCTTGGTGGAAAAAAGTTTCTTGGGAAAATGATTTTTGTTGATTCTATGCCAGTTTAAAGTGTTTTACCACACCCAGATATTTCTTACAAGCAGTACTCTTTACAGACTGCACATGCAATGTATCGTGCATGAAGAAGGTGACACACAGTCCAGAACATTATATATTAATTGCAATAGTCATTTTTTGACCAAAAACCCTATATTTTGTATTTTTCCATATTAATAAGTTTAGATTTATTACACTCTGATATTTTGCCCTTTTGTCTAGAATGAAATGTTACACAAAGGGTTTCTACCTGTCAATTAACATTATAGTGAGTTAGAAAGCTCCTTCATTAATACATCCAAAAATGTAAAACACAGGGTAAGGAATTAAGTCCATTCATTCTTTTCTGATTCAACACTGAAAAAAGGACAACTGTTGAAGTTTATGTATTTTTTTTTCTAATTGAAGGGTGCAGGGAATGATTTTCCCCCCATTTTTTAAACAGATTTTTAAAATTTTCTGCCTGTTACTGTATAATTTATTTTATCATTATTTGAATCTGGCTCTGATTGACATTCCTCAGTAATCACTAATATATTTATTTGAGGAATTAACAAGGGTATGAAATGTTTTAAGCTGTAAGCCATTCATGTATGTAAACGTATTTTGGGCACAGAATACTTCAAATATAGGTGTCTAAAACAGGTTAAATCAGCACTTATTACACGTTTTGCTTACATGTATGAGTTCTTGAATAGCGTCTGAAACTATGTAAGGTGCCTCTCACACACGCACTTTTGCTTGCTGTATTCGTAACACACCCGTCGTGTTCTCCCCCTGTCCTGCGGTCTGGGGCCCTCCAGTGGTCATTGAAGATTTTACAATTTCGGATTATAGATTAATTTTTAATTTTCTTTATTTGTATGGCATTTCTACAATCATAGTCTGATGCCGATCAGTAGAAGTGTGTTATCATTAAAATGTGACAATTTACTAAAGTATAATGGTTAAATAAAAGGCATAATAAATCCTATAATACTGTAGCTGGTATCCTACATCTGATGCCTGAAAGACTCATAAACTGATATCTCTGCTGGAGTTTAAATTTGTGTGTTGACAACCTATGTTCATTTCAAGTATAAATGTGGTGCTGTCCATCAAACCTAGGCATTTTATTATTATAATAAAAATCCACAGCTGCCTTAATGAAGGCAAATAATGTTCCTGTAATATAATGTCGTCCCCCTGAATCATAGGTGGGGGAAACATACAGCTCATACCCCACTAGTGACCAAAGACACTGCCAAGTCTTAACTACAAAAGGTTGAAGTAAAAGCATTTGTTGCCTCCTTTGTTCAATTAACTCACACCAGTAACAATTCTCTTCTGCTAGCCGTAAAAAGACAAATTCTTAGTACAAACTCCTAGAGGAAATCCATACAGACATTAGAACTAAGATTCACTCTCTTTTTTCCTATTTATTATCCCTTCATTGATCTTTCTCTCAATGTAGACCCAGTACAAACAATGTGTTTTTATACTTAATATGGACTAACAAAAAATGCATTTGAGGTATTTATTCAGACATGATTCTGTAATTTTTTTTCCTTTATTTTTAAGCAGCTCAATTTGTAAAAGATATTATCTAATTCCCATCCCACGCCTATAGGAAATATTTAGCAACCACAGTCATGAAGATGTTGTTGTAATAGACAGGAAGTGAAGAAAACAAATTACTAGTTATTGGGACTAATGGGGCTTCAAGATTCATGGTGGGTGGAGTCAGTTTTTGCTTTCACTCCCTGCTCAATTTAACCCAAAGTGAACCAAAAATTGTAAACCAAAGAAAAAGGTTTAAACCAGATGGTGACTGACAGATTGCAAGTATCCCTCCTGTCCTAGGTTTTTTCAGTCCTGTGGTACTACACCTTCAACTGTAGTGATCGTTTGAAGGCCCTGAATTTTACTATTATTTCATGATGAAACATTGCAGTACAGTGAAGGAATCAGCCTCAAGAAAAGCATAATCAAACAGAATCAAAGACACCAAAATGGCAGGCTCTACATTCAGAAATTCTGTTTAATACTATTAATAAATAAGGAATGTATTCATCTTCAATTTTATAAGGAAGACATTTTCAGGGAGTTTTATTCCTGTTATTTTAGATTTTTCTTTGCTAAAAATCAGAAGTGATTGTAGGTGTGTTTGACCCTCAGCAGGGCTCAGCCCTCAAGAAATACAACACGAAATTGTTCAATGGATTTAGAGAGTTTTCAGGGGGGGCCAAAACAAAAAAAAAAGGTAGCTGAAACCTATCACAGATTGCCTATGTTAAAAACTACTGACTATTAATCATGTATTAACAACTTACTTTCTAGGACAATATGCCAGTATTCCTTGTTTGTTTGTGTGATGGCATTACCGTGCCTAGCATTGAGGACACCGAGGTCAAGTCCTCAGTGCTTTTTCTGCAACGCCAATCACCGCGATCCATTACAGGGCACACCTAGGATGGGCTGACATTTTTGACTTCGGTATTTTAAAAGATCCTGGCTACAGCCCTATGTGAAGGCATTTGCTAATTTTCCCAATATACAAATATGAATATAACAATACAACGAGAAGATTGTAACAAGCCAGTTCCTTCATTAGTGGTTCACCAGAATCCATCCAGGGACTGTAACCAAAAGTACCTGATAAATAAACCAACACATTTCATCTACTTTACCAAAAGGTGTTGTAGTTTCTTCATCCTGTGTCTAACAGTTTTCATAGCACCACTACTTTTCTTGACCATTCAGGGATTACAGGCAGATAGTGTCAGGGATCGGTCTCCGAGATGTTCCAGTGACGTCACGGGGAGTCCCATCAACATATCTCCGCCTCATAGGGAATCCCGGTCGATCTAGTTTTGCCGCTTTGCCGGATTGTCCGGTGTCGCCGGTATCCCGATTGATTGATTACGCCTTTCCCCGGCTGATACTTGTTATCCTGCCTATATCAGCTAGCCAGATACTCCGGGCCACTGCGAGATCTTC
>JAAGVU020000113.1:13337482-13348074 GCA_011763525.2 Mormyrus iriodes | reverse complement strand
GGGGAGGCTTTTACGGTTCGGCGGTTGCTGGATGTCCGGCGCAGGGGCCGGGGCTTGCAATACCTAGTGGATTGGGAGGGTTACGGCCCCGAGGAACGGTCGTGGGTGCCGGCACGGCACATCCTGGATCCTTCCCTCATCTCCGCCTTTGCTCGGGACCACCCGGGGGCGCTGGTTCGTCCGCCGGGAGGCGGTCGTCGGGGGGGGATACTGTCAGGGATCGGTCTCCGGGATGTTCCAGTGAGTCTGCCTCCTCACCTAAGACGCGCAAGTGTCCTCCTTCCTTGTTGACCGGTCCCTCACAGATAGATTAGATAAATAATGTGCAAAAGGACAGAAAGCACATAAAGGACATTCATCTATTACTAAACATTTATCCAGTGATTCAGAGTTTTGGTAGGATAAAGACTGACTTGTGGAACAATTCCATTTACCAACAAGATCAATATGTAAGGCAGCAGAGAAACTGGAGGAAAGGCCCACACATATTATGTGGGCTACATTCAAATGCACAGTGCTGGAAGAGTATGACAGTACAGTACTTCACTAAGTCCCAAGCAGGGATGCCGTTAGAGATTTTGGACCCCATTAAAGCATATCATATTGGGCCCCTAACCCAAACCAATCCAATTATGCTCCACCCCCCCTTACAGCACCCTCGGCCGCATGTTACAATTCTTTGCTAGCGTTTTGCCTGAGTCACAAAAGGACCCTCACTTTCATAGCCTTAACTCACTACAGTGATTTTTATGTTTGGATGTTTTTCAATAATAAAGCGCTTCAGAGTATGAAACATGCTGTGCTGTTACATGATGGGAAATGTGTGTTGTCTATCAATGTCCATCCTAAAACATGCCTGTAGTCATCAACAGTGAAGTCGCTCTCCAAAAATTACATCAGAAGCATTATATACCTCAAAAGCAAGCCCAAATGTTTGCAAACTGAGCTACACTGTAACTGGTGTAATAAACTGAGTGTGTGTGGAACTACAATTACAAGGTAAAAGAACAGCCTCTGAAGCTATAACAATACTAATTAGATAGTGTGCTTCCAGATGACTAATTAGATGATAAGTGATAGCTTATCATTACGGTGGAGCTCAAATTAAGCGCTTGTATGAGCAAAATACATTTCTAATGTATCTAAGCCCACAGGTATTACTGAGGTCTTTCATTTTTAGTTTGACTTAATATTTGTTTAACTCTAAAAGAAATTATAATAAATTTTTATTCAATGTTTTCCCCCGTCACCCATAATCCCTCAGGGTACACTTGCTGTCCAAAGAACGCAGTTTGGCTAATAGATGTTTCTCGATTGCCTGTAGAGTATGATTGCATGCAAGTGTGTGTGTGACCTACGATGGACATGCATCCTGTTTTGGATGTACCTTGTGCGTGATGCTCCACAACTCTCCCTTGACCTTTGACTAAGTTAGGGAGTGGGAACATTAATGGACGAATGGTCAAATTATTATAGACTCCCTGCGGTCTTGTACTGAATAAGAGGCATGGAAGGGCTTCATGGTGGCATGGTGGTTAGCACTGTTGAGTTCAAGTCTGGTTCAAGCAGGTGTTGCTGGCCACCCGTTCTATCCTCTGTCTTAGTCCTAAGTCCCTAATGTGCCACCAGCCAGCTTCAATTGTTTATTTATGTTTCTTAGTTTTATTCCCCAGTGTTTCTTGTTTTCTATTCTGTTTTCCAGGTTATAGGTTTGCCCTGCTTGTTTTCTGTTCACTTCTGGCCTTGTTTGTGTTATTTGGTTCTGTTAATTGTCCTACTGTATTTGTATAGTGTTGGTCAGTGTTTTCTAGTTATAGTGTTTATAGTACAGTATTCCCTAATTTTGTGCTTGTTAACTGTTCTACCTGTGGTTCATTGTCCTGCTCCTTTTCTGATTGGTTTATCTGATTTACACCTATCCCTTGTTTGCCATGAGTTTCTGTGTGTATTTGTGCCTGTGCTTGTTCTGTTCTTTGATGGTTCTCTGTAGTTGTATGTCGGTGGTCAGAGTGCTTGTTACTGTGTGTTAGTCGCTCTGCTGCCTAGTCCTGCTTCCTGTGTTCTCTTGGTTCTCTGGTATTGTTTATTCCATGCATTAGTTTATTCCTAGTTCTTCCTTTCACCATTTGCTTTTTGACCCCTCATGGCCCTTTCTTTTTGTGCCTTCCCCGTTGTGTTCTGTTTTGTTAATAAACCCCTTCGTCTTGGAGCCGCAATTGGATCATCACCTCATATCTGCCTGCGTCCTGCCCCATCACTTTGACAGTATTCAGTGAAAAACTCAATAGCAGCATACTGGCCAACTGGTTACAGTAACTGATTCATTGAGTACACTGTAGAGTGATATACTTTCGGGTGCTTTTTTTTAATTTCAATGAAAATGGGCAGACTGCATGGGGTGGTGCTGTACCATAGTGGTTAGTGTTGTTGCCTCACACCTTGGAATTGGGGTTCAATTTACACCTCCATTCTGTGTACTTACTGTGTACTACTGTCTGCTTATTCCTGCAGTTGGGTTGCAAGCTATATGAAGTCTCTAGCTTGCTCATATAGTGTGGTTATTAACTGGTATCCCAGTGCTGTATCCCTGCAACTCTGACACAGACAGAAGCTGGATGACATGAATGTATACTTGCAAAGTTAAACTACTTTATATGAAATTGATATATATAAAATGTTGGTGTAATAGTTGTAATAATAAGATCATC
The DNA here is from genome assembly GCA_011763525.2 of Mormyrus iriodes. Taxonomy (NCBI): domain Eukaryota; kingdom Metazoa; phylum Chordata; class Actinopteri; order Osteoglossiformes; family Mormyridae; genus Mormyrus; species Mormyrus iriodes. The sequence goes on along the minus strand of JAAGVU020000113.1, from coordinate 13,345,366 downwards.
AGATTATCACGTTTTTCGACACAACATCCACCAGGGGGCGGCTGGGTGCAACAATGATTAAAGGAAAAAGGTTAAAAGGAAGTAATCTTAAAATACAGCGGTTTTGGCAAGTGCTTCACAATTTAATGCATGGCTTGTAAAATATATATACATTTATTGATTTGTCAACAGTGTTGTTTTTGCATATTTGTATTCGGTTCATCTTGATTCTAAAGCTAACATTAAGAATCGCACTTGAGAGACGATGTGTGCCCACACACAGGGAATTGTTTTCATGCACATTGGATTACAAGAGGTTTCTACCCTTTGTACCTTTTTTTGGGGGGACTGCATGAAAAAATCTTAAAGGGACTTTCCATCTTACCGCTCATCTGTGCAAGGCATACTCCTAATATCTCTGCTGCCAAAACTTCAGACTGCCTCCTTCGGATCAAACCATTTGTGCATTTAATGTAAGCAGCTGAATACACGCACACACATAGGAATATCTATGTGGAGAGCCGGCACTCCTTATTTATGCAGCCTATATCCGGTCTTTCGAATGAATGCATCATCGTTCATTTTAAAATGATTTAAGCTCACACATCTTACTGCTAATGGTAACTGCTGCGCAAAATACAAAAAGGTATTTTCTTTATTAAATCTGGTCAGTCATATTGCTCGTTGTATGTGGTTGTAAAGTTCGCATATATATATTCATATATACAGACATGCAGTATATTAAAATGCATTGGGCAATCGGATGTAATATTTAGGATTATTGTGTTTATATTATACGATTGTAGCAGCCTACTTGTATGAAAAAATAAATAGGCTACATATCTGTTCGTGGTTACAGTCGGTATTCCTGCCTACCTTCGAGAAAAAAGGTGGACCGAGGTTTAGCAATGCTTTTCTGAAAACGGCATAATGTATTGCGCATTTTGAAGTAAGTTTTTTCGTGCTTGAAGTAACCGATCAAGACGTCAAGAGCGGCTGCCAAAACTGATTTATGATGAGGCGATCACCTAGTGATATTCGCGTACCTAGAGTCTCGTTTTGTAAGACATAAGACGTAAGTCGTGCAATTCCTCCTTTAGCTAAAATAACATGCACGATTCCTTACAACGGCGATATGTATGTTAAGGTGTGATCGCCGACAAACGTCAAAGTTGATGGAGATGGAGTGCGGAACGCTGTGAGCAGTTTGGCTTCTCCGCAGCAGAAAGCTCCTCTATCAACATGTTCATATTCAAACAGGAGGATGTTGAGGAATATTATGAAATCGGAGAGGAGCTTGGAAGGTAAGCGGTTATTTCGGAATTATAAAATCATATTGTTTCATGTAGTGGACGAATGGACGGATATTTATTGTCGTTTGTACGATTCATTCTTATTATTTATATGCCAGATTACAATCATAAGCTATATAACCTGCGACAAGAACTGATTCCCGAACCAGCATAAACATTGAAATGCGATTATCAGAAAAATCCACCGAGTTAAATATTAACTTGAAAATAATAATACAAGTTAAGTATTGTTTAGAGGCTAACTGATTAAGATTTTTGATGATTTCTTAAATGTATTTGAGCTTCAGTGTTTCTTTTTATATTTGGAGCCAATGGAGGCTGTACGTGAAATTACACATTGATGTGCATTACATGATACAAGTTAGGAATATACAGCTTTGCAAAGTTATAACTAAAATAAAATCACTAAAAGTCTGTTCACAGCAATGTTCACAGTATAAATATAAATTTGCTATGAATAAATGTTTCACCTGTGTCAACACTGGAGTACTGGAGGGAGTCGTGCCTTGCTTGCTTAAAGTACAGGTACTTTTAGGAAAAGAAATAGATTAATAGTTACATCTGCAGAAGCATGAATATTAGAAGTATCAACAGAAAAGACAGCTTTACCAAAATATGTTTTCTATGCTCAGGACAGGAGATGCACCAGAGGAGTCAGTGTTAGAAATAATTATTTGTCACCTCCAATAAATGATTGTTAAGATTACTAATTATATATGCATTATAAATTCATTTTGATAATTACGCAAATGTGTGCATTTACATTAATACACATACTAGTTAAAGGATCTTTATTCTCCAAAGATCAGATGCTCATGATGTACTGGAAATGGGTGGGTATATCTCCTGAGAAGTAAGACCAGCGTAACAAAGCTTATTGATTAAATGTGTTATTGTTATTGTTAGCATGACGTTGCATTCCCATGCATTATTATGGTGCAGTAAATGTTACCAGCTGTTGCCAGATATAAAAAAATAACATTTGCCCTGTAGTCAGGATAGCTAAAGTTACTGAATGGCAGAGGCCTGGGAAGACCAGTAGTGAACCTTCCCCAGTGTTGAATAGTATGTTTTGATTTGCCCCAATTCTCATCTGAGGAGGTTTATATAAGGGTCTGGGGAGGCGTGACCTTTTCTAGTTTAAAAAAATAACCATATTTTCATTGCTAAAGAACAATAATAAGCATAATATAGTATATTAAGTTGAATGTGCCAGAAAAAAGTAGATGACTCGTTTTTTTCCTGTACAATAAATGATGCCCTGTTTTTAAGCCTGTTTTATAATAATAATAATAATAATAATAACACTGCAATGAGTTGGTGCCCCATCCTGAGCCTCGGGACAGGCTCCGGACCCCCGAGACCCTGAATAGAATAAGCGGTTACAAAAAATGGATAATAATAATAATAATAATAATAATAATACAATCTAGCCATAAGCCTACACCACATTTGTGGATTTATCCACTAACAATTGCATGGCTAGCCTCATCTATACCCCCTATAACCCACATAATGCGCAAGCGTCATTGAGAATATTTGTTGTGGGTCAGCTTGCCAGTGAGTCTGGTTGACAATGGGCTTGTCACTTCTGTTGATGTTGTCAACTAGCATTTCAGATTGTTAGACATTTTCCCATTTTATATATGCATATTTTTACCGCTTTATTGACCGATTGATTGGTCTAGAGGCAAATGTTTTTTCAGTGTTTTTAATCTCACCATTTGTGAGGCTTATATTATACCAAACAAATTCATATTGGTCCTGAAACTTGTCATTGTTGTTAACTATCTAAATGATAATTCAGTTAAAACTTTTAAGTTAAAACTCCTTCTGATATTGATTTCCTCTTCCAGATGACTTTCTGTTGTATTTTATGTGTTAGGAGGGAATATCTGGATTTTTCTCATCTCTGTGTCATTACCCACCACAGATATTACAGATCAGCTTCCTGCATCAGAAAATAAATAAGGCTTGAAATCCTGCTACAGTAGACAGAGTGAACAATACATCATTTCTCCTTTATGGGTTGTAGAAATAAAGTCAGTGATGATCGGGATGTAACAATGAAGACAGTGATACACAAATGTACCAATGTCATGCACAAATGTATCAATCACTATACACCATCATGAAATAGAGGAATGGATAAGAGCAATGTACAGAGATCACATCCTATTATATTGTTTTTAACACAGAATATTAGTCTCCAGGTGTAAAATTAGTTTTGTTTGACACAGAGGAGGTGTTTATTTTGTGGTTGTGTTATAAGATTTAGATGATTGCCAGAATTATGTCACTCTCACATTAAGACATGTTAGTGGTCTGACAGTACTAATTACACATTAACACACATCTTCTTCACAGTAATTGAATGACTTTTACAAGAACGACAAGAACAATATTACTACTACAACTACCACTACTACTACTACTACCATTATTATTATTATTACTATTAATAATAATAATAATAATAATAAAAGACCCAAACATTGAGACATAGTTCTAGTAGCTGTGGTAATGCAGTTTCCTTGGTTACAGTCATACTATCCAAATGGGAAATTCTTGCATAATATTTATTTTTTTTCTTTTTCTAATACAGACAGCTGAGCTTGGATCTCAGTTATATGATCTGTCACTGTCCTCCCACTTGTATTTCCACAGATGAATAATATGACTCATTCTAGAAGATGTTCAGTAACATAGGGTACAATAATGTTGATTAATGTTGCAATATTAAATTTTCATTATTCATTTTACATTTCATTTCAGCTATTGAGATGTGGGGGTCACATTGGTAAAAAAAATGATGTTTTTAGCTCACTTCATCAGTTGATATGGTCTGTTAAACAGAGGAAGAATAACAGAAGAAATAGTCTTTGCCATCATACTCCTAAGACCAGAGAAAGAAGGAATCACATGTAAACTGGGACTGGCATCCCATCCAGGGTACACCCCTGCCTTATTCCCTGTGCTTCATGGGATATGTACCAGGTTCTCTCATGACCCTGATCAGGAAAAGCGTTTGTAAGATGAGGGATGGTTGGATGGATGGATGAATGTGAACTGTGGCATGCAATATTTTTAGATTTAGAGCATTTCGTGTTAGATTTGAAACAAGTTTTTTATAACACATTTTATATGAATTTCAGAAAAGCGCTTTTGCTTACAGTTGTTTAAAAGCTAATACTCTGTGATATTCTCTGTGTAGAAATTAGTGTAAGTATAGTAATGTTTTAGGATGTTCTTATACGTCCGTTGAAGTATCCAGAGCTCCATCTGGCACATCATAACTGATCCTGTGTTTTATAAGCAGTTCATTAAGCAGTAAGCTGACAATATGTCTCCTCTCAAATTCTCAAGTTAAAAAGAAGTTAATGCAGCACAATGGCAGATTCATTTTCTGTTGAGCAGCAGCACACATCTTGTGTTTTGGCTCGGAAGGAAGTGATATACCATTCCAACATTTTCATCGGCTTCATGTTTGTTACAAAGTTGTCTTTCTTCATAGTGGATAAGCTTCTGAAACTGGAGGTATATCCAACTACCATGTGCATTTCAGATTGGATTCTGACTCAGCTGATTTAGCCAGAATTTTATTTAGACATGCACTGGAAATCTTCTGGCAGTTATCTTTCTCCACCAGAGGGGGGACATTGGAATGGATTTGGCATATGATACTGAAATTACATCAAAATACACCTTCATTGATATTCCTCTAATCCTTTATGGAAATTATTCCAAGGATAACAAGTAGAACTTATTTTTTGTAAATTGGTAGACATCCATCAAATAGCATTTTGAAGAATGAGAATTGAGTACAATTCGCAAAAAAAGCCTTTTTTTGCACTTCCTGTGACTGTGGGCCCCTGACTCTGCAGTCATTCTGCTTCTAAATAAATTCTAGTTGATGTCTAGGTGAAGTCAATAACCTAATAATGGGACATCAGGGGTAGTGGATGGAGCAACTGATGGGGCACGCTCGCCATGGCAACTCAGGTACAAGCATACCTGGTCTGTGGGCAAAGATGCCGGAGAGGATGATTCATTAATGCTGCTAGAGCCTCGGCCAGTCTTTCATCTGTGCGCCATTAACATACCTGTTTGATCTCCATCGGGAGAATGAAGCAGTAAATCCTCAGCTTTCCTCTTAACGTATCTAGCACAGCTAATAATAAACAAAGTGCAGTGCCCCACCTATTTAATCCGCAGATTAGGTTTTTACCACTGCTTAACATGCCATAAGCCACTTTAAAAGGGGTCCTGGTGTGCAGTTTGAGTACTGTTGTTTTGTTTTGTCCTGCATCAGTATATAATATGAACTGCTAGTGACCATTCTGAGGCCTTAGAATAACATTTGTTAATGAAATTATATGATTTTTTATGTTAAACCTTTATATAACAATACTAATCAGTTTACATAGAGTCATTTTGATGTACAACTGCAGTATACATTTATAATTACGACAGTTCTTAGTTGAAGTAATTTCATGTATGATTTCTATCCAGTTATATGGCTAATGAAGATTTTTGAAAGATTTTTCATTATTCTTTCATCCATCCATCTTCCATGACTTCCAGCCATGGTGAGTCTGGTGCCTATCTCAGGAAGTGCAGAGCATAAGAAAGGAGGCACCTTGGATGGGACTGAGGGCTGAATACTCATACTCTAATACTCTACGTACAATTTTGAAGGTACCAATTAATCTAAAACCAGAGTAACTGGAGGAAACCCTTTTGTGGACAAGAAGAGCATGAAAAATGCAAACACAGAGATGCGGGGGCAGAAGCACTGTAGGTGTAAGGCTTCAGTTTTGAACCACAGCACCTCACTACTCATCCTTTGGTGCTGTTTGAAATACTTGGTCTATGTTTATATTTTAACTAAAAGATGAATCATGTATAATATGTCTCTGTCTGCCATCCTTCCATCCATCTATACATCATTTGCTTTTCCAATACCGGCCTATTTATCACTGTGTGATTTGTTACCAGTGGCTATTTAGTCTATGACATAGTATACTAAGGAGTGATACACAGAATGTATGGAACGTTTAATGATTCAGAGATTTATAAATCTGCCAGTTCTAGAACAGAACAAAATCCAGTATATACAAATACATATTTGGAGTATATGATTAGCTGATGTTGCACATTTTCATTCATTACTAGAGGGCGTTTGTTTTTTAAGGTTGCTGTAGGTACAGAAGCACAGTTATGGCACTTTCATTATCAAATGTATTACTGTGTTTTGAATCTTTTGAGGCCACGTTCTTTTAGGACAACATTATAGATTAGAAGTTATTCTAGAAATGATATTTAATCAAACCTATTGCTTAGATTGCCTTTGATGCCATCAAAATATATTTCAGGTAAAAATTGCTTTAAGTCACAAGAATATCTATTTATGTCAAACAGATTTTTAAATCAGTTTAATCATTTTTATGTTCTGGGTTCAAAGTAGTATTTATGGTTGTCTAGAAACATGTTGAAGTCAGTATCTCTCCAGAATTCTTTAAGGAAATACTATATGATTTTAATTGAAATAACTGACATTGACCTGGGTTTATAAGTAGATAGTCTTTAATATTTCACGTTGCAGCGAGACTGTGTGGTGGTTTATTGGGCATCCCTTCAAGATATGGGTTAGTCTCTGGCCAGAATTGTGTATGCAGAGTTTGCATGTTCTCCCGTGTGTGGTGTAGGAATGGGCCAGGAACTCTGGTTTCTACGGTGTTTTTGTTTCAGTGTGCTGGGTGTTGGACTAGTACTCAGTACAGGTGGTCCCTTGCTTTATGGCCTGTGCCTCCTGAGACATGGGATAAGTTCAAGGCTTGCATCGAATCTGCACTGGAATAATGCTTATGAAAGTTTGATGGATTTTGTAGGTAGAGGAAACAGAGAATCAATATGTGTATTGTTTGCTGCAAAGCTATGATTCATGTTAGAATAAGAGTTCCACTCACTCTGCTGGTAAAGTAACATGTCAGCTTGTCTGCAAACCGCGCCTGTATTGATTCCTACGTTTCATTTTGTTATCTACTAAAGCCAAAAATTTTCAGGTTAGGTCAAGAAATAGTTTGAAGAAGATTAGGGGTTATTTCGGGAAAATCGGTCATGATTTAAAATACTGGATTAAAACAAAAGGATGGAAGTCCTGTAATTCAAAAAGAAAGATACAGAATTTTGTACCAATTTCATATGGTGCTGGGTTTAGCAACACTGAATTACCTAAGAATGAATGAAGGGAAACTAATGATAATAATAGACATGAAAACGATGGGAACCATGGAAATTTGGCACTCTGTAAGTGATCCTGACCTCATAATGATCACATGTCACATAAGCTGTATGCTGTCTAAACAAAAACAGAAGGAGATTTCTGCCTAAACAAAGATGTTTCCACAATTAAGGAAGAAGCATCACCTAAGAAACAAAAGTATTATCAGTCATATGGGAGAAACTATAATGAGGAACTGATGGAATGGATAAAGCAATGGAATGGATTATAGTTTATATACACTCACCTAAAGGATTATTAGGAACACCTGTTCAATTTCTCATTAATGCAATTATCTAATCAACCAAT
>JAAGVU020000113.1:13324235-13337382 GCA_011763525.2 Mormyrus iriodes | reverse complement strand
AAGGCAGTTCTGAAGGTGAAAGGGGGTCAAACACCGTATTAGTATGGTGTTCCTAATAATCCTTTAGGTGAGTGTAGTTCCTCTAGTATTGATCAGCTGATTGCTACTCCAAGAAAAGGATGCAGAAACATAACTTAAAAATCATAACCGTCCATCTTCTAAGCACTCATTCCCATCAGGGTCATGGAGGACATAGAGCAAATACCAGGCACCCAAGGGCACATGCAGGATTGGAGGCTAGTCTGTCACAGGGCCTTACACACTCTAAATTCATCTTAGCATGCACTGTGGAGGGAAATGGGAGAAGCTGGAGGATAAACCAAAACGACATGGGGAGAACATACAAACTCCACACACACAGAGCCACGGCAGAGACTTAAAACCACGTCCCAGGGGTATAAGGTAGCAGTGCTAACCGCTGCACTGCCACATCTCCCGTCAGACTCACTAGTTAATTTTAATTGCTATTTACTATTGTTTTGACTGTTATATGGACTCAGAAACATTGGATTGACTTTTTTAAATAGAACATTATTTAACATTCTGGAGACCCAGTAGTAGTTTTAATTAGTCACTTTGTAACTTGGGAAGAAAGGATTTCTGAACTGATTTTAAAAATAAGGAGAATGCAAAAAGGGGCTGTGTTATTATTTTTCAGTCCATACCATAGCAAACATCCGTGCTTGTTCCAAAATTTAACATACGTAGAAATAGTAACAGGATTGCTTATGTAACACAACCGACTGTAGAAAAAAGAGGAAAGTAGGAGATATTTACAAGATTAACAGAAGTACAATAAAGTGCAGACATGCAGAAAAATATGTTTTGGCTGCACAAAAGCCTTTGTCAGTGCTGCCGCCCAGCCTTTAAACTATAGGTGGGCTTTTTACCTTCTACTTCCCAAGAACCCAAATAATGAGTAAGTTGCAGGTTTCCTTTCCCTGCCTTGTTCAGGTCTCTTTCACAATTGTGGCATTTCTCCCCATGATCGCCTAAGTGATTACTTAAATTATTGAATTATTAATTATTGAATCTCCTTCTGCTAGTTATTGTGCAGATGTTGGAAGCGTGGTGTGGCCCTCAGCCGTCTTGGGGGTGAATCATGGATCACAGAACGCATCTGAACAAGTGGGGCCCAAAAAGGGGCAGGGTGTGGCCATAAAGCCATTTCCTTTTGTCCGTTTACTTTTGAAAAACTCAGATATAACCTGTTTTTTAAAAACACCCACATAATTTATTTTATTAATACATTTTTTTGTTTAGTTATTTGTAGGTACTTTTTTGTGTTTGTGATCACTGCATTCATATGATGCTACAAAATTTCCTGGCCCGACTTTGGTTGCCCTCCTTCCTCCCTCCAGTTCTATGGCCCATGGAGTGAAGGGTCAAGTGACCAGGGTTAATTTTGCCAGTTTATTCCTCCTGTCCTTCGTTGCTCAGTTGCTTAACTCTTGCCAGTAACCCCAGCAACAAACTCCATACCAGTGCATAGTGATGTTTTGCCGTCAAGTACATGTTTTGCATGTTTGTCCACTGCTCCCACGCCTGTCTTGTTTTATTTTTTGTTTATATTTTTAGCCTGTTGTTTGTTTTGTGTGTGCTTCTTTTTTCAGTTTTATCACACCTGTAATTCCTGAAATGGAAGACCTGTCTGTGAAAAAACTTTCATTTTCCATCCAATCCCCGTGTCTTGTTGTTCTGGTTGCCGGGGAGATTTGTGTGGTTATGTATTACTGATAAGTAGAAGGAAAGGTCTGCAATGATTTTTTACTGGGCTGTGATGTTGTGCTACAGAGCGTGATAGTTCTTCTTTTATTTAGAAGCCACCTTTACCCAAAGCATCATACAACTGAGAGAACAGGGTCCGCCACTCCCTAGAGTAGTGGGGTTAAGGACCCAGCAGTGAATTCACTCTGCTGACTATGGGATTTAAACCAGTAGCCTTTCAATAACAGGTGGGGTCCTGAGCCACAGAACCACACAGTGCTCCAAACAGAAATGTCTCCCGTTAGTTTTGACCTGAGGACTTTCAGCGCGTGAAGTGTATATGAAAAACACTACATTATGAAAAGAGTTTTGTTCAGTTATATTATTGTTATTATTGTTGTTGTTGTATTGGTCAGGCAAAAATCAACAATCGTTCTGTTTAATGTCATATTCTCGGTAGGTTGTGTGATTGCAATGCTTGGGCGTGAACTGATCTTATTAAAGATCAAGGTGAATGAATGTCTAAAATGTGGAAATGTCTGGCTATATTTACAAATCAGTCATGTCTGCAATGAAGCAATGAAGTATATTAATTAAAAATATGTAAATAAGCTGACAGCCAGACTGAGGAGAAATGGGATGAGAAGCGAGATTCAATGCACATGTCTCCATGTTGGAATATTACTATGAGCACAGCTGCACAGCCTAATCTGGGGTCATTAATTCACCCAGCTAATATGAACGGCTGCCTTGTTTGCTTTGTTTGGAGCTCAGCAGTTGATGTTCTGACAGTTCAGGGCAAGCAATGTTCTCTCGGGAACACCGCTTGTGTTGCTTCTTATCTTCTACGCAGGAGTCTGCAGTGCTTGTAGTGTTTTAAGCAAGTCAACTGTTTGACACTTCAAGTAAATGTAACAGGCTTCCTTTCTGAGGCTGTGTACTTCCAATGAACGCCAGTACAATGTGCTGACTGAAGCTTATTTGCAGATTAATGAACTTTTAGAGATGTGCTGTTCTTCTTTTCAATATTAATGTTCAGAGAACCCCAGGATGCATACATTTGGGACTCCATCCGGTTTCTGTAACCGCTTATCCTATTCAAGGTCGCGGGGGGCCCGGAGCCTATCCTGGAGGCTGTGGGCACAAGGCAGGGAACAACCCAGGATGGGGCACCAACCCATCATAGAGACTTCATTACTACAGTTATAAAATAATTTTATTATTTATTAATTTATTATTTATTAAATTGATGTGTATGGTAATGTTTGTTATGGCATATTTTTAATGGTTTGATATCTAGCAATCGCTTATTTATTATAATTAATGAAAAATACGTCATATCATAGATTTGTTTTATTTCATATTGCATAATGTAGATGTTAAACAGTGACATAAGATGCAAGCTACCCGCGACACTTTCTTTAGTAAGTGTCTTGTAATACAGCAGTTGGTATAAGAAAGCAGGCATTAAGCTAATAATTTGCAGCTGTAGCCAAATAGAAACACTTCATCACCATGGTTTTGGCGATTTAGGAATTAAAGACCTTTAGAACTTTTGCCTCTTCTGCCTTTTCTCAAACTTCCAAATCCACATGAAGATTGAAGAGTCTTCCTTTTTTTGTCAGTAAGCCGCTACATTGAATGTGAAGCCATTTACATTTCAAAATGAAGCTGTACTCTCTGCAGGGGATTAAAATCATGAGCCATTTCTCCACTTCAAACACCATGGAAACCTGAAAGCTGAAGTAACTGAGTGTTTTTTAGTGGCATTGCCAGCAGAACTGTCGGTGTATATGTCAGTATATGCGAGCGTTGCCCTGCCTCTATCCTTCTCATGCATGTTTTCTCTTTCACACCTTTCTGGCACTGTGGTTTTCCTTTAAAGCAACACGTGGCTACTGTGTAAGCAATAAAAATTTATGCATGAAGCAACTTGCTAATTGAGACGCGAACAATGAAAATAGACTTTAGCAAATTTGTCTCCAACTTTACACTGTGTAAGTGGTTTTGTTGCTAGGCAGCAATGAGTGTCAGGCCCAGGTTATTATGATTTTTAAGTGTTTTAAAGGGCATGTTTTTTGTTAGGCTGCGTTCAGTTTTTTTTTTTATATAGTACAATATGATTTAGATGGACCTATGCTAATGCTGACTGAAAGAATTCTGAGATTGATGAATGTAGGGTGACCGATGAATAGATGTAATTTCAGGAGGCTTAAGGGATTATTCAAAAAACAGAACCCAAACACTAATAAAAATAAAACCAGTAATAAACCTAACAGGACCACACCTTGAAGCACAGGAAACGGTCAGTTATTCTGCTACTTTTAACCTGCAAGGTCCTTATGAAATCCATTCTTTATTAGAGCTGTCTTTATCTAAGCATCTCAGTGGGATGTACCTGAGTTTGTGTGCTGAAGCACCTTTCACAATTGCAGTAGGCTTTCTGTGGATCAGTTCCAGCAAACACTCAGCCTTACATAAAATGTTATTGTCCTATGAGTTTTTATTTTGTGGAAAGCTTTGATGAATAAGGACTGAACTGAAGATGGATTGGGCCCTCTACTTCCAATTAACGTGGAAATGGTGTCTTAGATCCTCTCGCTGTTTTTTGAGCTTCATTGTTTGTGCAATTATAGTAACTTTAAGAAGCTATTCTACTCCAGTTGGTTCTGTTTTGTTTTGGGGGGTGGGCTGCTGTTATATCCTTTTATGAACAAATTTATTCATGCGACTCTTTTCAGCTACTCTTACAGTGCAATGGAATAGGTGCGTGTTTTTAAAAATGGTAATTAAGAAATTGCCGGTGGTCTGACTCCAGTTTTTGGCCACATGCAGTTTTCAAAAACCACAGCATCTACTTTTCTCTACCCGCATCGTTAGTGGTGCATTGTACCCCGTGTGACTCAAAACACTCTAATTCATTATGACTCACCTCACAAACAGAACAAAAGTATGTTCCAGAGTGGGGCCTGGTGCACTAGAGGTGACGTCTGTTTATACTTTAAAATGGGGGATTACCCCAGCCTTGAGGGTGTATGTGTTTGTGATGGTAAAACAACCACAAAACTAACCACTGTTTAATTTTCGTCTATTCACTTGTTTGCTTACAACACATGTAAATATATAATTATTCCTTTAGCATCGAAGAAGATACAATATTTAAGCATTAAGAAAACAAAACAAGTTAACAAAATGGGTACCGTAAACAGATATTACAACTGTATGACAACTGTTTCCATTTACTGGAAAATTATAAAACCAGAAAATTTCTTGACATAATGAAATGTACCATTTCAGTGCTAAAGAGTAGAATTAATGTATTTTGTATGACTGATATACACAATAATGAACCTCAGAAATGAATAGAGTACAACTGTAATTTTGGTTTGCCTTCATACTTTCAATACTGCTGTATGTTCCTCAAAAAGTTTATTGACTTTGCATGGGTCATTGATCTGCAGCGGCCAGTTCGCAGTGGTCAGGAAATGTCTGGAGAAAGGCACAGGAATAGAATACGCAGCCAAGTTCATCAGGAAGCGCCGCAACAAGTCCAGCCGCCGAGGTGTGACCAGAGAGGCCATCGAGCGTGAGGTCGGCATCCTGAAGGAGATCGAGCACCCCAACATCGTCACGCTGCATGACGTATTCGAGAACAAGGCCGAGGTCATCCTCATTATGGAACTGTAAGTATGGTTGCAAAACAGTGCTTCACTTCCCATTGGCTACTGTACTGGATACCATCACATTTATTTCTTTAGCAGACAAGTGAGGAAAGTCCAGCTGAGAAAGCAGGGTCAGCCAGTCCTTGGAGTAATTGGGCTAAGAGCCTTGCTCATGGGCACCACAGTGACATCACTATGCCAGCAGAGAGATTAGAACCAGTGACCTTTAGATCAAACACAGCAACAAACAAATCCACACATAAGGTGACAAAAAAACGAATAATTTTAACATGTCAGTTGATGTCTAGTACTTAGAAAGCAGCTGCCCCTTTTAGTTAATCATTCACTAGTTTGATTTGTAGTCTTCATCTTACTTATTCACTCACCCAGCAAACTTGGTAAGCCTTTCACATACCTCTACAGTAAAACTTTAACGTGTTGATCAAGAGGGTCATGGAGACATAGTTAACCATTTTGAGGGCTATCACTTCTGCAGTTGACTTCTGCATGACATATTTTTTCTCTCTTGCAACTGATCCATACAGTTTTGCTTAGAAAACAATAATTTATCCTCTAAAATGCATCACAAGGGAAATTTAATTTGTATTTTTTGTGCCCAGTGCCATGTAATTCATTTATTCAATGTTAGAAAAGTTGCTCTAATGACTCTTTTCAACAAAGGAAATACTTGAAGCCTTAGAGATGCTTTTTACAGTTTGTATCTTGAAAAAATATCAGTCAAAAATGTTCATTTTCCATTCAATGTCTAAATGTGTAGCCATAGCATTAACCATTTGACCAATAGATTTATATCTGTAAGATTCCCCTGTATTTACATATGTGTGCAAAACCTGCATTCAAATAAATATATTTGTGATGAGAGTTTAGTTCATGACGTTGCACAGATTCACGGAATTAAAAACATTCAGTTAGCATCTCACGGGGAGGCTGATGCTTCCTGGCTTATTTCATTTTTAAAAATTGCCAGACTGAGACATACATAGGATAAATAATGTCATAATTTGCAGAATTTGTTTTATTTTATTTTATCTTATTAAAAGTTTATACCTTAAACTCATAAGATCTTGCATGTTATTAAGTGCACTTTATTGGTTGTCTGGCTCCTGTTTATAGATACTCTGAGAGTAGCTCTCAGGGTTTTTAGGAGAGAGTTCCATAGTTTGGAACCATAGTGATCAAAAGCTGCCTCTTCCCTACTTAGCTGAGTGAGCTGCCTGGGACATACTTCACAATCATGTCATTGAGGTAGAGTGGAGCAATACCGTGTAAACATTTAAAAATTAGAATCATTAAATTAAAATCAGTACTAACAGACACAGGATTTAAGAGATACGGGGTCCCCAGTGAGGTAGGGGCAAGTGTCCCCTGTGAGATAGGGGCTAGAGTCCCAGGTGAGGTATGGGCTAGTCTCCATAGTGAGATAGGGGCTAGAGCCCCCTGTGAGGTAGGGGCTAGAGTCCCAGATGAGGTAGGGGCTAGAGTCCCCTGTGAGGTAGCGGCTGGAGTCCCTGTGAGCGGTTTTAAGAGTAGGTGGTGTGGTGCCTGTTAACGTTCTGGCAGCGGTGTTCTGGATTTGAAGATTCAAAATAGATTTTTTGGTGGAAGAGACAAGAGTGCATTACAGTAATCAATTCTATTTGAAACAAAAGCATCTCCGTAACTCTTGGCCTGGATTTGATAAATACTTTTGTTTATTACAGAGATAAATGGTAATATAACAAAACTGATTAACTGCCCCAGAGGCAAAATCGACAGTTTAAATAATGAAGTTGTATGGTTTCGGTCTGTCTTCAAACTAATTTTAAAAATCAGAGAAAGTTGATATGTTATAGTAACGAGTTCGTGAGAATGAGTCATATACTCCCTTTGTGTAAATTGTATATTAACTTAGGGATTCAATGTGTAAATATTTGTGATTGTAGGTTTTGATGTTAGGTCTGATTAATTGTGATTAGTCAATTAATTAGTAAATTTTTTAATTGATTCTTAGCTCTGACATATATATAAACTAATGATATAGATAGATAGATAGATAGATATAAAACATATATATAACAATCATGTTCATTACAGGAACACTCAAACAAAGCTGTCTGAGCTGTTTTTGATTATTTGACATGAACAGACATCCTCTTGCTAGCTCTCACCAAGATGAAATTTCTTTCTCAACATCACAGTGTGGCTGGGGGGGAGCTCTTCGATTTTCTGGCTGAGAAGGAGTCCTTAACAGAGGAGGAAGCGACCCAGTTTCTCAGGCAGATCCTGGACGGCGTCTCGTACCTTCATTCGAAGCAGATCGCCCACTTTGACTTAAAGGTGCTAGCTTCATTTTTCTGACTGAGTAGAAGTTTGCATTTTCAACTGTCAGTTTGCTGGACCTTTAATTGCGTCTTCCAGCATTCCCAGTCTTTTGTCTCACTCATGGTGCCATTCTCGTGTCTTTGCTATAATGATGATTAATTATATTTAATGATTAATAGTGTGTGATGTGCAGATACAATTTTAAAACCATACAGCATGTGATACATAATTCAAAGATTATAGAATTCATTGGTAAAAATCCTGTTGTATCAAGCTTTGATGGCATAAAGATCACTAAAACGTACATCATTAAACCTTATCACTTGGAGACATATATTATATATTAAACATATATTGTATGAAATGGCTTTCACTGCATCCTATGTTCATTTTCATGCAATGTAACTAATTATTGCATAGAAAAGATCCAAAAAATTACACAACCAAAACTAATAGCAGAATCTAATTACACTTACACCATATTTTCAGTTAATAGAAAATCATTTGAATTTCAAATGGCATAGCTCAAAGCTACATTTGCTTTTTGAGCTACAGCCTACAGTTCAGTCCTACACTTGAGCTGAGTTCCTTTACTAGCTAAGTCACTTGGGAGCTTCTAAAAAAGCAGCATTGTAAAACGGCATCACTGTCATTATCCAAGTGATGTCATTAAAGATTTTCTGGTTAAAATGTGTCCTTAACACCCCCATTGTATCAGAAATAACAGAAAATAAGTTAACCTACTTTAAAGTGACTTAGATGTGCATATATTTGTCTTACTCGCCCATGAAAATATTGGCAGTCTCTCAGCATAACTGGGCATGCAGACAAAAACAAAAAAACTGGTTCAAAATCCAGTGTTGTTACTGCTTGCATGTGCTTTTGGTTTTTGGGGGGGCTACTGCAGTCTTGCATGTGCTTTACTTGCACCAACAGCTGCTTCCTGTATTCTTCCCTCTTTCCACAGCCTGAGAACATCATGCTGCTGGACAACATGGTGCCTCATCCGCGCATTAAGCTCATCGACTTTGGTCTGGCTCACAAGATCAATTTTGGCCACGACTTCAAAAACATCTTTGGGACTCCAGAATTTGTTGGTCAGTTTTTTTTTTTAAACAACAGACCTGTCATCACTATATCAGCAGATGTGTTTCTCTATCTGGCTTCTTCTGCTACCTGAGAAATCTACAAGTAGGAATGTAGAGAATCAGCTCTGTTTGCATTAGAAAACCCCCTCCATTTTCCACAATGCAGCAGCCAGTTGTAGCAGAGGAATGAAATATCAATCCTACTGCTGATTGGCTGAGCTTAAAGCTTGTCATTAGCTATACTAATTATCACGAGGAGCCTCCTAGTGGTGGGACAGAGGCATCGGTGGCAGAGGGAGGGAAGATTCAGTCTTTTCTGTCTGGTTGGGTGTCTGGAAGTTTGCAGCCCTGTTGCTCTCCCCGGGGAGCTTTCCCATGTGGTGGCTTATTTTACAATGTATTTGTTTTATATGGGGCTTATTTTCTTTCATTCATTTTTTTGTTTGTTTGTTTTTTGTTTATTTGCTTGTTTTATTTCATTTTGTCCTTTTAGAGGAAGAAGAAGCATGATAACAATACATGATAAATGGGCATGGCTCACTATAAACTAGGGATGTGCATCTCCGTCACTGAGGCGATGCAATACGCATCTCAATGCATTGGCAGCAATCCGATACATTAAAGATATATATGAACCACCTACTAATATGATATGATATGATTCACCCCATTGTGATGCGGTGCAATTCAACACGATTTGATTGAACGCAACACGATGCAATGCAAAAGAAAATAATGCTATGCAATTCAATATGGCACAGAAACAGTTTAGAGAGGGGGAATCAATCTAAATATAAAATTATTGGTCAAAAATTATTGCTCACATTTATATGAAATAATAAAGGTATAGGCCTCAGCTAATAATTATATATTAATAAATTGGATTTTACTGATGTAAAAATGTTAGAAATGATGCAATCTGAGTGAGTTCATCCCAAGTTGTATCTGGTGCACACTTTTTTA
Source organism: Mormyrus iriodes (assembly GCA_011763525.2). NCBI lineage: Eukaryota > Metazoa > Chordata > Actinopteri > Osteoglossiformes > Mormyridae > Mormyrus > Mormyrus iriodes. Next base: position 13,327,640 of record JAAGVU020000113.1, on the reverse strand, counting down.
ATTGGGGCAATCGCATCATGAACCTTTATGCCGGTGCCCAATGCGAATTGGTGAATCTTACCATCCCAAATATGCACTAAGCACTGGGAAGAGCAAAGGCAGCAAGAATCAGACCCCTAACCTGGAGCTATGAGTCCACAGTAGTACCCATTGAGCCACCAAATTGCCCATAAATCACTATTTGCTCTATTTACAAAACATTTTTAAGGTGTAAATCGGAATGGCACATGCCAGCTGCTTCTTGCTTCCAGGCAGAAAGTAAATCACTATAGGAATTGTTTTCCTGACTTGGATGTGGTTAATTTTGGTGAAGAATGTGATAAAAGTAATAAAATTACGTTACTGACACAGTCAGTGTTAAACAGAGGATGTTGTCAGAATTCTCCTATTTTTGGTCTCAGTCAGGCTTAAATTAGCTAGGTATATAATAACAGGGGCCTAGGCAATAAGTTAATATGAGTAGCTGAGTCACCACTACCAAATCTAGGAAAAAACCACTAGACAACCACTGTAGAATTATGCTGTATGCACTTAGGGAATTTTGGAGTTATGCTGTGTTCCAGAAACAGACACACAGGTTAACTTTAAGTGCCAGAATGGTATGTACAAGCTTATTGTTCTACATTCTGTTCTATGAATCTTCGCATTGATTTTACAATAGTTAGGATGAGAATAGCATTCTAGAGCCATAACCCTAAAAACCCCATATCATTTGTATGTTTTTTTTTCTCTGTCTTGCTTCTACAGCTCCAGAAGTTGTGAATTACGAGCCGCTTGGTCTGGAGGCTGATATGTGGTGAGCCGCTCGTTCGCTGCGCCGTTGGTGAAGCGCTGAGGATTTCTCAATTTCTCTTGTGAAATTTCTCATTTTCCTTGCAGGAGTGTTGGTGTCATTACGTACATACTGTAAGTACTCTAAGTTGGTTGGATGCCAAAACCTTTAACTGTTATTTTCCCCCCAGGCTCTGTCATTTACAGTTCTGTACAAGCACAGGGACACATGTATGCTAATCTCGCGTGCTCCCCCACTAACCACACTGCTCTTTTTACATGCTGCAGGTCATACTACACCATGCAGAATATATCGTCATTTCACAGGGGTGTAACAATACACTGTAGCATGATATTTCACAATTCAAAAATACAACAATACACACTATGGGGGCATGGATCATTTACTATATCTTATGCAAGAGGGCACAATAGGCATAATCTCAGTTTTGTTTTGAGATTTTACTTTTGCATTTTGCACTGCAGTCTGCAGAATAAGGAAAAAAACTGCAAGAAAAAAAGAATTGGTTTGAAAACAGGTTTTTTGTAAATGTAGATGCCTAAAAAGGAATAAATGAGCACTGTGCGATCTTAGTTTGTTTTCAGTCTTATTTTGTCGAATACATTGTTACTGTATCGAACCGTGAATCCTGAATCATTTATCGAACTGGATCATAAGTAGACTGCATTGCTACACCCCTAACATCTCCAAGGCACCTTAAAAGTCCAAACGGGATAAGGAGCAAAATTCCCTTTTCAGGTTGTTATAATTATGTACTGCTACTGCTTCTAGTCCCTGTAACTATGACTTTAACCAGTAACATGTAGGGCATGAGATATGACAAGCACAGTTTAACAAAGCGTACGCCAAGAAAATACACTTCATGCAAAATCATTTCAGTAGCATCTATAGGTATTATACGAAGAGTATATTAATGTTGCATTATTGCATTACTGACTGATCTTTACTCTGCTTATGTAAACTTCATCCATTACAGATGGAAACAATTTACTGATGCACTTAAGATATCCTTACTCAAGGAAACATCAGTACCCACCCCAGCCCGGCCTGGTCTTATTTCCTGCTGCTCTCTTGTTGTCCGTACATTGTGATTAGGCTTGACAATTATTCAACAAAGTCAACCACAATCTCACCCAACAAGCCTTTCAGCGCCAACACTAGACACATCGTGTTGCTTTTCTGTTTTGAAACTTCTAAAAGGACAGAAATGTCTGTATGTACTTTCAGCCCATTCTTAACATCACATGCCCTGGGCAGTGTGGTCTGCTGCAGTTCCCTCATTCGGGTGGCTGTGTTCCAGGTATAATTTCGAGAGTTGCTTTGTTCCCAGTATATGGCGCTGATGTAATGAGCTGGCTTTGAGTATTTCTGTAATGAGGGCTTCAAGCGATTTATTTTCTCTGTTGGATAAGACCTTTGAGGGGACCCTGTTGGTGGTCTCTTGGACAGTGATTCCCCCAAACTGAAACTCATGAGCTAATACTGAAACAGTTAGCCTTCTTGTACTTGATTGGAATCATGGGATATGTGACTTGAAGTTCAACATCCAGTTCCTTCTCTAGCTGCATTTAAGCCATAAATATTGCGTTGCCCACCTGCTTTTTATGCGACAGATTTTCCAACCAGCCCATCTGCCCTGCTAATATAGTCAGGAAGTCCTGTCCAGAATCAGAATGCAGTTGTTGTCATGTCGGCAGCTCTGACGGCAAGGCATGACAGAGGCACGAAAGGCAGAAGCCGGTGCAGGGACTTTATTAGTGCACTTCAGGGCAACACATAACGTCAATGACCCGACAGGGAAGCACAGGACTGGGGAACTCTTATACATGGCAACAGAAGGGAAGGAACAAGGGGCACCTGTGGCTAGTTAACACGAAGGCAGGAACACAAGGTAAGGACAACGAGCTACAGGCTTGGCTGATTAAGCCCCGCCTGTGGGAAACACAGGAAATACACTGGTAGGGAGGGACTGGACGTGTCAGTTGTACTCTCTCTGTAATTACAGCGTGCACATTTTTCCTGTACTTTTTAATCCAGGAATGTCTATTCTTCATAAAACTATCTTAAATCAAACTAAGTCCCTTAAGCTGCCTCATGAAATGTATACATCAGGGTACAGTGATCCCTCGCTATATCACGCTTCAACTTTCACGGCTTCAACCTATCGCGGATTTTATATGCAAGCATATATAAATATATATCGCAGATTTTTCGCTGGTTCGCGGATTTCTGCAGTCTGTGGGTCTTTTTATTTCTGGTACACGCTTCCTCAGTTGGTTTACCCTGTTGATTTTATACACGGGACGCTATTGGCGGATGGCTGCCAAATCGGCCGAAATCAGCTGAGAATAAACATTACCAGAATGCAAATGGCACATGACTGCAGTGTTCATATTTTAAAAATATGATACTAATATTAAAGGAATAATCATAATATATCTAATATAACTGGGGAAGTAAGTAAAACAAGTGTATTACTGTATATTATAGTAAATATAAAATTATTTTTGTTAAAATATGTATTATTACACTGTATTTACAACTGTATTACGTATTAAATAAAACTCCTCAATGATATACGATACGTATATTTGTGTGTAGTATATAAACAG
>JAAGVU020000113.1:13289204-13324135 GCA_011763525.2 Mormyrus iriodes | reverse complement strand
TTTTTACTTCGCGGATTTTCACCTTTCGCGGGGGGTTCTGGAACGCAACCCCCACGATAGACGAGGGATCACTGTACTGTTATAAGATAAATATACGACTAAAATAACATTTTCCCCATGTAATGCCCTTTGTGATGCTATGGATCTTGATTCTTCACTCAGCGTAGTTGCATACCTTATAAAGTACCTTACAGTTTCTGCTTATTGTGTTTTATCAAAATATGATAGCAATAGAAATACTGATATGTTAATTTCCTATATTTCCACCAGATTATAATTTTAGCATATTACATAATATAAATTAAATTAATACATCCATCCATTTTCTGTAACTGCTTATTCCATTTGGGGTCACAGGGGGGGTCTGGAGCCTATGGGTGCAAGGCAGGGAACAACCCAGGATAGGGTGCCAACCCATAGCTTTGCATACTCACACAGCATTAACACACACATGCATACCTATGGGCAATTTGGCAACTCCAATCAGCCTCAGAATGTTTTTGGACTGTGGGGGGGAACTGGAGTACCCAGAGGAAACCCCATGATGACATGGAGAGAACATGCAAACTCTACACCCATGGAACCTAGGTAGAAACTTGAACACTGGTCCCGAAGGTATGAGGCAACAGTGCTAACCACTGCACCACTATGCCACCTCCTAAATTAATGCATTTAAAGTAAAATTAAATTAACACTTTTTTAGTTTGTCTTGTTAAATGTCTCAATGTTCCACTAAACTGTGTATGCAATAGAGTGATGATTGATATGTGCATGGAAGTGTATGATTTTTCGGAGAGGAAATCCTGTAAAATTGAATTATTTCACGTTGCTGCAAAAGCTGCCCATCCTCCCCCCGTATGTTTCAGGCAGCAGAGGCGTGCACTCCAAGGATTTACACCCCCGCCAACTCGCATTATTTTTCACACCAAGACGATGTTCACACAGTGCCACACAAGGCAGTTAGTGCTGCCTGTGAACGTGATGCATTTCTCACTGTTAACGGGTGGCCGGGTGGCTGGGCAGCGAGCCGCAGGGGCCTAATGCCTTATGCACAAGGCGCATGCAGATGTGGGGGAAAGTTTGTGAACCCTTTGGAAATGTCTGCACACACAGCTCTTGACTTTTTGTTGGATCTTTCTCCAAGTCATCCTAATAAAGGCAGCCTTATTAAACATGGCTCAGTATATTTGCATTGTATCATTGATTAACACATGGGTTAAACAATTTAGCTTGTCTTATGAGAACATCTAGGAGAATGACCTCTTTAAAAGAGGACAAGTGGAGTCTGATGTTAGGTTCAGTTCAGGTTTAAGTTTGACCGACCTGTCCTGTCATATAAAAAACACAGAAATTTGGTTCACATTAGAAATCTGTTGATTTTCTTCTGTGTGTATGTATATATTTTTTGGTGAATACAATTTTATCTGTGAATACAATCAAAAAACTAAAAATTCCAAAAGATTTGTAGAAACCCTGCCTACTTATGGTTAAGGTTAATGCTGTGTAGGGGTTAAGGTTGTCATAGAAATGCATGGAGAGTCCCCGCAAAGATATGAATACAAACGTGTGTGTGTGTGTGTGTGTGTGTGTGTGTGTGTGTGTGTGTGTGTGTGTGTGGATCATGCATATATTACATTGTAGGTACTAAATGTCCCCACAATGTGATAAAAGCCTGTTATTTTGATATTGCGGGGACTAATTTTTCAGTCCCCACAAAGGGAAGCTCAATTTTATAAGAAATCTGTAGCCGCAATCAAAAAACTAAAAGTGCAAAAAGTCTTATATTTTGTTTGGTTATTTAGGGTTGAGGTTAGGGCTGGGTAGCGGTTCAGGTTATCCTAGTTAGGATTAGGATTTTGCCTGTAGTAATGACTGGCAATCCTCACAAATATATGAATACAAACACGTGTGTATATGTGGGGGTGGGGACGGGGCTTTGTCCATATACCCTAATATTCTTCTACACTACAAAAACATGCAAACTGGTCAGTTGTATACTTGGAATTGCCAAACGTGCAAGATACCGTATGACTGTTTGCCCTGCGATCGACTGGTATCCAGTCCTGGCTGGTGCCTCCTGCTGCCTAGGAGACGCTCCAGGGTCACCACAACTCTGTACTGGAAAAGTGGTTATGAAGATGGATGAATGGTTTATGATATATGTTATGATATATGCTGGGATAATTGATACACAAGTGCACTTATTGATTGTTATTTAATTTGTGGTTAGAACCTGTCCAAGTTAGATGAAGCCATGATGGTTTTCTTATAGAGCAATGATGGCGTTGTAGGCGTGCATATCACTTTTTTTAAATGAAAATAAGTAATATTCAGAAGGGTGAGTGTGGGTGTCTTTCTGTTGATTTTATGCCACTGAATGCATTGTCCTATGACATTCTGCATCTTTGCTTATGATGCATCTTAAGCTATAGTAATATTATTAATTTATTTCAATGGAACTGCTTTAATTTTTATGTTGTTTCTATGTGTTAGTGTTTTTAGCTAACAGCCTACTGGTAGATAAAAATATAATTATCATCCCCCAAAAGTAGGGAGAGACCTGGATATCTCTGCAAAGTGGCTTAATTGAACTTTTGGGCACCTGTGACTTGTTAGCTGTTAGCGTGGCATTCTCAGCAGTCAGTAATATTCTGTGCAAAATGTACCATAATTGCAGAAATATACACATACATGCACTTTCAGGGTTGACTAGATTAGTAGGCAGGACATCTTTGCCAATATAAGAATTGTATGAGACTGACATTGGGCAGAAAATAGAGGAGGCAGAGGCTGAGAAAATGTCTGGCACATTTTCCCTGACAGGTTGAGTGGGGCTTCACCTTTCCTTGGAGACAGCAAGCAGGAGACTCTGGTCAACGTCTCTGCAGTGAACTATAAATTTGATGAAGATTTCTTCAGTAACACCAGTACCATCGCCAAAGACTTCATAGCGAGGCTCTTGGTCAAAGACCCAAAGTATACAGTTCAATTTTTCATTTTGCAGCCTGAGATATTTGAAGCAAAGGCAATTCCATTCAAAATGATAACAGAAAATGTTTTACTTACTGTTATGTACCCCGCATAAATTTTATAACTGGCTAATATCTGATATTAAATTCAGTTCTTATTCAGATCAGTGGTTTTAAATGACTAATACCAATTTTCAGTCTTTCTATCTTAATTTTATTATTGTAAACCATGAAATGAAATCATAAATGACTTCTTGTCTTTCATGGTTTCAGTGAATATGTGTTTTATTGTACTTATGATTTTGTTTTATTACAGAAAAAGAATGAGCATCAGAGACAGTCTGCAGCATCCATGGATCAGGGTTGGAACATCACTTTTTTTCTGGGACAATACACCAGTTTTGTATATAAAATTAAAGGCCTATAAAGTGAATAAAACACAAAAGACTCCTGTAAATGTGTTACTGTTTTATTGTCGTGCAAGATGGTGTATTTGTTTAGAAAACAATAGCTTAAGGATTCTTGATCATCCAAAGCAACCTGGGGTCCCCAGAAAAGTATCATAAATTGACTAATTTGACTAATGATCCAGTTTATGCCACCCTGCCCACCAAAGGCAAGAAATATTAGCCTGGTTCTGATATGTTTTTATTTGGGAGTTGAACACCCCTTTATTAGAGAACAGGCTGTTGTACCTTTCATCAAAGATCTTATTCAGAATTTTTATGTAAACTATCCTTCTGTGTCAATAGGTAAAATGTAGTATTTATAAATATGTGAAGGCTGCTTATGAATTCATTTTCTAAACAAACTGAAAATATATATAAATATCATATATATATGATATATCTGAATATATGAATATATGAAAATATCATATATATGATATAACCACCAGCACATTTTAATAGACCTACAAACTAATCTTATTGACAGATTGCTGTTCTTTTTCAGCCAAAAGACAATGAGCAGGAGACGAGTAGGAAGGAATCCGCTGTCAATATGGAGATGTTTAAGAAGTTTGCTGCCCGGAGAAAATGGAAGGTAAAATAATTTGATTTATTGGTAACACTTTCTATGAATGCATGAACACATTCGTAACACATTATAATGCATTCAAAATGCATTATAAACATGGATATAAATATTTATGCAAAGGTATAACACATCATAGGCATGTTAATTATGCATTTTGAATGCTTCATTGAGCTCTAATCTGTAATGCACTATAGATGCCTTCATAATGTAGTACAAAGCTCCTTAATTCATATAGCAAATACTATAATGCATTATGAAGACATCTATTGTGCATTATACAGTTCCTGGCATAATTATTTGCATCCCGTCTAAAGATAAGTAAAAAGGATTAGAAAAAATCTACCTCTTGGTGAAGTAACTTCATCTGACAAGGCATAAATGAGAAAAATGCCTATGCATCGATGCCTGTGCATCATCCATTATTTCTATATATAATGGGACTCCTCAGTGGACATTATCCCTTACTTCTCAGCATGAGTAACACAGGGTGTGGCGTGTGAGCATGTGAACTGGTTGAAATGTATGTGTCTCATGGTCAATGCATGAGACTTGGGAGCCCTGCTTATACCGACCATTATAATGCATTATGAAGGTATCTATAATGCATTATAGATGACAGTGTCAAGTAAAGTGTTTCCAGTTAATTGTCTCTTTTCATGTATCCAAAAGGAATAACTGTGTATTAGCTTGAGCTTTTATTTTTTTAATCTAAGATCTGACTAGTGGATGCCATGTCTTTTTGCTCTGTACATAGGCCACTCAGCGTTACTTCAGACTATGCAATACAGCAGTGTCAGTGAGGATGATTCTGTTGAGTCATGCTGAGCAGTAGAATCTGTGACAGTGCTCTCTGACAAATCCAGCACTGCAGCGAGGCTGCTACATTATATTGCTGTGGCTCACCGCAAATATCTGTGCTTGCTTTAGACGCAGTATGGGCACCCTATTTGGGACACCTTGGGATTTGGGTCTGTTCTGGAAGCTTTGTTTGCAATGTGTAACAGTATGTGGGTTTGAGAATTTGCATATATGACATTTATTCTACATCTTCACAATATTGTTATTATTTTTCAGCTCAACCTGAAATTTACTTTATTGCTTCTTTGTTATCCTTAAAACATATTTTTGTGATGTATAGTAAAAACCTGTTATTTATGCTCCCTTATTTCCCCCTCTTTGCAGCAATCGGTGCATCTCATCTCTCTTTGCAATCGTCTTTCAAGATCATTTATTTCCAGGAGCAACGTGAGCATGGCACGCAGTGATGACACCCTGGTAAAAGCAGAGAAAACATGTAAAGCGATTTTTAGAACGTGCCCTGATCTGATACATGATCTGATCTTCCTTCCCACTCATTCGAAAGTAGTTCTTTGTGCTATCGACATAAAAGGAAGTCCAAGGAACTGTGGATTTGTGCACATAGAAATGTGAAGCTATGTCAGTTGATTAGGACGTGCATGGGCACCCTACTGGTCACAGTTATGGCACATTGGGTTCACGTTGCAATTAGGAGATCAGCGTGAGCAAAGCGATAGGTCAGCCTTATTAAGTCAATTCAGTCTTTCACAAGGTGTTCGACCAGGCAGATTAAAATAAAGAGCCCAGAGCTGTTTGTAATGTCAAGGCACAGTGGGCTAGTGTTCAAACTAGATAATGTGTCAGTAGTTTCTGAACAGGTTAACTGTTTTGGTCCTGCTCTGCTTTTGAAGTGAGGGCCTTATTTTTAAACAAAGTTGATACAATGAAGTTGAGATGTCAAATTTAATCACATCACAGATCTACAAGTTTGAAAAATATTTATTATGGCTTATACATGTTAATTAATAAAAGTACATCTGTGTCACTTAGTGTGTAGCGCTGTTGCCGCACGCCTCCATGGTTGGAGGTTTGAGTCTCACCTCCACTGTGTAGGTGTGGAGTCGGCGTGCTCTCCGAGGGTCACACAGGGTACTCCGCCTTCCTACTGCAGTCCAAAGACATGCAGTTAGGCTAATTGCACCCCCACATTGCTATGATTGCATGACTGTGCATCCCAGCATGAGAGCCCTAAAGACTAAGAACAATCTCCACAGCTTCTACCCTCAGGCCACTATCCTTCTAACATCCCTTTGTTTTAACTGCTGCACATGCACTTTATTACACACATTGTAATGCACAGTGCTCCAGTCTATCCCATACCATGCCAAAGTGCTTCTGAGTAAGAACCCCTCCCTTTTCTACTATGGCAGTCAGGACACATATGCATAGATGCACTTTAACTTGATATACAGTTACATTGCACATCCTATTATTTGCTGTTTTCCTACGTACAGTATAGTGTATTTACGTTTATATATAACTTTTGTATATCTTTTATTGTGTATTTTGTATATCTTTTTTCTACGTATTTCATTGGATTGTTATTATGTTGACACCTGCACCAAGAAGGATACCTTGTACACTTGTTTCTGGGCAAATAATAAAGATTCTGATTCTGATTCTGATCCTCACGGTACTCTAGCTATGTGCTCTGCGCCTAGCTTCAGGTCCTTCTGACCAGGATAAGTGAGACTGGAATATGAATGGACAGAAGGGTTCAACTGAAGCATGGTAGTACAAAAATGTTACAATTGTAACATTTGCAAGATGCATCAGTATGTATTTATATTCACATAACAGTACTTCAGTGTGAGGTTATTGTATGTGTACATGTTAGTATATATTTTAGTATTGTCTGAATGTTTTTGATATCAATGATACTTTCTCTGCAGGATGAGGAGGACTCTTTTGTAATGAAGGCAATCATCCATGCCATTAATGACAACAATGTTCCTGGGCTCCAAAACCTCCTTCAGTCCCTGACAAGATACGACATAAACCAAACTAACAAGGTAATCAAGTTGACAGTGTTCACAGTCCTAAGCTATCAGTGGCTTTGTGAGCAAACCTGGTGGCTTCTCAGTACAACTGACATAACACAAAGCTTTTTAGACAGGAGACTTTTATAGTCAAAATTAAATGGAATTGCTTCAGTAATATCTCTCTTTGTGTAAAAATATAACATATGCCTGCAGTACTATCCAAAAGTCTTAGGCCATCAAAAATAATGTTTAAAGCTATGTATCAGGGTAGTAAATGTATATTTAATGCTTTTAACACAATTTAACATTGTAATGTATGCATATGAATACAATAAAAAATAATGAGAATTTTTTATGTTCTCCAAAAAGTCACTGATATCCTGTTGGATGTCTATAAGAACACTGCTTTGGTTCACAATCTTCTCCTCAGGGGCACCTCAGCTGTTCCATGTGTTCATTAAATTTCACCACCAGCTCAATCAATTAATTCCCTTAATTAGCCAAATAATTTAGTATAGTATAGATTAGCCAAGCATGGTGCATTTGTGGTCGAGTCAACAAACACATGGGTATCTTGCACGCTTACTGCAAGTACTGGGTTGATTTTAACACAGGAATCATTTTAAAATGACTAAACTAGCACAATTATATCACAGCTTTATACTAACATTAAGATCAGTTATATATACTTATATATATATCCAGTTTTCACCTCAAGAAAAACAACATGAAAAGGACGATATAAGGCAAGAATCGTATTTTCTGTCCCTTAGCAGTTATATCATCCATGTGAAACCTGGTGTGTCTTTATCTGCATTTTCTGAGAAGAGGAATTGAAATGTCTTGAAATGTGGTATCAGTGAGTGGGAGGGAGGTGCTGAGGGAGCCGCGGTTTGTGCTCTGATGGGAAGACGTCGCAGTGTTGATTACATTGCTTAGAGGTGTCAGGCTTTGTATTTGCATTAAGGAGCGTTGAACATGCACCAGCCCTTCTAGTCAAAAAATAATGGGTGAAATCATTGCCCATTATGTAAATTTGATCAGAACAAATGCTCAGAACAAATGGTACATCGAAAATGATAATAATGTATTGAAAGTCACATTTGTTCATTTTTCTTGTGACTCAGGTAGTAGTATGAATTGAATTTCTAGCATTGAAATGGAGGTTCTTATAAATTAAGGAGCATTAGGAGTCTTGAAACAACTGTATTAAAGGTGTTCGCTTGAATCCCCTCTTTAAGTGTATGGCATGTGGGAAAATGTGTGGCTTGACAGTAGCTGTGTGCTTTGTCCGTCTCTTCTGTGTTTACAGCATGGAACTCCCCCTCTCCTCATCGCTGCGGGATGCGGAAGCATCCCCATCATCGAAGTGCTGGTGAAGAAAGGGGCTGATGTCCAGGCCCATGACAAGGTCTGCGATTGGCCGCATGCTTAGCGTTGACTGGGCGCTTGGGTTAGATCCTGGACTGTGAGGCAGTGCACATAAACCAATGGCAGAGCGGGACTGACTCTGGGGGTGTTTTTCTTTTGCAGTCAGGTGCAAATGCAGTTTATTACGCGGCGAGACATGGACATGTGGAGACCCTGAAATTTCTCCATGAAAGGAAGTGCCCACTTGATACTCAGGACACGGTAGTTTCATCCCCCCCTCCCCCAACACATACTCAGACTGCCAGCATGTCTCGTGATTTTTTCATTAAAGGTTACCTAACACTTTAAATGTCATGATTTTCCCGTTTTTAACAATCTGAAGTGGTTTATGTAATGCCTCTATGCATCAGATTATTATTGGCTGTTACTATGGCTACAATGAAGCCCTGCTGAAATTCAGTAATTTGTGTGACTCATTCTCTGCACTCAATGAACTTTAATGAACATATGTCATGCTGATATGTTAGAATTTATATTTAAAAATTCCTGTTATTTTGTTCCTTCAAGGTTAATTTAAGAGAAATACATATTTATCTAAACTCTTGAAACGTTACGGTTCTGCTAAAGACCATTTTTAGAGATGCCTTGTTCTATATAATTAAATATCTATATGGATTTTCAGGTTATAATCAAATTATATTTGTCAAAATATATATATATTATATATGTACGTGTGTGTGTGTGTGTGTGTGTGTGTGTGTATACATATCAAAAAAATACTTTTTGATCTAGTCTGGCGAAACCTCACTGCACGTGGCAGCAAGGTATGGCAACATGGACGTCGTCCAATACCTCTGCAGTATTCACGCCAACCCAAACCTTGTAGACAAAGTAAGTGCCAGCTCTCTGTTATATAACAGTGTATCACTACTGTCAGTAATGTCTTCATTAAATCTGCAGAAATACAGATTCAATCAAATTCAGAGTCGACTTGGCCCATCATTTTTTGTTTATTTGCCTCTGCTACAAATTATATTTTGTTGATCACCAGGCACGTTAAGCTACATTATTTATGACTATGCAGATGTCGATGTTTTATTGAAGTGAATCAGTTTATTCAGGTTAAACTGCCTGAGGGCTTCCTGTCCCATTTTTTCAAACACCGATGTGCTGAAAGGCAGGGTGCACATGTGTGCCCTACTTGATGTAACTCCCTCTCTCTAGGAAAATGAGACACCGCTGCATTGTGCAGCCTGGCATGGATACTACCCCGTGGCAAAGGCACTGTGCAAGGCTGGCTGCCACATCAATGTAAGGAACAGTGAGGGCGAGAGCCCACTTTTAACGGCCTCGGCCAGGGGTTTCCGGGACATTGTGGAGTGTCTGGTGGAGCACGGAGCTGACCTGGACTCCACAGACAAGGTCAGCCTTCTCTTGTGAACCCTAGATGGTACTGATCTCACAGCAGTGCACCAGACATCTGAAGAAGGTCATGGGGATAAAAGTCAGATCGATTGAGCCAGTGCGCCCAACCCAAATGTCAGACATAGCAGATTCATTTACACCAGTGTTTCTCTACCCGGTCCTCGGAGACCCCTAGACAGTCAACATTTTTGCTCCATCCCAGCTCTCAGCTAGTTATTAACACCCAATATATGGTAATACTGTGTTGGGAGCTGGGAGGGAACAAAATATTGGACTGTCTGGATGTTGCTCAGGACTGGAAAACACTGACATACACTTTTGTTCGTATCATAATTAGGGGAACAGTCTGTCTCAGATTTCGTTTTTTGAGGAAAATAAATAAACTAAAATAAACTGAGGAAAATAAACTTTTCTGCAACTATTCAGGGAAGGAAAGGGAAAGGTTAGTGAAAAGGAAAGGTCAGCCATAACAGAAAAAAAATGTAATCTGTTAAAAATTCTGTTGAAAAAGACTGCAAGTAGCACTTAATTCGACAGAGACCCTTTGGGTTCAAAGGCGACACTTCCTGACGTACCTGACAGCTGTACGTTGCATTTGCCGTGTTTACCTTTCAGGACGGCTGCATTGCCTTGCACCTGGCCGTGCGCAGGTGCCAGGTCGAGGTGGCGAAATGGCTCATCGACCGCCACAGCCACGTGGACCACCAGGATCACCATAGTAACACCCCACTTCACATCGCCTGCGAGGACGGCAACCTGGACATCGTGTGGGCCCTCTGCAATGCCAAGGCCAACCTGGACACTCCAAATAAAGTGAGCAGGCCAACCTGCACACTGCCAATAACCTGGGCATCGATCACTGAAAAGTGTCCTTTAGACTAGAAGACATATTCTGGTTCTAAACCCAAATAAACTGACAACACAGCTATTTATGTAGCAGAAAAAGTGGATAAACATTACATTAAAACAAGCGAGTATTGCAAAGACCTGTTTTTGAAGTACCTCTTTAAGTTAATATAAATTGATATCAGTTTGATTGATTAATCTAATAGTATACAGGTAATTAATACTATATTAGTTTTTGTTGGCACAAAAGATATTTTATTAAATGACTGACATGCAAATACATTAACATTAGGTTTGCAAATCATGCAAAATCAGTAGGTTTTTTTGCTATGTAAGAAAATGTACTTTTGTATAACTGAAGTACAATGAAAATTCTGCATCTAAAAAATGATGTTTCGGAAGGCTTTGGTGCTGTATTAGCTCATACTACCATTATTCAGTCTTTGACTACTTTCAACACAAGTTCTTTCAGGATTTCAGCTGTGAGATTATCAGTGTGCTGGGTAAAATTTTTGGCCTCATTGCTCCTTTGTAGCTAGGGAGGACACCACTGCACCTGGCTGCTAGCTGTGGAGCTCTTGAAGTTGTGAGACACCTCTGTGCCTCTGGTGCCAACATGGATGCCACTGACAATGTAAGTGAAAGGCTCTATGAAATTACATCGCGTTAGTTAGCATTTTCAGACTCACAGGATTTTAGACCCTTGAAAATAAAAAAATCAAATTTTTCTTTGTTAAATTTTGGACCTTATACAAAGCTAATAAAGTATGTATCTTGTTTGAAGGGTTGAGGCCATCATCAATCACAGTAACCTTATATTAATGCACTACAATATTTCCTTGTAAAAATGTACAGCCTCAAGCTTATCAGTTGCAGTCCAAATAATGTTTTAAAATAACAATATAGCCAATTGACCCATTGAAAAGCAAATTTCCAAAACTCACTCAGTCCATTTTGTTGTTGTTGTTGTTTTTGAGTTGTGCCCACCAATAACCTAAAGTCAGGCTTCCTCATATGTTACAAAACTGGGAACAAAAACTCACTCAGTCCTCTTGTAAGCCAATGAAAAACTGTCATTAAATTTGGTACTTACTTATGAACTTGACTGAATTTGCTCTTCAACATACTGGAATGTAAATTCTTTATAATATGATGAGTATCAAGCAATAGAACGTAACAGAACAGGCTAGTTTTGTAGACAACCTTTGGTTTGACCTTCTGATAATGATTTTATATACATAAAAGTTAAAGCTCAGGTTGCGTGTTCTATAAATATATCTGAGGGAGGCTTTTAGGTTGAGCATGTCTTGTTTAATGCAGCTTTACATTCTTATTCCTGCCTGTGAGATACCCTAACGATGATATGCAGTGACTCCGCGCTTTATTCATCAGCTTTTGCATTCAGCATTCAGCCCACACCAGCAAGCGAGCTTAATTAGAGAGCCAGGGGTCTTGTTGCCAATTGCAGGGGGGTGTGGGTGCTGCTGTCACTCAACCTCCTGCTGTAGGGGAAAGGACCATGTTCTCTAAACAAGCAATTATTACCCTGAGACTCTGCCTGCTTCACGCCATAGCGATATGTATAGCAAACTGTTTGGCTCAGTGAAGTTCCAAGCAATATTTCCATCACCGGTGCAACAAACAGTGATGGAATTCATTATATTTCATAATTTATATGGTAGGTTCATTGCATGAACAACATATTAGGGGAACTTCAGCTCTGTAATCTGTAATCTGATTTGTTGTGCTTGTTTGAAAGCTGACATGTACATGGACAGCAAGCCGTGACATTTCCATCAGAACAGATTCTCCTGCGCCCAAGTCTCTTTTTTTCAGTCACATGTTTGGCTCTGATTTGTGCTTCAGGCCCAGATTCGAGAATTACACCTTAGTTATAAATCCTCGCAGCAAAAAAAAAAGAGATTTCAAGCACAATATCAATTTATCGGCTGAGTGTCACATGTGTAAAAGCGGCTTGGTACGAAGTGGCCGATAACCAGCATGTGAGCGCAGAACAAAATGTCCTCGTGTGTGCTCTTGGAATGATATGAAGAGGCAGATACTGCCACTCTCATCCCTCTCATCCCTGTTTCAGGCAGCTCATCTGCTCGTACAGCAAGAGAATTTGAAAAATGCTAACATTCTGACAAAACATGGAAGTTTGGCCTACAATGTTACAGACCCCGTTAATAAAAATATGAGAAATTTCTCACTAAGTTCAGCTGGATGATTTAAGGCTAGAATTTGTCAGGAGATTTTAACAGAATTTCATTGATCAGACATTCCAAATGTCAGATTTCCTTTGGCTCCTTTGTGGATATATTGTACTAAAGCAATGTGTCTGTCATGAGGGGGAAGTTCCGGAGACATCTGTTTATGCTCCGCTTTTCTCAGATCTCTGTTAATTTTTCAGAGGTCTTGATTTAGCCAGCTGTTTCATGACATACTTCAGTTTATTTGAATGACAAATGGGCTCTGTTTGATGACACAGTTAATACAGCATTAATAATGTCCAGTCGAACCCTGTGCCTGGAGATGGTGATTTCTATGGAAAAGTATCCCAGTCTACAGGTATATGTCAATATGTGGCTAGAGAAACACAAAGTAGGGTCTCGTTCATCCTCCCAGTTACCAGGCTGATGTATTTTTTTTTTGGGTGGTGCAGTGGTTAGCACTATTGCCTCACACCTCTGGGCCCAGGGTTATAGTCTCTGCCATAGCTCTGTGTGTCTTTAGTTTGCATGTTCTCCCTATGTCATCAGGGGGTTTTCTTCACATACTCCAGTTTCCCCCCATTGTCCAAAAATATGCTGAGGTGAATTGGAGCTACCAAATTGTGAATGGTGTGTGAGTGTGCCCTGCAATGGGTTGGTACCCCATCTTGGGCTATTCCCTGTCTTGTGCCTATAGGCTCCAGATCCCCCTCCTGCCCTGAACTGGACAAGCAGTTACAGAAAATGGATGGGTGGACATTTTTTATCATAAACTGTCTGGAGACAAAATTAAGCAAAAAAAACAACAACAAATCAAATCAGCGGACGAAATCGACTCATGATAGCACCAGTACAACCATATGGCACCAGTGTAATCTATAGGAATTCCTTCTGCAATAATGGCACCATATTCCTACAATATAATCTTGAGTCCTTAATCTATAACACATTGAATCCCAAGTCTTTCTGGCTGATTCAAAATCTTGATTGTTTTTATTGATGTTATAATGTGTAGAGCTAAAATCCCACACCGTCCACAGTAATGTCAATAATCATTACTGGTGTGATATCAGTTCACCTAGAGATGTATGTAGCCTCTAAGTCGGCAAGAATCCCAACACTAATGACTGGAGAATAAAAAATATGTCAAGTTGACCTGATGTAACACTGAATAGAAATGAAAATGAGTCACACTGAGCATAAAGAATGTTTGTGGTTGGCTAGTAGAAGCATGTAAGTATCATGGTCGAGTTTAATGGCAAATGTTTGCTCTTCACACTGTCTCCCCTACACACAGTGACGGAAGAGAAATCGAGACTGGAGGTGTTGCAAGGCTTTGGATGTATATTCTGCTTTGACATATATAAAATGTATCAAATTATACATTTTAGCAGGAACTTTAATAGCTTTAATTTGTTTCCCACACAAGATGACAACTTATTGTGTCTCTCTTTGAGGTGTGACGTGCAAGGCATCTGGGTTATCTTCCGGTAAAAGACACTTTTTCCAGACTTTTTCAGATAATCTCTGCCTGCAGCACATTAATTGTGCATTGGCAGATCGCTCTACACTCATCGGCTAGTGACAAGACTCTAAAAGTAGAGAGGAAGGGGGAATGGGAGAGAAGAAGACAGGCAGATCATGGTCCTATGGGAGGAACAGAACTGATGTGAGATGGTGAAGTGCAGGAAAAACCTATAATATATATCCTGTAATGTCACTGATTGACATCATTTAATAGGAAGCTGAAGAACTTGTTTGTTTTATTTTTTTCCTCTTAGTAAATATGAATCTTAGATATGGTGGAAACTTGGATCTTTTATATTTTGTTAAAATACTGTACCATATATGGAAGATCGGGTTTGAATTCAAACACAAAAATGTGTAAATTCCCACCCTAGCCTATATAAACTTAAACACGAATAGAAACTTTTACAATGTTTGTACATGCTTTTTTAAGCATGTACCAGATGCTTTTTTAAAAATCGACATGCACATGAGTAGCACATTGTAAATATATGTGCTTTCAAGAAGTCAGCTGGGTGTAAATGCTGCTAGAATGAGCTTCCACTGAATGCCCAGGTACAAGTGTTAGCAGTACTGATGCAGGAGCTACACAAGAACTTCTAACACAGCAAGAACCTAATAAGAGTATTTTGTATTCATAATATTAGAAGTAGTAATATAGCCTTAATATAAAAGTTTATTCATAGTTATGAAAGTTATAATCCATGGGATTATTTGTTTACAAGCACTGCAGTATTGTGAAAATGTGCACATACTTTTTCATTGAATGATATGTATATTTTTGTTGTACACTGCTTATGACCCTCTGTATAATATTTTTCTTGCTTTCATACCTCACTGTCGGTATAGTAAGTCTCCACAAATGCCTCTCAAAGGTCAGCACCTGTCAGTGTCTTTAGCAAACCACTGACATCTCACTGGCATGACTCTCAGCTCGTGCACAACTGCTGACCGTGGAGCTCCCACCCCCTGAACTTTCTTTGTCAATAAATCCAATCAAGCCAGCGATGGCTGCACTGCATCAACATCCTTGCCATCAGAACTTGATGAGTGAAGTCGCGGTTTGTCTCTCTCAACAGGACGGGAAATCAGCTGAGGATCTCGCCAGGATGGGACTCCATGACAAAATCGTCAGTCTCCTGGGAAAGCTCAGGAAAGTAAGGGCTCCTGTTTGTCATTTTCGTGAGAAAAATCTGCCCTAGTGATGCTGATGTTGGTCTGTTAGTTTGACAAACTCAATCAGCAGTAAAGCCTGTGGTCTTGCCTTCCTTTGCGTGACTTGCTGTACCAAGGACTACCACAAGGGGAACTTCCTGCACCAACTGCGGCCCACACAGACGCCACAGCCTCGCATCAAGCTGAAAGTATTCGGCCACTCCGGCGCCGGCAAGAGCACCCTGCTGGAGTCCCTCAAGTGCGGCATTCTGAGGAGCTTCTTCCGCAGGAAGAGGTCCCGCATGCCCGCCACCAGCTCCCCGCGTTTCACGCTCTCCCCAGCACCTCCTGTACCCACAGGTGCGGAGTGGTTCATCGTCACCGTTACCTAACACGCCAGCGCCCCCTAAGGCTGATGCAATCCCTCTCTGTTCTTTTTCTGTAATGTATCTTAAATAGATCTGCAAAAGCTAACATCTAGACAGAACGCAGTGGCAGAAACCGTTCAGACTCGGTCGTCTGTTGCCTGATAGGCCGATACAGCTGATATCCAGACTGCTATTGGTTCTCTGTGTTTTTATCTAAATTTTGAGCATGGGCGATACTTGTCATGACAGCTGTATAAAAGTCATACCATTTCACAGACAGGTGTGAACAGCATTTCTGATTGATGTCTCTCCTGCTTACCTCTTGGCATCTGTCACCTGATACTCTCCCAAACTTACCCCTCTGCGCAAAATAATACCTCGATTACCAAGTATTTTATGTTAATGTTTTCAATCATGTCACACTTGGTTAAATAAAAAAATGGCATGACTTCTCACTTATTTATTGAAAAATAAATACATTTTATCTAACATGCACCTGTAGAAATTAAAGGGAAATCGTATTCTGTGACCATGCAGCAGTGGTAGGACATTTTTCTGTAGCTCAAGTGTGCCACCCATTGGTCAGGCATATGAACTGCAACCTTTGACCATAGCAAAGCGTGAGAATTTTGCAGTACTGTCGTTATGCAGTAAACCTTTTTTTAGTCAGTAAATTAATATATTTCCATTCACAGTGTCTATGAGTGTCTCCAACCTGTATCCCGGCTGCGAGAATGTGAACGTCCGGCGACGCAGCATGATGTTTGAGCCCAGCCTTGCCAAGGGAGTTCTGGCAGTCTTCTCTCCCATGCACAGTGCTCCATCTACAGCGGACGACCAATCTACCAAAGCCATTGACATCCAGAACGTATGCATCAATGGTGAGCTGTTAATATTAAACATATTGAAGCATATTAACTGTGGCTCTAGCTTTACATTTCTCAATACTCACCTGTTTCACGTAACCACTTTCAGGGAGAATCACGGCCATGACGTGATCGTAGGACACTCACACACAAAGCTACACTAATGACAGTTAGCCAATAATGTAGCTTTGAGAAGTACACTTATATACCATTGGAGGAAACTGTTGTCGCTAAATCAAACAACTGAAAGCATGAGAAGAGGCCATTTAAACACTGCACACTTTTCTGCATCCACAGCTCTGGAGCATTAGCCATTTAGTGAAGGTGTCAGACTTCGCCCTGCATATAAGTAGGATGAAAATGACAGAGTGGGACAGGAATGCAACCCTCAACCCTGAAGGTGTGACAGCATAATGCTATTTACTGTGCCACCCCCACATACTACCGTTGTTCTGTATACTGACCAGGTATAGAAAATGGATGGGTAAATATGGTAATGCCAAGGGTGACACTGTGGTTCATTGTATTGCTCAACTCATACCTTCATGGCTGGGGGTTTGAATCCCTGTGGAGTTTGCGTGTTCTCCCTGTGTTGCGCAGGTTTCCTCTGGTTTCCTCTGAAGTCCAAAGACATGCAGTTAGGCTAATTGGTGTCTCCAGGCCCTCCCCTGACCCTGAACAAGATAAGTGTGTAGAGGATGGGGGGATGGATGTATAAATATGGTAATACATTTGGTGGCATGATGGCTCATGATGTAACCCTGTTGCCATCCAGGACTGAGGGCTTGAATCCCACGTTTCCTCTGTGTGTGTGGAGCTT
The DNA here is from genome assembly GCA_011763525.2 of Mormyrus iriodes. Classification (NCBI taxonomy): domain Eukaryota; kingdom Metazoa; phylum Chordata; class Actinopteri; order Osteoglossiformes; family Mormyridae; genus Mormyrus; species Mormyrus iriodes. The sequence goes on along the minus strand of JAAGVU020000113.1, from coordinate 13,306,697 downwards.
CCTGCCTCATGTGGGTTTCTTCTGGGGGCCTCGGTATCCTGCTACATTCTACAGACATGCAGCAAGTTGAATTGGGTAACACTTTCCCAGAGTGTGAGGCCTGTGATGGAAAGGCATCCCATGCAAAGTGTACCCCAAGTCTTGTGCCCTGTGCCGCCTGTGATAGGCTACAGCCCCCCGTATCCTTGTCCAGGATAGGCAGTTAAGAGATAGATTGATACAGTACTGGATATTTTTCTTGCTCTTGCCTTGCAGGAGTGGGAGACTTCAGCGTGTGGGAGTTCTCTGGTAACCCTGTGTACTACTGCTCCTATGACTGCTTTGCTGCTAATGATCACACAGCCCTACACCTAGTGCTCTTCAGTCTGGAGGAGCCCTATGAGGCCCAGCTCAACCAGGTCACCTTCTGGCTGAATCTTCTCAAGTCGCTCACCATGCCGGAAGACAGCATCAGTGCGTATGGCTGCCAGCGTCGCCTCTTTCAAGTCGATTCTCTGTAGCATAATCCCTCTGCTGCTGGGAGCTCTGCAATACAGGTTGTTTATGATGTGTCTCTTTATCAGAATTGACTCCGCCAGAGCTTGAGTCAGTCAATTTACTTTATGAAGGTCCATCTTGTTGTGTGTGTGTTTCAGAATTCTGTTTAATGAAATAAAACATTTCATCGAAAGGGATGGATCTAAAGGGCGACATGTTGGTTCTGTGGTTAGCATGGTTGCCCCACACCTTTGGAAACTAGGGTTTCAGTCTCTGCCGTGGCTCTGTGTGCAGAGTTTGCATGTTCTGTGTTCTGTGTCTCCCTGCGTTGTGCAGTGTTTTCTCCAGGTTCTCTGGTTTACCCCCACAGTCAAAAAACATGCTGAAGTAGCTTGGAGTTGTCAATTTGTCCATAGGTTTGAGTTCCCTGACTTGAGCCTGTTGTTTGTGAGATAGGCTCTGGACCATTGCATAGGACAATTGGGTGTAGAGAATGATTGATCTAAGCTTATAGGTTGTTTTTAAATAGCCATATGTGAAATGCCACTGTTGACCAGCAGAGGGAACTCTGTACACTCTGTTATTTTTGCAGGCTTCATTATTACTGAAGTGGTCTTTATCAAGATGTATATTCACATTCATACCTTCTATCATTTCATTAAAGACAGCGCAACTCTCTTCTCTGAGGTGTTCCAATGACAATCATAGCCCACAGAACCCTTGGGGTGATGTGATGATATGTAGATGCCATGTAGCTGATTGGATTAAGGATCTGTACCTTTTTTCAGACAATCGTGGGTTCAGATATCATGGCCAGCAGGGTAATCGTATCACTGCTGGGTCCTTAAGCAAGACCTTTGACCCCAGTTGCTGTAGGGGAGCTGGCTGGCTGATCCTAAACTGTATATCAAAGCATGTGATGAATATAAGATACGCCTGCACCTAGAAATCATACTGTGGTTAGACTCCATTTGCTCAGATATAGTACCTTTTTATCAGAAGGATTTTAATTCTCTGAACTGCCCAGGACTGTGATTCTTTTCAGGGCATTTTTATTCCTTGTGTCTTATGCTGCCTATGTTCTGGGCCCCCTGTGACCCTGTCATTTTACAATTTTTAAAAGTGAGAAAACGTGAGTATCTACCATTTCACTCGTTTGTGTGTTCAGCTTTCGGTGGAAAGGTGAAGCACCCACTGTGTGTTGTGCTGGTGGCGACCCATGCCGACACTGTGAACCTCCCTCATCACTGCGGAGGGGAATTTGCCTACGACAAGGAGAAATCACTGCTCAGAGAAGTCCGGAGCAGGTAATGTATCACAGCCTGACTGCTGTAGGGCAATAGCAAGCAAAAATACATATACAGCAGTGAATTGTGGAAACAACATAACAACTCAAATGTTGTCATCGAGGACTGTTTTAATTCAATTATATTTACATTTAAAATTTATTTTAAGGTTTGGAAATGATTTACAAATCTCCGAGAAGCTCTTTGTCATGGATGCTGGGGCGTCAAGCTCCAAAGTGATGAAGCTGCTGAGAAATCACCTTCAGGACCTGCGAAGCTCCATCACCTCTGTGAGTGTCACATGTGTGAAGCATCCAAGTGACACTTCTGTGGCTGGAAGCCATAACGACACAACCAACGGGGGCCATGAAGTGATATATAATAGCTCAGAGAGCTGAAAGTGATAATGATAGAAAGGGCTTGCAGCAGCCAATCAGCACACGTCTGACACAGCCCAGGGAGACACAATTGTACATAAAGGGCACCCTGGGGTGGGGGGGAGGGGTGTAAATTACAACAAAGGTATGGAAGCTATCAAATTGTTCCTCAAACTAAAAAATAACTGCAAGCAGAACTGTCCAATATTACAAAAACATATCTGTTTGTAGCCAAAGCAAACATATAAGTAAATGAAAGCAGGCAAATTTAGGGCAAAGCAGAACATGAGATATAATCATGTAAAGTATTACACCTAAATGCAAAGTATTGAAACACTGAAGCTGGAAAATACTCTTGTAGAATATACTTTATCATTCAAATTCTTGATATAATGAAACATACTTTAAGTAATATAACATGGGGGAGATTTAACACCGAGGAAGTGTATAAAATCCCAAAACTTTGCTCCTTACCTAATCAAAATGTTTTACAATTTGACTGTGCAGTCTAACAGAATACTAAATGATTATGTACTGAGGGGGACCTTACAGTCACACTGGATGATGCACAGTGAAGGTCTGTCTGACATGCTTCAGTCCAGCTTTTCGTGTCCATTGACAGTCCTGCCCACCCATGACACAATTGTGTGAGAAGATTCTTTCCACCCTGCCCTCCTGGAGAAAGCATCACCGGCCCAATCAGCTCATGCCCTGGCATAAGTTTGTGGTGGATGTTCAGGAGTACATGAACCCCCTGGCCAGCGAGAAGACCCTGAGGGAGGTGGTCTCGCAGCTACACAGCATGGGGGAGGTACGTGAATGCAAATGCATACATTGTTGCTGTTAAGCAACCCTGATGTGCCCGTGGTTCAAGCATTCATTTATTGCCAGAAAAATCATCTACTTATGTTCATAGAAGGTTTACAGTATTATCTCAAGCTTTTAAAATACTGGAAATTAACATGCGTATGGGTTAAACATGTCGAGCATATCACAGAACATTACTATTAAATATAAACATTTCAGTCTCCAAATAAGTCTGTATTATCCAAGGTGCTTATAAAATAAGGACAGTTCATATGCAGTCTTTGAAAATCATACAACACTCAGTGGCCACTTTTTGAAGCACTCCTACATAGTGTCAAGTCTCCAGAAACACTTAAAGGGTTGACGAGTTGTGTGCTCAGAGAAGCTGTTCTGCACACTGCTGTTGTACTGAGATGTTATTGTTGCACTTATGGCCTTCCTATGAGCTGTAACGAGTCTGCCCATTCTCCTCTGACCTCTCTCATTAACAAGATTGTCTTTTGGCAGCAGAACTGCCAAACCACCATCTGTAAACTCAGTAAACTTACTCTGTAACCTATTAAACTGTTGCCACTGTATTGCATGAAAATCCCAGGTGGGTTGGCTGTCGCTGAGGTGCTGGAAACTTCATACCGCATTCAGAATAATTTGGATCATGCATCCTAACTGTTATAATCCTCATAATATCTGAACCTCTTGACCCTGTCAGCTTGTTGTGCAATAATGTTATCATGCCCAGGGGGGGTTGGGCAGCCAGCTGACCTTAGGCCCCCAGAGGTTTTTTTTCTCCTTACTTGGGAGTTTTTGGTTCCTCTCCTCCGTTGCCATCTGGCCTTCCTTCTTTCTTTAGTTAAATTCTTTGTCTTAGTATTCTCTCAAACATCATGTAAAGTGCTTTGGGGCGACTCTGTTGCGAAAGGCGCTATATAAAAATGAATTGAATTGAATTGAATTGTTGTATGTATTCAGTTGTAGCCACATGATTCTCTACTTGTAGGAGAAGGGTGCTTATGTTAACAAGCAAATGCACCTAATAAACTGGCCGCTATGTGTAGAACACACCACTTAAAAAAAATATTTGAAACAGATATGTTCTTCTTGTGCCATTTTTTACCAAAAGAAAAATCTACACATAAAACTTACAAATTATTGAGTTTTATAGACTTGTCCACATTGGAGCAAATTAAAATGGTTACACTTTACTTGAGGGGGCACGAATAATATAGTAGTACATTCTTACTTAATGTGGTAAGTGTTAGGTACAGACTGCTCACATGTTCATTCATCATTAATCAGTCATAATGGTTCATGTATTTCATGCAGTTACTATATTTGTTCATGATTTGTACTTGAGTAGTAACTGCCCCATCAAGCAAAGTGTTACCAGAAAAACAATTACGTTTTAGCATGCATTTGGAAATGATGAACATTTTGTAATGGACCAGGTTATTTTCTGAGCAAATTGCAAACAATTCCACGGTAGCTGTTCTTACTCAGGCTTTACTTAGACTCGGCAGCAGGTGTGACACTAATCCTGCCTCTGGCCCATACAGATGAGCCTTCTGCAGAGTGAGATGATCCAGGATATTGTACTGCTGGACCCACGGTGGCTCTGCAGCAATGTACTTGCCAAGATTCTGTCCAGTGACACTCCAAAAGCCATCCATCACTATAGGGGGCGCTTCAGCCTAGAGGAGCTTCAGAGCCTGCTGGCAGACCGTGACGTGGACGAGTTGCTGCAGATCCTGGATGCCATGGATGTATGTGTGCGTGACCCCCTCAATTCTACCATGGTGGATATCCCAGCCCTCATCAGGGCCAACGGGCTGCACCACTCTTGGACAGATGAGGAAGAAGACGAGGAATCTTTTGTGTACGGTGGTGTCCGTGTGGTGCCCGCTGAGCATCTCACCCCTTTCCCATGCGGTCTGTTTCACAAGCTGCAGGTCAACCTCTGTCGCTGGATCCATCAGCAGCAACCAGAAGGAAGTTCCATCCGTCTGTGGACCAACGGGGCCAAAATCTCACACAGGGGGGTGGAGGTCATACTGCGGCTGGTTAACCACGGCCAGGGAATCGAGGTCCAAGTGCGTGGACTGGACTCCCTAAAGTGTTACCTCCTGCAGGATGTGATGTGCAACCTCACTGACAACGTTCTAGCCACCACTCTACCTGGACTCATGACAGTGAAGCACTACTTGAGTCCCCAGCAGCTGAGGGAGCACCATGAGCCCATCATGGTCTACCAGCCAAGGGACTTCTTCAGGGCCCAGGCACAGAGGGAGACCACCCTTACCAACACCATGGGAGGGTACAAGGAAAGCTTCAGTAGCATCCTGAGCTTCAGCTGTACAGAGGTCTACCACCAGGCCAGCCTGGGTGTGGATGTTCACATATCAGACATCTGCCTCCTGGCAAGGAGGAAGCTCTGTCGGCTTTTGGACCCACCGGATGCCATGGGTAAGGACTGGTGCTTACTCGCCATGAACCTGGGCTTGTCAGATCTCGTGGCTAAATGCAACCGTGCCAATGAGACTCCTGGAGAGAATGTGACTTACCCCAGCCCCACTGCCCAGCTCCTACAGGAGTGGAGCAGGCATCCTGACAGCACAGTTGGTGTCCTCACCGCCAAGCTGAGGGCACTTGGGCGCAGGGATGCAGCCGATTTTCTTTTGAGGTCATCCCCAGTGTTCAAGGTCAACCTGGAGGTGACCACTCTGGACAACTATGGGCCTTCTTGCAATGGGGGGACCTCCCACAACTCCATCAGCTCTGTAATATCTCGGTGAAACAATCATCAGCCAAGCAGGTGGAATTTCAATCAAAGTCGGATCCAGCCATTTACTGTATTGACTTATGTGAAAAGGAACTTATAGAGTGTGTCAAATCCAGGTTAAATGCACTTATAGGCATTATGAATGGCCATTTGCCATAGAAGCATAGTCTCTCGTCCGTAAATACACCAATGTCTATCAGTGAAAGTATGCTGATAATCCAACATCAGCATTACTTATTTATTCTGTTTTATTAAATATATGTTTGCAACAGTTTATTCATAACAATAAATGAACTATGTCTACATTACCTGCTATTATATGTAAGGCAGTATTTAAGAAGTTAAACTCTCTGGACATATTGTATAATACAGGTCCTTTGGGTGTTCTTTTGGCTGACATTTTTCGATGCTTATCCAATTTGGATAAAACCTCCCAAAAGAAGCTGAGTACAATCATTCCTCTATAAAGAAAATGGGAAAACTGCAGCTAATAAGAAGGATAACTTAATAACCAGAAGAAATTAATTGAGAGAGAATGTGACTAGGGATGCAACCCAATGCAGGGCAAGTACCGACTTCATGTAAGATTTGTTTTTTTTTTACCTAATTTATTGTAGTGAAATATTCTAATATCTAAGTATTTACAAAAGTAAAAAGGTTTCTCCTTAATAAACCAGTTTCACTTTAAAAGCATATTACTGTCATGTAATATGTGATGGAGATCAATACAGTGAGTGTTTACACACAAAGATTGATCTATTACTTTTTTCTACCTTTTTATGATTCTTACATAACAGATGAACATTTATTGTTTATGTAAATAGAAGTCATTCTGCCGTTGTCTATGGTGACTTACGCTGATCTCATAGCTTCCACATCAGTGTACAGATGCTTCACCATAATGATTTTCACCTGTGCTGTGCTGTGATGAGACAGCACAGGTGCTGAGATGTCCAGGCTTGTCATACCTAAGCTCATTTTGAGCAGACAGCAAATTATTGATATTTAATTTGTTTTATTGTTGCTATTTCAGTTTAGGATCTGTAGTGTTACTGCGTGGTCTTTTCAACCAAAGCTGCCAAATGAGTAAGCAACCTAACATGTGGAACAGCTTAATAACAGGAATTACCAGATATACTCATAAGAGTACCAGGGATTACTCATAAGAGGTGATCCTTATGAATAATTATAAATATATGAGTCCTTATAAAGCAATGATATCAGATACACGACCCCAACTAACTCCCTGTAGCAATAATTATCATTTAGTTGCCTACATGACACTATTTATAATTTTTTTACCCAGTTATAATACTAGACTTCTTACTGAAGCAATTTTGGTGAAGTTCCTTAGTACAACAGGATAAGATAGCAAACAGAATAGTGGTCAAAGGCATAAACTGAACACCCAAATGATATAGGATCAAGGCCCAGAAAAGTTATGGGGTGATGTGTGCGTCAAAACTCTTTGCCTGTGATTGGATGGTGACTGGTTCACATACCACTGAGCAAGGCCTTGACCCCCAGTTTCTCCAGGGACTGGCTGACCCTGCCCTCTCAAATGTATATTGCTTTGGACAAAAGCGTCTGCTAAATGTTAATGTAATGTTACTGAGAAACAGCTCAGCAGATGGCTCAGTACCCCACTGTTCCTGGGCTACAGGTCTGAATCCCTCTCTGCCAGATTAAATATTTGTTGTGTTGTTCTTTGGTCATTGTACAATACAGACATGTTACAATGCAGACATATCCTTACAAAACAATGCCTTACAGGATACATCACACTTCACTGCAGCCATAACTGGATTAGTGGTTACTAAAAATTGATTGATTAATTAATCAGTACTTTCACACAAGTGAATAATTTGATTACATTTTCTTCATCCACTTCAAGCTACCTTTCTGAAGCTGTCTAAAGCTTCACACTCAGTAGGCCATCACACTTTAAAAGTGCAGACAGAATTGTGTAAAGTGTGGACTCCGCCTCTCAAGACAAGGGCAGTCTGAATGTCCATTTACTTTGGTTGTCAGTAATTGTCTTTTTCAGGTTTTTTTCTTTTTTATCTAAATACCCCTCCACTATTAGAAAAACATAAACACCACTTGTTTTTCTCTCCATGCAATTGTAATTATATTTATTTTCTAACCCATTGAAATAATCACCAAAGAATAAGGAACCACTGATTTGATTAATTGTAATGGATTACTTAGAAAGTGACATTTGTTACCCAGCACAGAGAGAATGACTGTATTACTATAAATAAAGTACATCGTTATAGGGTTATTTGCACTTGGGACAAGTGTTTTTGTTTGTTGGATAGTATAAATATTAGCTAGCAGCCTTTCAGTTTTGTCATACATTTGCACTGCAACCCTCTTACCAGGGTTCATCTTGACCAGTAATTCTCAACCAAGTTCTCACAGACCTCCAGACAGTCTATGTTTCTGCTCTCCCAGGGAATTGGGAGAGAACAAAAATGTGGACAGTCTGGGGGTCCACGAGGACTGGGTTGAAAAACCCTGATCTTGACTATCACATATGTGGGAGACTTGGAGGGTGAATCAAGTTACTGTTAGAATGGTTTTGGCGTACCAGCAGGGGGAGCTCTTCTCTCCGGAGTCAGGACTAGCTAAAAGGTCAACGTCCCAGTGCAATAAGGGGGACAGTCAGATGACTTGAAATGGATTTCTTAACATATATTTCTTTGATTTGTCATTCTTTTTATCTTATTTTATCTTGTTTTCCTAGAAGACCCCCACTCATATCCTTTTTTTTTAAGTTCCCATTTTAGTGCCCTCACCAAAAGCTGATGACTAAAATACAAAGCAGCACTTTTAATTTTTATCTGTTCTAACCCCATGTGTAAGCTGCCTGTTCTATTTGCATAAAGTATTAATCTGACAAAGCGACTGTATTTGAAATATTTAAATATTAAAGATTAATTATTTAAAGTGTAAAATATCATTAGAGCTTTGATACTTTTCATGTTGGCTTAGTGGAAATGTTTCAGAATAATTTGCACTGAAATACATGTATAAACTTTGCTTAAATGTCTCACCATAAAAATCAAAGGTTTACAATTATGCTCCACAGTGGTCACAGGGTCTTCACATTTACATTGTATCTCAGAGCTTAACTGATTAATTAAAAATCCCAGCTGGATATAAAGTAAATGGACCTTTCCCAGGGTCAGTCAGCTTTTCAATGGTCCAGTCACCCCCGACAATCTTAGTATCCAAATAAATATAATTAATAATTGAAGTGTGGAACACAATACTGTAGACCGTATGGCCCATATATATACGTGTGTGTGTATATATATATATATATATATATATATATATGCACACATGAGTCTAAAACAGAGATAAAAAAGCATATTTGTCTTTTGTCCCTCCAGACAAAAGGTTATTTCAGTAGCATTAAATGGCACTTTAGAAAGAAATTAATTAATTCATTTAAATTATGTACATTATTTACCCAAAGAAAACATTTTCTTCACATGAGGCAATTAAATCTGGGGGATAAAGAAACCATGCATTAAACATTCAGTTCTGGTTTTGCACATCTTTTTTGTTTATTTATATTCTATATTGTGATTTTAAAGCATGCATTGATATTTTCTTAATTCTTTCTGAAATGTTACAGATATTGTGCATTTTATAATAAATTGAATTTAATTAGCTTATAATGCATTGTTTCCTAATTCTTTTCCAAGATTGTTTTACTGACCACGCTTGTAAGTTATTCAGGGGTATATGCTTTGATCAGCTGAATGCTGATTAGGTCACTGACTTTAGTTTGAAGTTTGTTTTTTTTTTTTTTTGTTTTTACTTAAGTCCCCTTTGTCAGTCCCCATTTTCCAATGGGGAAAAATGACCTGCTAATGCAATCCAACCATTGTTTGTGTTTACAAAAACAAGAAAGAAAATGCAGTATTTGATCAAGTCCTGTGTCGTCTTTTTTAACCATTAAAACTGATATTACTATGTTTTGGAAATGATTGTATCAAAATGTTATTCATTAAAATAAATGTGCCACTCATATATTTTTAACCAAATAAAGATGATGGTGACGGGTTAGTGTGCTGATGGTTACAATCCTGCCTGTGCATGTACCGTTTGTATGCTCGACCCATGCTGTGCCGGTTTTCTCAGGGCACCCTGGTGTCATTCCACTGTCCAGGACATGCTGCTAGATAGAAAGTGTCTGTTTATGCCTGTGAATGTGCATGTGTGCCCTGCAATGGAATAGGATCCCATCCAGGGTGCTCCCCAGCCTTGTACCCTGTGTTGCCTGAGACAGGCTTCAGGCCCCCCACAAATCTGCCAGGATCAGTAGTTTGAAAATGGATGGAGATGGAGCAAAGGCATAGATGAAGTTCGAAGTTTTCATTTTACAGAAAATGTATTTAGTCACAACAAAGTATGCAGAGTTATTGTCAGTCCTTGAAACACCTGGTCGGAAACAGGAAATATACAGTAACAGAAATAAATTCCATGCATGTACAGCAAAATTCCCATATGAAAAAACAGTATGGTTCATATAAGGCTATTAAGCATTTTTTATTATGACAACACATGATGTTTTTTATAAGTTCATACAAGTTAGTATTGTTTCTTGTGCTATTTTTCATGTTTATGGCCACGTATAGGGAAAAGCCTATAGGAAAAATATAAAACTTTTACACTAATTTTACATTTTACAATACATATGGCGTTAGTAGGAAATACATGCTTATTGCTTGTTGTTTCTTAATAAAGTTTTATATTGTTTACACATTATTCTAATGAAAGACATGTATGATCTCTTCGCATTCGGTTAGTTTAATTATACACGAAAAAATTCATGTTATGGTTTCAGAACACAAAGTGAATGCATCTGTCACGTCCAGCCCTGCCCTACCAGTCTGTACCTAGTGTTTTCCTCAGGCGGGGCTGCTAATCAACCACGCCTGTCGCTCATTGTTGTTACCTCGTGTTCCTGCCCCTTGTTAATCAGCCACAGGTGCCCCTCGTTCGTTCCTATGTGTGCCAATGTATACGAGTTTCCCTAGTCCTGTGTTTCCTTGTCCGGTCATTGAAGCCTGTCGGTTGTCTGTGTGCCCTGCGCCGTATGGGCATAAAGTCTCCACCCGGCGTTTGCGGTAACCAAACCGTTCCTGTCTTGGGCTGTGTCCTTTCTGCCAGCGTTATGCCTCACCGTCAGCCCTGCCGCCATGGCAGCATCAACTGAAGAAGGACGTTTCCTTTTCAAAATACTCATTCCAGATGTGTGGAATCACTGTACATGATTCAATGTGAAGTTAATTTAAAGAATTATACAAAAACAAAATTAAAATGACGAAACGTTCATTTCATATGCGTTGTACGTACATCAATGTAGAACTTAGGTTCGACAAAACATTAATGTGCATTTTACATGAAAAGTACGTATATGGCTAATGACACATACTTTTAATATGGATTGTACATGAGACATGTTTAACAGTTAATTTCATATGTATCTTACATGAATAAAAGACATATCTATAATGACGCATTAAGTTAATATGGATTGTATATTTATTCTGAGTGTCTATAAAAAATTATATGATTTGGGTAAAACACAGAAATAAAGAAAAAAAATTCCATGTGGGTTACAACCCCTTAACATTCATTTTAAGGTTTGCACGGGTTTTTCAAAACAGCCTACTTCGCGTGCAGTCGCTGTACAACATCAAAAGCTGATGATTGTTCGGAATGAAAATGTGAAATATATTGTTTAAGGAAACAAGATTATATCTAGATTACTTTTGAAACGGACATCCATCAGTTTCCTATATACGCTTGTCCTCCGCAGCCTGCACTGAAGCTACGAGGACAAGGCAGAGAATAACCCCGCACGGGGTGCCAGCCCGTCCCTAAAAAGGGCTGTATCCAAGTGTTCGGAATTGAAATAGGTACCATTGGACCCGTAGTGGAAAACATAAATTTACTCAGATTCTGATGCTGACTAAAATCATTTTTACAGTTTACCCATAGAAGCTCCATTAGATATCATGCAGAGACAGTAATTTCTATATCAGTACTTTATAGCGAGAGCTCCTTTTACAGAGAAATTTTGTGGGGCTACGCAATTTTCTGAATTTCGCCAGGTTTTGCCGACGAAAGGAGGGCGTGAGGGTGTTCAACATTGTCCTGTCGACCGTAATCGACTGTTTTGCGACTACTGGTCTATACCGTCCGCGTAACAGAATTTATGTTAAGTACATTTACTAAATACTGATATAAACAAGTACGGGGGTATAATCAGCTAGACCTCATTATGAAGGCCGTTTTTACTATGGAAAATGCACAAAAATTATATATGCAGGACAGCAAGAAGCCGTTCCCTATCGATTTACAGGTATTTTGGTATTTTGAAAACATGCTGTGAGTGTCGCAATTTAGTCATGTGCTGACTGACGTCATACTACTTGTTCAAACAAGTAGTATACTAAACACTATAGGTTATATACTAAAGATTACTTTTTACTTTTATACACTATAATGTACTTCAACGATTATATCTACGCATACATCCGAATTATGCGAAATTTTACAGTTAACATTTGCACTAAATTGTTACGTGTACACAATAACAGTATTTGTCATGTTATTAAATTTAAGAAAAATGTCACTTTATATTTGTTATAAAAAATTTCATCGATTGGTTCATTAATAGCAAAAAGAATATAAAGGCAAATGTAATAAGCTGTTTTGCTTAGTCATTCATTTCCAAGTAATCCCCACCCCCTAAAAAAGATAAAAGCTTGGAGCGAGCAGGGATGGCAACATTGCAATTGTGCATTATTAGGAGAACATCGATTTTGAACTGATGCACATTTCTGCACATTGGTAATAACTGAGTGTAGTTAGAGATTCGCCAGCTGCTTTCCTTACAGCAAATTCCTTTCCATGAAGTTTCGCGTGGGATGAAGCGTCACGTGAAAAGGCATCACGTTGGGATGAGTTTGCAGGGAGGCGGGATCTGTGTGCCGCTAGACGCTGGCAGCCAATGGGAGCGCAGGATGCTTCCATAGTCTGGAGCTATAAATTAAGGTTTGCTGCCTAGCTGTTTATTGTTTTGTCGGAGCAGTTGTACGTTCGAAGTAAGTTTTTTTTAAAATTTATTATATTAAATGGTTTTCTATAAACTGTATATGTTGGTGTTCGCGTTAGGCGTTTAATGAAGTGTTTGTCTGTAGCAGTGCGTCAGCGTATTAGCTCGTCAATAGACTGTGCGAAGCGTTTCCAGTTCCATAATTAATGTCTTCCTTTTATTAAGACTTCAAATGCAAGCCAATACCTGATCACGGAATATAACATAAGCACAGTATTTATATGGTGTTGACCTTTTGCTTTTCTGTTATACTGCGGCTCAGTGGGTATTAGAATGTATGTGAACGTCTCCCCCCCGCTTATTAATGCAGTATAAGATGACGATACTAGCGATACGCTTTGAAAAAGGAAGCGCTCACTGCTTATAGGGTTTTGTTTTCGATTTCCTCTGGCCTCGGTCCATCTAGCATTTCCCGGCTGGAGCGATTCCGCCGCGTTGAAACCGCCCGTATCTCGTGATCAGGGCGAACAAAACAGCTGCGGTCGTGTTTTGTTGTTGACGTGTTAAAGCAGACGCAAGCTGAGGTTTTCCTGTCGATTATATTAAAAAATACACCGTCATCGCCTTGTATATTAAAAATCGCCTTAAATATTAACTCGGAACTGTATAGCGATTACCTCAATAAATGCATTACAAGTTACAAACTGGTCTAGGCCCAGCTCTGTATGCGGAAAACGCAGGAATCCTGTTTGTCTCGGATATAAAATGACGTCCATTTATATCTGGCAGACTGTTCAGCACCATGTGTCCTGCCTTGACGTGAATGTCTTAAGTTAATCATAGTTTGAAACCTGACTTTTTTTTTTTTTTTCCCACCCCCCAGCATTGCCAAGATGAGGCTGCGTTTGATTATGTCCACACTGTACGTAACAGCAGTTTTTGCTGCCCCAAGCTTGGATTCCCAGCTGGACAAGCACTGGAATCTGTGGAAGTCTTGGCACAGTAAAGATTACCATCGTGTAGGTGTCTGAAGGCAGTCGCCTGTTCTGGTAGTCCAAAAGTGGCTTAACTTTGTCGTTTGACTTGTGCATTTACCATTGTAGACTGAAGAGGGCTGGAGGAGAATGGTTTGGGAGAAGAACTTGAAGAAGATTGAATTGCACAACCTTGAACATTCTTTGGGAAAGCATTCGTACCGCCTGGGAATGAATCATTTTGGTGACATGGTACGTGGTCTGATTTTGTATGTGGTGGGATGGTTATTTTAATTTTTAAATGGGGGAGGAAAATTGTCATGCTAGATCAGCTACTGTAACATTTTCTTGTTCTCTAGACTAATGAGGAGTTCAGGCAACTCATGAATGGCTACAAACAACATGAGAAGAAGCTCCAGGGGTCACACTTCTTGGAGCCCAATAACTTTGAGGCACCAAAGCAAGTTGACTGGAGAACTCAGGGCTATGTCACTCCTGTGAAGGACCAGGTTAGAATTGTGTAGGGGACATCTATCCATATTTAATTGGCTTTGTATTGATGCTGGGCTTGTACTTTCAGACAAGGGTGAGTAAGACTGAAGCATGAATGTGTAGTTTTAATGGTGCTTCTCTTCTGCTTCAGGGTCAGTGTGGTTCTTGCTGGGCCTTCAGTGCCACTGGTGCCATGGAAGGCCAGATGTTTAGAAAGACTGGTAAGATGGTGTCCCTGAGTGAACAGAACCTGGTAGACTGCTCTCGTCCCGAGGGAAATGAAGGCTGCAATGGTGGTCTAATGGACCAGGCCTTCCAGTACATCAATGACAACCATGGCCTTGATTCAGAAGCTGCTTACCCTTACTTAGGCACAGTAAGTATAGATCTAACAAGATCCAATTCTTTGAAAGGATGGATGAACATGGTGACTTTAATAACTTCTCTTCTCCAGGATGACCAGCCCTGCCACTATGATCCCAAGAGCAGTGCTGCTAATGATACAGGTTTTATGGACATTCCCAGTGGGAAAGAGCGTGCCCTAATGAAGGCTGTGGCAGCTGTTGGCCCAGTCTCCGTTGCCATTGATGCAGGCCACGAATCATTCCAGTTCTACCAGTCGGGTAAGTTGCATTGCACCAGGTATGCAGTTACATAATCTAGCTTTTTTGTTTTGGTATATTGTAATTGTCTTCTAGCACACATTAGTTTAATGAAGGTTTTGGCTTTGTTTTACAGGAATCTACTTTGAGAAAGATTGCAGCAGTCAGGATCTTGATCATGGTGTCCTAGTTGTTGGCTATGGTTTTGAGGGGCAAGATGTTGATGGTAAGAAGTACTGGATCGTGAAGAACAGGTAAGATTGATTCAGTGTCTGAGTTACACGCTCCACTTTCTGTGGAGAACTCATTTGATGCATTGGATATGCCATGAGTATTTGGGTCAGATGCTAATATCTGATCCTTTTTTTTTCTTTCCTTAGCTGGAGTGAAAAATGGGGTGATAAAGGATACATCTACATGGCTAAGGATAGGAAGAACCACTGTGGGATTGCAACTGCAGCAAGCTACCCTTTGGTGTAGCCTGCACAGATGTGTATTGGTTTTTAAAGGGCCATGCCTAAAATGTAGGCAGTTTAATGGGAATCCAGACTTTGTTTGTAATTTGGCCTTTTTAGTTTTACAATTCTTGTAAATATTGACTCATGAATGTGAGTGCAGTCATGGATTCTGTTAATGTACAAAGTGGCATTTTATACCTAATAATTAAAGATTTTTAAACAGTTCTTCAGTCTCCAGTTTCCCTAATGTCCCTCCCTGTAAGTTATGGGGCAAAGCAAGCTGCTTGGTTTACAATGAACTTTCCTCCAACAGTGTAAGTAATACTCGGCAGCTTTGCTCTAGTTTGTTCCTAGTAGTGATCGATACATCAAATGGGTTAAGCTAGCAAACTCATACATACAGCTTATGGAATTTCTATAGACTGAACTTGGGTAAAAATAGGGTCTGTATCTAGGCTTGAGGGGGGGAAAGCTGAAGTTAACCTCTACAAGGGTTACTGTTGCAGCCTCTTTACCTGTGGTGCTTCCTGTCGCTCTCCATGGGTTTATACCAACGAGACAATTTGGCAGTGAAGGAGTCATCCTAATGTTTTGTCTAGTCTGATTTTAATGCTTGGGATGAAATACTGTTTCTGGTTTATTTCAAAAGTTGATATGGTAACTTGTGCTTGGTGAAAAGGGGCAATATTCTGTGCCAATCTGAATAAAAACTACAAATTTGGATTGTAAGTGAGGTTCTCTTTTCTGTAGCTTGTTGAATCTTGTGACATTAAGTGGAGGCATATAATTGACCTTGTGCTTGTAGCATCACTGGAGTATCTATGCAATGCAGTTTAATACTGATGCAATTGAACTTCCTTACCAATATAAGGATAAATTTTATAACTAGATATACGAAGTTTCCTGGGGAAATGTGTATATAATATGGAGACATAAAATGTAATATGCTGTTTTCACTGGTTGTGAAGTGTTTCTCACCCAGCTTATGTGGGACAAAAAGAAGGGATCAAACCCCAGAGAGGTGAAAATGAGGGTATGGAAAATTAGCATGAAAAAGTTAAGCATCATAAAACCAATCTAATAGACTGCATTATTTTTTTTCATTAAGGAATTTCCAAATACCCATTATTTAGAGTATATTTGGTAAGTAGTTATTAGCAGTGTCAGTGTACATTCTGATAAAATCACTCTCATAGCATACTGCTCCTCTGGGGCTTGTGCACTGAAAGGTTTTGCTTTAAAAGAAAAAAGCCTTTCTGACTTTAATTCAGTCTGAAGAAACAACCTAAAACATAACTGATGAAGCATAAGCTTAAACAGATGGTTTGACATGAACACTAAGTGATAATGTAACAAGCTATCATTTTGTGAGTTCACATAACATTGGCTGGGAGCACACAGGCTTTCAAGTTTCAGCTTCTAATAGCTGTCATATAAAGCTGTCTCATAAAGCTATCATGTACAGGAACTGACTATGTAACCATAAAACTAAAGGAAAAAACAGGCATTTCATATAATTACACTCAGAATGAATGAATGTTGCATTTATATAGCACTACAGAAGCAGTGAGGAGCCGCTTCAATAACCACCTGTGTAGCACCCACCTGGATGCTGCTCATCACACAGTAGCTAAGGTGATGAAGGGGCAGGAGAGAATTCACCTGTTAGATACAGGGAATGACTAGGAAGCCAGATTTTACGGGACCACAGTAGGAGGTGTACCCAGGGCATCAGGGTACTACCCCTACTCTTTCAAAAGATGCCCAGGGATCTTTTATAACCTCAGAGAGTCAGGACCTCAGTTTTGCATCTCATCTCAAGGGCAGAACCATTTTTACAGCACAATGTCCCCATCACTGCACTGGGGCAATGGGATGTACCCAGACCACAGAATAGGCTTGCCTCTGTTGGCCACACCAGCACCTCTTCTAGCAGCAACCCAGCTTTTCCAGTTGGTCTCCCATCCAAATACTAGCCAGGCCCAAACCCTTTCAGCTTCAGATGAGTTACCTAGTCTGAAATGCAGGTGGTATGAAAGCACCCAAAGACCAATAAACACCAACAAGGGAACTGTGATAGTGGACATAAGAACATAAGAAATTTACAAACGAGAGGAGGCCATTCGGCCCATCAAGCTCATTTGGGGAGAACTTAACTAA
>JAAGVU020000113.1:13255284-13276416 GCA_011763525.2 Mormyrus iriodes | reverse complement strand
TATTCTCTTAGATATTAGGTAAGATTCGTTTTGTATGTAATTATGTATGTAAACACACTGTTTATATACTACGCACAGATACACGTATCGTATATCATTGAAGAGTTTTATTTAATATGTAAAACGTAGTTGTAAACACATTGTGATACATTTAACAAAAATAATTTTAGATTTTACTATAATATACAGTAAAGCACTCGTTTTACTTACCCAGTTATATTAGACATTATATGATTATTCCTTTAATATTAGCATCATATTTCTAAAATACGAACACTGCAGTCATGCGCCATTTGCATTCTAGTAATGTTTACATTCTCAGCTGATTTCGGTCCGTGAAATCAGCAGGGCAAACCAACTGAGGCAGCATGTATCAGAAATAAAAAGATCCACTGTCCGCATAAATCCGCGAACCAGCGAAAAATCCGCGATATATACTTAGATATGCTTGCATATAAAATCCGTGATACAGTGAAGCCGCGAATGTCGAAACGTGATATAGCGAGGGATCACTGTAAGTCACTAATAGTTTGCCATCAGTACCCCCTAGTAAAGACTCACCCCACCCCATCCATTCACCTCTAACTACGCCACTGATTGTAACACAGATCAAAAGCAGGGCAGGTCTTACTGAATTACAGACATACGGTTCATTCAAGCAGGATCTTACCCAGTAAGGCAAGCACGTGTGGCATATTTAAGAAACAGACATTCTTTTCAAACGAGTTAGACAAGTTATTCAAGAAATCCCAATTCGGAAACTACATTTTGCGAAGTTGACACAAATCCATAAGCACAACGTTAACTGATGTCCGAAGCTAAAAAAAAAATCACTAATATTTCACATGGAACTTGACACTTCCGTCAATCAAGCGATCATCTGCACGTTGTAATGACGAAAATAACATTATTTTACTTTATGTTTATTTGTGAGGCCAAGTGCGTGCTCTTGGGTAAACATGGTTTTGTGCGTTATAGTTGACGCATGTATGCATCGTTCGTAGTAAAATATGCATCATTCTCAACAATTCACATCGTATTTCATGAAAAGTCAATGTGCAGACATATACTTACAGATTAGCAATGCCTGCCTTCCTAACAGCGGTGGAAATAGCTTTGATTGCCGTGCACATGGAGTTGAGGAGGGTTGTTAACTCTCCCGTTCCCTTGGCTTTCCTGCCCTCCTCCAACACGAACCGTGTCAGGGTAACGACATTGGTGTCGAAGGCGCTTCTCTCTGACATTGCGGCGGTCGCAATACTTCTCCTGCCCCTAGATAGACAGCCGATCAGCCAATTCCGCCTTCGCGGTTTTTAACGGGAAACTTGAAAAAAAGGGGGGTGTTGCAGGGAGACGGCCAATCCGAAATGAAATGGCAGTGGCAGTGAGGAGTGGTTCAGTGCAAAAAAAATCAGGCTTTGCAGGAGGAAAGAGGGCGAAGTTCCTGGGATAAGCGATAGAGAAGCGCATTTGGATAAATATAACAGATTCGGTAGGAGCTCACTTGTCCAAATGACCCGCTGTATCAGCATGGATTCTTGGATCAGCATGGACTCTTTTAAAATTTCACTTCTTCAGCGTAACTTTTAACCACATCATTATATTGACTTACTGATTTTGAAAGGATACCTCAAACTAATTTTCTGTCTCCTCGTGGATGGTATTAATGATTAAAAATTGAAGTTATGTATTGGTCACATAGTTTTCGTTTTGTGGAGGGCACGGTGCATCAGTGTAGCATCCAAATGATTTTTACCACATTTTAACTTAAAAGAACTACATTATGTTGCTTTAGGACTAACTTCAGATATGCAAGCAAAACATGATTCATCACATAAAACAAGACTTTTAATGTCTTTAATTATTCTACTTTTAAAACTCATATGCTCTGAAAAATAGCAAATATTTAGCAAGTGACAATCAGTTAAAATGAACAGAAACGGAATCATTGCTTCAAGACACAGCTCTATGATATGTTCCTATCATGCTGAAAGAGACAAAAAAAAGAAAAACACGGAGGTCTATGCCCAACGTATACGGTAAAGTTACCCCCTAGCTTGTTGCTATAACGTTAAATGCAATGCCATTGGCTAGCAAGGGCTCACAGGGATAATTAACCTCGTCTATCATATCTTATGTAGAAAATGCTGACATTACGATGTTGTGAATTTCGCTTTACTAATTTAGCGTGATGCAGTATCAGATATCACTTTGTTCTACCTTTAAACTGTTCTCCCCAAATCCAACAGGTCAGTACATTACCAACTCACTCAATTTGAAGAGGAGCAGCTCTTGTTCCCTCGTCACTGACGCTAACTGATATGTTTGCTGTGATTGGCTGAAAGGTCCTTCAATCAAATTAACGGACCTATGTGTGTAGTCTAAGTCTGCGCATGTATGTTTTTCTCCCAGATCGGGGCTGCGGTTCGGTTCGCTCTTGTACCCGTAGCAGTACGTACTTTAGTATTGTTTTACTCTGACAAAACTGGGGGGGTTGGAATCGTGTTTCGGCAAAAGTGGGGGTGTTGTAACACCCACATCCCCCCCGCTTGCAACGCCCCTTACTGTAACACTTCCCTCTATTGTACGTCGTTTTGAATAAATGTTTGCAATGAAAAGAAATTCGCATTTACCTTACTACTCTCCGGATCTAACATCAGTAACCTCTGAAACCATTAGATTATTTTGCTTGTTGTCTTCTCTTATCCTTTTCCGTTTACATTACGGAGAGCATACAGCTGACGTCACATGCAGGGCTGCCACCTTTGGTCAGCTGGCTGAGTGAGATTTTCAATTTGAGCGAAGTCTGCACATACATGCATTTATATGTATCAGGTTTATTACCTTTTAAGTAGTCTGTAGGGTTTGCAAAGTACCCCAACGCTTTTGATATAGCTAATTGTAGGCTTATAATGTAATAATATAGATTTGCCGTAAGAGTTCTTGCGTGAGTGTGACAGTGTGAAAGAGTGAGTATTACGCCACATATTGGCAACCCTGGTCACACGTTATGTGAGAAGGAAAAATGACAGACATCTGGTGACTGAGCAGAACATACAGACCATCCGGCTTCGAAACCAAAGCATTTCCTGCAGAAATGAAACACTCACGTATTACAACCTACATTACATTACATTATTACATTAGTTCCCCTCACAATCTTTTATCATCTAGATACTGAACAACATAAAGGAATGTTAAACATCCACATTTCTATAATATCCACTATCAGATTTCATAATAATTACAGATTATTTATTCTTAGAGATCTGTTTGAAATGATACCACAAGTGCACTGTATTGATATTCTTTTGTGAATCAGTGCATAGCACTGTCATTTTACACATCCAATGTTGATGGTTCAAATTCGACATACTTAGTGTGTGTGTGGAGTTGAATTTTTTCTTCATGCTATGTGAGCTTCCTCTGGGAACTCCGGTTTCCTCCCGCAGTCCAAAGACATGCAGTTAGGCTAATTGACATCTCAAAAAATTGACCCCACTGTGACCCAGATCTGGAAAAGAATTTGGAAGGATGGAAGGTTTTGTTTTGTGATGCTCATTGTAATACAATGATCAGAGGGTCATCTCCAACACACTGGCATTTGATTTGATGCTAACTGTATATACCTTTACATTTTACATATTTAGCAGTTACTTTTGTCCAAAGTGATATACAATGCGAATAGCACATTACAAAAATACATGCTGTCATACAATCAAACAAGCATAAATGCAGCTAGGCTGAGCTTCCAATGAATGCCCTGAAACAAGTGTAAGCAGTACTACAGCAGGAGCTACACAACAGCTACATAACAACTACACAATTAATATTAACAGAGTAAAAACCCATTCCAGACTATTCAATGGTCAGTAAGTGCAACAAAGAGCATTCAAAGAACATAAAGAGGCATCAGGTTAATAGAGGAATTCATGGAACAGATGGTTCTTAAGGCATTTTTTTTTATTTAAGGTCTGATAGCGCAAGCTGCTAGGCCTGCCAGTAGAGAGCTGCAATAGTCATATTTGTGATGTAATAGGTACCTGGACTAGAAGCTGCATACTCAGACAGAAAGGCCTGATCTCTCAGATTTTCTACAGGATAAATCCTCAAGATTGGGAAAGCAAAATGGGCTACTTTTCATCTATCATTACCCCTAGTTTCTAGCAAACCATGTTGGAGATGGTGTAGATAATCCAAGCTGAACAGTGAATATTCATTGCATAAGCAAATGTTATATGGAAGCACCCATTTGGAGTATCCTGTGTTCGTAGACTATATGGACAAAAGTATTGGGACACACCTCTTAATAACTGAATTCAAGTGTTTGGGGGTAGTGTGTAGCTCAGTGGGCAAAGCCTCTATGCCTGTGATTAGAAGGTTGCCGGTTTGAGCCTGGCCTTGATACATCTGTGGCTGCTTGAGATAGGCCCTTAGTACCCAGCTCCCTGGGATCTGCTATGGGCAGCTACCCTTCACACCTAGCTGGCTCTTATGTCCAGAGAGCAAGTTTGGAAAGGCATAAAGAGAATTTCCCCATGGGGATCAATAAAGTATCTGTTATTATTCATTCAAACCCATTGCCACAGGTGTATAACATCAAGCACCTAGGCATATAGTCAGGTTTGCACACATTTGTGAAAGAATGGGTCATTCTATACAGCTCAGTGAATTCAAGTGTGGTACTGTCACAGAATTCCACCTTTGCAATAAGTCAGTTTGTTAAATTTCTTCTCTGTTAGAAATTCCACAGTCAGCTGTAAGTGGTATTATTGCAAAGTGGAAGGGTATAGAAACAACAGAAACTCAACCATAAAGTGGCAGACCATGTAAAGCGGGGTCGCCAAGTGCTGAGGAGCATAGTGCATAAAAGTCACTAATGCTCTATTGACTCAATTACAGCAGAGTTCCAAACTACCTCTGGCATTAATCTGGGAAAAAATCAGTGCACCAGGAGCTTCATACAACTGGCTTCCATAGCTGAGCAGCTGTATGCAAGCCTCACATCACCAAGCACAATGCCAAGCGTTGAATGGAGTGAAGTATAGCACTCTGCCATTGGTCTCTGGAAAAGTGTTCTGTGGAGTGACAAATCATGCTTCTTTGTCTGGCAGTCTGATGGACAAGTCTGGGTTTGGTGGATGCCAGGAGAACGGTACCTGCCTGACTGCATTGTGCCAACTGTGAAATCTGATGGAAGAGGAATAATGGTATGGGGTTGTTTTTCAGGTGTTGGGCTAGGCCCCTTAGTTCCAGTGAAGGGAACTCTTAATGCTTCAGCATACCAAGACATTTTGGACAATTCTATGCTTCCAACTTTGTGAAAACAGTTTGGGGAAGGCCCTTATCTGTTCCAACATAACTGTGCCCCGATGCATAAAGCAAGGTCCATAAAGACATGGTTGGGTGAGTTTGGTGTGGAATAGATTGACTGTCCGAAACAGAGCCCTGACCTCAACCCTATCAAACACCTTTTGGTTAAGCTAGAACAGAGATTGCGAGCCAGGCCTTCACATCCAACATCTGTGCCTGACCTTACAAATGCTCTTCTGGATGAATGGGTAAAAAATCCCAGAGACACACTCCAAAATCTTGGAAAAAGGGAAAAGCCTTCCCAGAAGAGTGGCAGGTGTTATAGCTGCAAATGGGAGAACAACTCCATATTGATGCCTATGGATTTAGAATGGGGTGTCATTAAAGTTCCTGTAGGTGTAATAGTCAGGTGTCCCTATACTTTTGCCCATATACTGTATGTGTGAGTTCATATGATCAATTCAATTTCTACTTTGTAAGATTCTGGGCTTATCATTGTTAATATATCCTGTAGTTCACTAATCTGAACATTGAAGGTTACACTGATCTGTAAATAAAAATGACAATTTAACTCACTTTGACTTTACAACTTTACAACTTTATTGTTATTAATAAGTTATTGTAAATAATGCATATTATGTTACACAGTAAAACACATAGAAATGTCTTTTGTTGAACTGACAATAGCAGTTGGTGGCAGATTTTATGCTAAGACAGTAGAAAGATGATGAAGGGTAAGGTGACTGTATACTGTTTCACCAGAACTCCATTTAGTGATTAGACTCTTTCTTGGATATGTGGACACTAACTGGAAAGGTTATCGGCACTTTTAGCTATCAAGAATTTTGCTGAAGACCAATAAGTTTAAAAATAATAAGAAATTTGTGGGGAGATTGTCTGTCAAATGATCAACCGTCATATTTAAAACAACATTTGTCTTATTTAAATGTATGATTTTAACTATAATCACCATTTTGTGTTCTTTTTGTATCTCAAAATTTATTCTCCAGTTTGGTATGAACTACAGAAAATGATAGGCTACTGATTAAATAATACCAGTAATAATATTACCAGTGGTTAATACAAACTGGGCTGCTTTATTTCGTAATACTATGCTTGCAAAAATCTCTATGGTGGATTACACAACCACAAGTTCTGCTGAACTTTGTTATGAACCAAAGTGTTCTCTTAGTAAGCTTACTGTCAGTGAAGGGTGTGTAACGTTTGTTTCTCTTTCTAGAGAGTAGTTTTTCTAGAAAAATGTGTGACATATAAATCATTCTTATTTATTTCTATTTATGGTAGAAAACTAGTTTTGTTTGAGGATTGCTGCCCTACATTTGAAACAATCACATATTAATGAACATGTGCACATCTTTACAATCACTTTGTAAATATGCAAAGAACTGTCAAATTGTAACAATATAAGACATACTAAATAATAGATTTATATAAATATAAGATTTGGGGAGATCTCTTTAAAGTTTAATAAGTCAAGTCAAATTGACTTGAATATAGATTGATTTTTAAGGCAAACATGGTATTTGAGGATGTTCTAAGCATATGTTTTTGGTACAAAATCACGATTCTGAATCTAAAATTCTTTTCACAATACAGTATATACTAAACATTAATTGTAAGTAATTGGCTGCCCCCTGCTGGTTAAAAATGCTGCAGCAGCTTTTTGTGACGAAATCCACATGGTTTTTACTTTAACTTTTTGTTGGCAAGTAAGTGCATCCATCCATTTTCTGTAACCGCTTATTCCATATGGGGTCGCGGGGGGCCCGGAGCCTATGGGCGCAAGTCAGGGAACAAACCAGGATGGGGCGCCAACACACTCACACACAATTTGGCAACTCCAATCGGCCTTAGGGTGTATTTGGATTGGGGGGGGGAAACCGGAATGCCCGGAGGAAAACCCACGACGACAACATGCAAACTCCACATACATGGAACCCGGGCGGAGACGTGAACGCTGATCGCGGAGGTGTGAGGCAACAGTGCTAACCACTGCACCACCGGGCCGCCCGGGTAGTGTTTTAATAAATATTAACGTTAAAAGTCACCTTTCCTAAAGATTACATTAATTATGAATCAAAGGCATCCAACCATTACATAGCATATAAAACTTGTAATACTTTTTGTCTAAGTTTTAACGTCAGTTTGACGTATCTTCCATTAAAATAGCAAGACAGTTCTCTAAAATTGATGAACATATGACTATATAGTATTATTTATGTCATAGAGAATTATGTTTTTTTAAAAATTACTTATTTATGTTTTTAATTTCTTTATATTTTCTTTTATTTTTTTAGCATTGTTTTTCTGCTCCTCGAACCATTGGTCTTTTGTTGTGCTTGAACCAAACCGTCACTATGATACAACAAATATTTGCCAGTTGCAATGGACATAAAACAAGCCATGCCTAGGGGATCAGCCCACCGTCACGTCAAGCACTTCATCTCAAATGTTTTGTCACCACTCTGGGTAATTATTAATGAATCCCAGACTAAAGCAGACAAAAAGAAAAGAGTACAATCATTTAAATTTTGGTAAATTTAATAAGGAGACGGTTTTTTAGAAACTCCCCAGAATGACTTCGAATAGCAGCAATAGGAGGCATTCTAAATAAGTTAGAGGTAAAGCTGGTTAGTCTCAACTTCCGTGCCTCATTAATGTTTCACAGCTCAACTTTTACCTGTCATGGTGCTGCGGTGTAACGTCACGCCGCCAGACTTATCCCTTTGTTCAGCGCCCAGGAGTGAAATATGACTTGCGTGTGGCTGACTGAGTGCGCATGAGCGCTGAGGAGAGAGCGGCTGCTGGGGAGCAATGAGTGCAAAACTAGAAAAGAAATAAACTCAGATCATTCATTCGTTTCTTATGATTGTAGTATCGAACACAGTTGTATGAATTTTAGTTCCGCGGAAGTTATTTTGGAAGCGGTCCTGCAGTGTGGGGGTGGGTAGGGGGGAGAGGAATTTCTTAAAACGACAACAACAAAAACAAGACAGGAGGACGAATTCCTAAAATTGCGATCTGTATTAAACGGTGAGTATGTAGTGTAGTGCATGCTTTGCGCCAGTAATGTTTTACAGGTGGTACGTAATGTTAAAAGTTTATCTCCACTTATTGGTTTGGGTTTGCTGTCTCAACATGCGCACTAAACTCACAAAGCACCCTGACAATGATTTAAATTGCTGTTTAGTCATAAATATTCGCTTTGTTATATAAATAACAGGGGTAGAATTTGTCACTAGAATATTATACAATTGATTCAGATTACTGATATATCGTAGACGCTAAGTGAGACTCCCATCTCTTTTCTTTGGGAATATTTATGTGGTTGGGACAGCAAGGCATTTCTCCGACTCCCACTTTACATCAGATCTATCTTGAAGTTAGTATAAAGTTTGTATATATTCTTTAACCTCAAAGCAGTGTTAATGACGAAGAGATGCCACGCTTGTCAGTGTAAAATTTCCGCGCTTAAAAACTTATTTGTTTTACTTCAATCGAGGGCAGCAAGATCTGCAAAGGACAATAGTTCCCCTGCGAGCTGTTTGCCAGAATTATAATTTGATTGTCTGTTTATTATGTTTTTGTCCCAGGATTAATGGTTATAACGCTACAGTGTTTGCCCATTGTAAGCGTAACAGGTTGTTTTCCCAGTATTGTAAGAAAATAATGCGTAATTATTAATGCAGTTTGTTAACTTCACTTTAAAGCTTCAAGAAAATGTTGCAATGCTTTAAAACTGGGTCAAGGGTGCTTATTCAGTCTTTATGGTTAGATGTGGACTTGTATGGTGCATATCAGATATTTATGTTGTACTTATATCTTTAAATTCACATACGCTGGTTTTTCACGTTTGATCTTGGGTGGCGGACAGTAATTCATTTGCTTATGTTGGTAAATAAAATATTTAATTTTGGATTTATTGTTATTCATACTTCAGATCTCATTAATTAACAGAAGTGCCAGTATGTTAGGATTTTATTTTATTTTTTTAAGATTCACTTACAATTTTCTTTACTTTTGTTGCGGTGTTTAACTTGTTACCTTCAGAATTCAGTTCAGAAAAACTTTTTAATCATTCTGTTGGATCCTTATAAAATGTATTCCTGTTTTAGGATGGTTCCTTTTGAGTTTTTATTGTTAGTGTGTGAGATATACCCATCCTGCATTGGGCTTGAGGATTATTTCTGTGCAATCTAGATGACATAGCCTGAAATGCAATGTGCGGGGTACCAACAAAAGCCTTATTATTTGATGGTGAAAGGAATTGTCAGTAACTTACAAATGTTATGCTGTGTGTAAATGAAGCCACTGTGGGGAGTAATAGAGTGATGTGTGCCAACTCCTTTTCAGATGCAGTTCCTTGGATTCGCTCACCAGAACCTTTCAGCGCAGAATAATATTTTATTTTACTCTCCCACCAATCTTTTCCCCTTTCTTTCTTTGATGTAGCCTTTGAGAATCCAAACCAGACTGTGAGGCTGTGGATTAGAAAGTAAGTTGTCCCCAGGATGTCCAAGGTGTCAATTGTGCAAAGCCTGGATTTGAGTAATTTTGAGACTAGAGACTTTCCCAGTGGTAGACAAGGTCATTTGAATCTCTTAGCGTGAGCCGTAGTTATTGAAGTCTTTGATGATATTTTAATGAAAAAATATTGAAAATATGAGTCTGTCAGATTCAGCGAAGTTGTACAATAGCTTGAATAGAATTAGCTGTTTTTTAACAGGTTACGTTTCCTGATATTGTTCCCCATTGCAACAGCCTATGGTATCTGTCTGTGAGTACATCAATCTCTCAAGGTTGACTTTCACAATGGCATACTACAGCTTTGAGGACATATTTTTTAATTGGATTTCTTTTTGAGTTTGAGTAGGCACCTTGGAAAATGGCACTGGTTTGTGAGTCAACCATACACACTTGCCTCTTTAAGTGAGGCATGGCTCTCTCGGGGCACCTTGTTCCTCTTTGCAGTGGCCATCTTGTATGTGCTGTGCTTGGGCCCTGCTTTAACACTGTCCGCCTGGCCCTAGCACTGATACTTGCATGTTGCTGTGAGGCCTGAGCATCTAAGCTCAGGTCCCACCCCCACCCCCCCCCCATAGCCACTGTCATCCAGCACAGGGCTGTAAAATGGCTCCATCGCTGTGTTTGTTTAGCTGACGTTACTTTCACTCAACTACTTGCGTAGAGCTTCGCCATGACGTTAGTCTGGGGTCCCTACTTTTAAATACAAGGTGTTGTGGTGTTAGATTGTTGAGAGATGTCTTAAAGAAGCATTATGTACTCTTTTTTTCTTACATCAGCTTATAATTGTTTGGGATAATGAAAAAATAAACTAAAAGCAGAATAATGTCGTGTGCATTTTTAGCATTTATGATGTATGCATATTGTATGTGCTGCATTGCCAACTTGAGTGCTGCTAAGTGAACTTTTGCTGCTTTATGTGCAAGGGACAATAAAGATTTTTATCATATCTTAATGGAACATACGTGTAAAAGAGTTCTGCATCCTGAAGGAATGCTAATAAAATGGAAAATATTGCTGATGTGGCTTGATTTACCTGCATTTTGAAAAATCTATCATGGACAATCCTTACTGTTTTTATTATTTTCTAAAGCAGAACCCCAAAGCGGCCCCTCCCTGTCACCATTAAAAAGGGCTGTGTGTTTTCTGTTGCCATAGGTGCTTTTCCATGCCTGAGGAAATTGGGAATATGAGCCATCACAAGTGTCGATCGGCCAAATGAAAAATGAATGAGATGTTTTAGACACTTATATTGATGAAATGTGCTCAAAATATGTCCTGGCTGGACAGCGGAAGACTCTTGGCCTATAATTAAAATTCTCATCCTGTTGTGCATTTTGCATCTATTTCTAAACATATACTATTAATGTACTTCTAACCAGACTGAATGTTTAGATTGGAGGGAAAAATTCAATAGTAAAATTAAAGTCACAGAAGTCAAATATTTTGTTTACCAGTCTTTAGATGCAGAAGCTTATATACATATCTTTCAGTTTTTCAGCCGTAAATTTGAATGTCTGTTGCTGTATGGGAAAAGGACTGTTTGGGGAAACGGCAGGAAATAGAAAGTGTGACTTTACCTGGGGTGTCTTATTTAGTAATTTGTAGGTCTCCCGTTGGACTTATAAGGATTGGAGCAGGAAGTGTTTTCAGGTCATGAAAGCCATGGCAGGAGCTGAGGGCACCTTATTAAATGTCAGTCTGCTGGATTTATAGAATTGAAACAAGCGATTTGGCACCCAGGAAACATTCTGCAGCGGCTTATCAGTCTGTTAAAACTGAACCTGAAGCCGGCTGAGACATAGGAGGCTGTTCCATTGACCTGTAAGAGCCTATTAAGGTTTAAGGCGCATTCAGGATTTTTTGAATTGAGCAGAAATCTTTGTTTGATCTCTTGAGCCGTACGTTTTTCAGCTTCAGCCAGAGGAAGACGAAGGTTTGGTTGACGTTAAGAGCATGCTGGCAGCGGGCCAACAGTAACAGGCTTCTAATTAGCATATTTTGTCAAAAAAGTGGTAGGCCTAAATGCAGCCATGGGTGGAAATAGTCAGGCAGTATAAGAGTATTTATTTATTCACTATTATTTACTTCTTATATTGTGTAATGTGTTAACTCTTTGGCAACCCAAAATAAAGAATGAACATTTCATTCTGTCATACATTTACATAATTATATTATGTTTTTGATAGATTTGTACATCTGAGATGTCAGAGAGATTGCATTAGGTGCACAGGCAGGGATGTAGCGATTGAATTTGGGCCCTGTGAAAGCATATCGTATTGGGTCCCCAACCCAGACCAACCCAATTGTTCTTTTTTTCAGGGCTCCTGTCACTCAGGGGCCCTTGGGATCATCCTAACTTCCCCCCTTTGAGGCGGCCCTGTGTGCAGGTAAGGTATGCCTTTTGGTAGATCTTGGTAGATTTAATATGACTTGAAATGTTTAAAGAGTTGTATGTTGTGTGATTTATGGGCACATGGTAAACAGATTAGATACTCTGGTTGCATGTGTCTCTACCATAGGTGGTGCCTCGGAAATGTTTTTATTTGAAGTGTTCTCGATGAATGGATTGCTTTTTAAAAACGATCATGCCCTTTCATCTGTACTTCTGTTTTCCTGGTTATTTCACTTCTAGATAGTGCTTAACAACTGTGTAAATTTGAAATGCTGAGGACTTTGTTTACTTTAGACAGGAAATCAGATGCCAGAGCCAATTTACAATGAATCTGTCCTGATTCCATTGTTATTGGTTGACCCCAGCAGTAGTGGACCTTGTTAAGACCTTGAATTCAGATGATAACCAATGAAATAGCACCAGTATTTTTTTCTTAACTGTTCTTTATCTGTGAAAATAGTTCAGGTAACTTTACTCTGCTTCTCAACATTTGTTAAAGTGAATCTACTCTGTTTAAGAAACATTTGCTTTTTTTGTTCTGATACTATTGGGGGTTTATTCTATTTGAATGACAATTTTTTACTTTATTAGAATCACTTGGTATTTTATCATTTTTGCCAATAAAACATGCATTAATATTGCGAAGTACTATGTGTTTAAGGCAACCTAAAAGCGCATTTTGGATTGTCTCCTTTTAACTATGAAGAGATTTTGGGAGAAATGTACCAAAAACCTTTTCCAAATTCCACCTGTTTGTTTGTATTCTACAATTTGTCTCAATTGTTAGGGAAATATTCCTTTTCAACACCCTAACCTTGAAACATTACTGGCAAAGGCTGATCATTGATATAGTTATTTAAATGTGTTGCTTGATTTATGGGCCTCAAGAGAAAGATAATTATTTACCCATTGCACTTGGGAAGGTAGCCCTTGTTGAGACAGACAAAACTGATCCAACAGGTCTCCTTAGGCTCATTGTGTCTGGATTTGTGTAAAAGAACACTCCCTTTTCATAAATTACAGGAGAGGTCCAATATGAAATAAGGTATCTTTTGTAACCTTTAGCAAACCCTAATATGCAAAATATGGAATATAATATACTGGTGACAACTTGCTTTGCCCATGGGCTGACTAAAGTTATAGTATACAATTAACTACGAGAGCAGCTAGAGAGAACATGGTTTCAGGTGGCAAGCAATATGTTTATACGTAAGAATTCACTTGATGTTAATGTAAAGAAGTACTTTCCAGTAGTGGCTTTTGCCCTTTTCTGACCGAATCACACACGAGCGTTTTTTTTGTTTTGTTCCTAAGCTGTTTGTTATACAAATTGAAATTTTATTAATTATTAACCACCTTTTGAGTTGTTTCCCTTCCAATGTTCACTGGTTTGACCAGAGTTTTTTGGGAAAATAAATGAGAACTATTGCAAAGAGGCAGAAAGTCGTCTCTCCTATTGGTATTGCTGAGGGTTTCCCCTCTGTTACTCGCCATGCATTCTTTAGCATGTTTTGATACAGAGCTTCTGCTTCTGCCTGTCTACCTGAGGCTAGGGTGATACCATGTTTTCAAACTGGGCTTAACAAAGCTCTCCTTCATTACAAGAAGTGGAAGAAAGAAAGCATGAGTGGTGTTATTTAATTTATTTTTATTATATTGAAACATTTGCATTTGACTTACCGTGGATAAATGGAACTGTAGAGGCAAAATCTGAGCCTGTTCATGTAGGCCTACAATGACATGTCGGGGAGTTGCTCAGAGGACTGATTATGGCTTGTTTGCTCACACAAGCAAAACGTTAGGCTGTTAGTGTAAACAGTGCTTTCTTTAGGTGTTCTGTTGCTGTTTCCCATATTTGTAGGAATTGTGGGAAGCAGATTGTCTGAGGCCAGCTTACCGTCAGATTGTTATAATCTACATGTGACCTGCAATGTGGTGTGAACCCAGAATGCTTTGCGTGTGTCTGTAGATGACAGACATGGAAACAATGATGTGTTTAGCTGACTTGGTGCATAAATTTTACTTTGGTGATAGATGCAGCAAAGAGTGGCAATGAAATAAATTGCAGTGCACACTGATCATTTGTGGTAATTGTTTTGTTTTTTATGATCCATCATGATAAATTAGAAAGGTTTCTCATTGTAATGGGTTGTGTATTTTCATTTGTAAAAAATGTCAAAGTAAGCCTAGCATGTTTTAACATGAAAAGGAATGGAGCAGTTTAATTCTCATCAATCTCCTGGAGTAACTGTACGAAAACAGTTTGGCAAGGCAGTTTTGTTATTTGTGCTGTGTCTGGGCTTATTAATGAGCAGTATTTTACCTTAGGGAGGAATCCTAAGACATTTTCACATCTGAATTGTCCTGTATTATGTTTAAAAGATGTGAGGAGTTTAGTCACTTTTAGAATGTTTTAGGTGGCTGGGTGAAATTCATATCTCTGGAGTGAAAAATCTTGATTTAAGTCTTGAATTCTAATCTTGTGGTTATAATACTTTATTCAACAGAATACACATGCAAGGAATGTGTCTTGGTACAGCTGACAAGTACACTTCCCCCCCCCCACCCCAAAGAAGGAAAAAACAGGTACCAGTAAAGTACAGCAGAGCAGTTCCTGTAGGAGAGATGATGGTGGATAACTTTTGCAGATGTTTCCTTAAATTATTTCAAAACCACTGTGATCAGTAAATTTAAGACAAAAAAACTCTGCCCTATAATTGCGCAAAATTTTAAAGAGAATGGCTTGAATTTGTCTGTAATAATAGTGTTTGGAAGAGTCTTTTTGAGAGTTTTGAAAAATCTCATTTACTGACATTTTCTTTGCCTTCAGTTGCGCAATAAAAACATGACAAGCCAGGTCTGAGAGTTCTTTGGTCATGGCAAGTCTACTGCCTCAATTCAGTCGCATGAAACCAACAAACTAACATTGCCAAGCACTGCAATTATGGCAGCTACTTTCAAGTAGAAGGTTTGTTCGGCAACCTATGCTAAACCCCCATTTAAACAGGCTTAAACCACATCTGCCTGCTAAAAAGACTCATTTCTTAGTGTAGATTTACTATTGTTATAAATATGAATTGATTTATAAAAGAGGTATTCTTGGACGTTGCAGACCCTTGCTGGCACTGCCAGTTGCTGAGCTTTGTGACAGGACAAGACAGGACTGAACATGATAAGGGAGCTGGCTGGATTTTTATGAAGAAAGGAAAAAGTAGAGAAATACAAAAGAAAGGAGGTGTTGGCTTTTTGCTACAAGCTAAGACTAGTTCTTGGGCATGGATCTTGTTCTGGATTGATTTCTGTTCCAGGTCCTTGGGGAGGGCTTTGAGCAATCTAATATGTGTTTAGTTGTATTTTTAATTTAAAGTTTTAAGAAGATGCTACAAATAAACACTGCTTCTTCAAAGAGTGAGTGGAATCCCTCAAACAAATAATTATTCCACCTGGAGTCACACTTCCATAACTGCTGTTTACAGTCACACCAACTGATATGATCTGTATCATATATCATATGATCTTTGATTGCAAATGTGCAGTGTATCCATTCTGCTAAATGATGGTGAATCATTATAGTAGAACCATTTTGTGTTTGTTTCTTACTCTAAAGCAGCTACATTTTATTGTAAGATAGAACAAAAAATTATAATTTGTTTAATTTAAAATAATTGGTATACCTGCAATTATAAGACATCAGCCATAGTATCTTATTTTTAGTTATCTTTTACTTGTAAACGCTGTATGAGATGTGAGTATGTACTCTGTTTAACAGTCTGCATTTTCTGGCTCATATGTGCGCAAATTCACTCTCTACAGTATGCTAATGTATGCTCACCAGGGCTGCAGGCTAATCTGAAGACACTGCAGGACGCCTTATCTAATCTATTGCCATTTTTTTCATCATGCACACAAGAACAAGGACAACTCAGGCTTTTGTTTTTCTGAGATCAGAAACCCAGACTTTGAAAGTAAGGTGGTGACATACTTAAAAATGATCAAAGTGCTAGTTGAGCTAACTTTTATCGTGACAAAGTATCCCAGTGCTTTTATTCCTTATGTCCTCCCTCTTCTGTCAGAAGGAAATGATGGGACGTGAGGACTATAAAGAAATTGACAGAACTGTATAAAGAGCACTAAAATTGCTCTGGCTCCAATACTGCGTACTCTTATAACTGCACATACTTTGAAAGCTCAGTCTAGCTGCACTGATGCCTCGTTGACTGCTTGACAGCACTGCTTGACAGCATTTGATAGCTCTGGAAAAAAATGA
Source organism: Mormyrus iriodes (assembly GCA_011763525.2). Lineage (NCBI taxonomy): Eukaryota > Metazoa > Chordata > Actinopteri > Osteoglossiformes > Mormyridae > Mormyrus > Mormyrus iriodes. The sequence goes on along the minus strand of JAAGVU020000113.1, from coordinate 13,259,896 downwards.
GACTACTCTATATTTTTTTAAAAACTGCATTTTTAAATCTTTGTTTAATTACGGTTCTGCTTGCAGATGGCTACACTGAGTAGCAGGTCGCGACTAGGTTAAAAATTTCTGAGACAGCAGTACACAAGAATAAGGTGAAGCGGGAGACACTGGGAATGACCAGAAACCAGCCAGGTAGAAGGCAGAAGCAGCTTTCTATCGCCAGAGATGACAGTTAATTATCCGACAGTTTCTCATGAATTGGAGAATGACATCAAGTGACCTTCAAAAGGAACGGGAAACATTAAGTGCAGGTGTGAAGGGCACTGCTAGAACAGTTCATGTCAGGCTCTTAGAAGCAGGACTGAAGTCCCATAAAGCAAGGAAGAAGCCCTTCATTAATGAGAAACATGAGAACCAGGCTGCAGTTTGCAAAAAAATTATATTATTCAGATGTGCACATGTAAATTGATAAATGATTGAAACCAAAAATTGTGCTGTGGTGGACAAAAGCGTCTGCTATTTATAGATATTAAAGTAAATATAAAATGTTGTTCTATAAGATCACAATGATGGATGTCAGGCTTGGTTGAAGGTGGCTTCTGGTCCTAATGATTCCTGGTACAGAAATATTCTCAGTCATGCAAAATATAGCAATTGAAAAGCAACCTATGTCCTAGTATGGCTGGGCAACAGGATAATTTAATGAGGCCTGACAAACAGGCAAGCTAATTACACAGGACATCGTCAGCAGTTTTCTGAGGGGAGTGATGCAGTCGAGCCTTGGTTCTGTTGGGTTAATTATGGGTCAGACTTAAAATAATTTCAGTTTTAATAATTGAAAATAACATTTTATTGCCTGATTGCTTACTGATGAGTAAATACCGTAAAGTGTAAGCAGTATGATTTGGAGTGTGTGTTTTGAGCCTGTACAGCCCGCAATCTGTGATGTTGGCTGGATTACTTCCATGGTATTTTGACTCTGCGTGTCTTTGTACCTTCTGGCTCATTTTATTGTCCACTTGTGTTGGTAACTGTGGAAGACTTGTGTAACTTGAGGTGTCAAAGAAGGGTGGCCCACTTATGTTTGTGTATACCAATCGATGTAATTTCATTCTGGTTGTATATTTTACTTATGGATTTCTTATACACAAAAATACCATGAATAGAGGGTAGGTCCTACTTTCTGCATGCGTTTGCCTTGTTACACCATGGTTAAGGGTACTTTGGTTGATGGTTAAATGGAACATGAGAACATAGAAACTAGAATATATGAGAAAGCGTCCTAAATGCAAAGATGTAAAGTTTGTTCATATTATATATTAACTTGAAAAATATCATGTGGTAACAAGACATTGGTGTGCTTTAAGTGGAATGCCAGGAGTATCAGTGTAAGGAGTATAGTTTACAATATTTCTCAAGTTTCTAAATGTAAATGAACTCATGTAGGATTGTACAAAGAGTGATTTTACCCACTACTCCACTGTTTCCACAGTGTAAAATGCACATATAATGCAATATAATGCATTATTAAAGAAACATAGAACTTCCATGGCCGCATTTGAATCAGACTGAATTGGCTGTGTGGAATTCTGCTCTTCGCATGTGAGCACAGAACTATATGCGCACCCATATGCATTTCACCACCTCCTGGACTGGCTTTGATATTCTGGCTGAAAATGACCTTCTCGGGTTTCTGTCTCTACAGGTCACTGAGTGAGTTCACCTTGGTTACTGGGGTTTTCCTTGTTAAATTGATTCCTAATCTGTTCCCTGAACTTTAAGCCAAAGGGACATGTCTGTAAGAACCTGTAATGTGTTACGTTTTAATTCTCAATGTTCATGATGAAACCTTTTTGTTTGTAAGATGCTAGAGAAAGACACTACTACACTAATTTCCTGTGTTTAACATGTGATGTTCTTGAACTACGCAGGTGATGTTCTCCTGAGCATGTATGCTGTTTTACATTGAGTTTGTTTATAGACACAGCTTTATGGATAGTACAGTGATCCCTCGCTATATTGCGCTTCGACATTCGCAGCTTCACTGTATTGTGGATTTTATATGCACGCATATCTAAATATATAGCGCGGATTTTTCGCTGGTTCGCGGATTTCTGCGGACGATAGGTCTTTTTATTTCTGGTACATGCTTCCTCAGTTGGTTTGCCCTGTTGATTTCATACATGGGACGCTATTGGCGGATGGCCGAGAAGCTACCCAGTCAGAGCACCAGAATGCAAATGGGGCATGACTGCAGTGCTCCTATTTTGAATTTTTGTATTTATAAATATGATACTAATATTAAAGGAATAATCATAATATATCTAATATAACTGAGTAAGTAAAACAAGTGCATTACTGTGTATTATAGTAAATATACAATTATTTTTTGTTAAAATATGTATTATTACAATGTGTTTACAACTATGCTTTACGTATTAAATAAAACCCTTCAATGATGTACGATACGTATATTTGTGTGTAGTATATAAACAGTGTATTTAGATACATAATTACATACAAAACGAATCTTACCTAATATCTAAGAGAATATAAAGTGTTTATAAGGGATTAAAATATGCAAAAATAACCATATAAACATATGATTTTTACTTCGTGTATTTTCACCTTTCACGGGGGGTTCTGGAACGCAACCCCTGTGATAGACGAGGGATCACTGTATAAGAATCTTGCTAGTGTAATTGTATTCCCTGGCTTTCATGGAATTCATATGGATATTTCCATAGATTTTGCTTTTCCTATTATAGTTCAGCAGTTTGAAAGCTCTTCCTATTATTAATGTCACTGACTTAAATGTTACATTCTGAGGTGGTCACCACCAGACCATTGTTATACTGATTAACCAGCTCCACTGTGTTTGTTTTGCAATAATTGGCTTAAGAGGACGTGACCTCTTTTTCCCAAGACTTGTGACTCTGCACTTCTCTAGTCATGTGACAAGTGTTGGAGGCTTCCTGGGGTTATTATTTGAAGTAACCGTTAGAACTGCAGCAACCCCCGATATCATCATTGTAAATCCATTTAGCAGCTTTCGACCCTGAGCCCACCTAAGAGTCAATCATAAAATCACCACTAGGTAGAACTTAGGCTCTCGTTCATTACTTTTTATATTCTTTTGATAGGTTTTTTTCTGTGGTATGTTTGGATATGGAAAAGTAAGGTACAGGTCCAGCCAGATTATGATATTAGGAATTCCACTAACATGGCTGGCCTCCTTATGCGGCTTCCGTATTTAAATGGCTCTCTTCTATGTGCTGGTGGCGCACTTGTTCAGTTGTCAGTAATTTGCATCCTTCGCTAAAGGGTGCCAAATGCTCCGGCTATCAGAGTTTAGGCCACAGTAAATGGCACTTCACAAATTACAGCTGGGTGTTCAAAGGGGCTCCTCAGTCTGCTGTCTTAATTAAACATTCCTTTTCCGCTGGACGTGCCATGATCAGGAACTTAATTAGTTTCATGAACTGACTTATACCGGACATTACCACTGAAAAATAAGTTGAACTAACTATTCACCAATGTTTTGAGGTGTTCCCTTTCGGTATGGTTCTTCCAAATGCATCTTTTTGTTTTAAACTTTGCGGCTGACATACTGAATTTATGGAGTCTTTGCTTCATCATTTTTATTTTCAATCAAAATGTTTTTCCTATTTTTATGATGAATCATCTTATCCTATGCTGGTAGATAACTATGCTGATAACTGATGTAACAGCATGGAGCAAGTCTCTGCTATTCCAATAGCTAACACTGAGCTTATGGCTACTTGAACATGCACTCTTCCATACGTCACTAGCTTAACATATGTTACATGTTGCTGACTGTACTCTATAGTAGGGGTGGGTAATAGGGCCAAAATGTCACGTCATGGTATTTTTGGCTATAATCATGATCCATAGTTTGGATCACAATTTTTTGGAATGTATGTTAATAATGTTAATTGTCCATTTAAATCGGTTGCCTTCGGTACCAGCTATTGTATGAGTGGTATCTTTGCAATGTTTGCAAATTGCAGTAGATTGTATTTGCGAAATCCAATGTGGACCAAACCATTTCCACACAATCAAAGTATACCGTTTTCTGGAACCAATTCTTTATCAGCAGTTGCGCAATCTGTTTATTTGACAGCATGTTGCATCACGATTCTTGTGATACCTCTGAAATGTGTATCTTGGCTATAATTGTAACCAGATACAATAAAATATTGCCACATCGCCCCCCACTAATCTGTCGTCAACAGCAGGGCCAGTCAGTCCTATTGGCAATATAGGCAGCCGTCTAGAGGGCTAACTTATGAGGGAGCACTGACTTGCCAGTGAATTTCACTTTGCCTTGGGCCAGGGAGCACCGGCAGTGAAGCCGGCAGGGTGCCACATCAGCTAGGACGTGTACTAGCCAAAGAAAAAGTTGAAACCTATTAATAATCCAAAATGTGCAACCTTTATGTACTACATATTGTGTGGGTGATTAAAAAAAATTATGATGTGATTAATAATGCTCAATCTAGCTCCTCTGGGGGAATCCCGAGGCATTCCCTGGCCAGCCGAGAGACATAGTCCCTCCAGCGTGTCCTGGGTCTTCCCCGGGGCCTCCTCCCAGTGGGACATGCCCGGA
>JAAGVU020000113.1:13223655-13255184 GCA_011763525.2 Mormyrus iriodes | reverse complement strand
CCCCGCCTTTGGCCACTGCCCAGCTCACATCGCACCCGACCCCTATGGCCCCTCCTATGGGTGGTGAGCCCATTGGAAGGGGGACCCACGTGCCTTGTTCGGGCTGTGCCCGACCAGACCCCATGGGTACAGGCCTGGCCACCAAGCGCTCGCCATCTTCCCATTCATTCTTTGGCTAATATGTTTTTCTTAATGATCCAATTCTCTAGTGTATGAATCACAGAATGGATTCATGTGCGAGGTGTTGTGTATGAGGTCTTTGGCCTCAGAGAGTGCTGTGCCTGTGATCGGAAGGTCATCTGTTCAAATGCTGTGGTCAACAGAGTGGTTGCACTGTTGGGCCCTTAACCCCAATTGCTTCAAGGACTGCCTGACCCTGATTTTTCAACTGTATATCGATTTGGATAAATATGTATACTAAATAAATAAATAAATATAAATGCTTATAGTCTGTGATGAATTCCTCACTTTGCACTTATGGCCTGAATCGATCATCACCACGGTCATAATAGTTTTTTCATGCCACTCTTAATTTAACATTTCTGTTTAAGTCTGTCTGCTACACTGCGGGTTAATATTTGGTCAGATCTGGAGATTCAAAGAATTCCACCTTGTTGCTTCCCAGTCTGCCACCGACCATGTGAGCTGTAATTTTTTTGGGCAAGTATGTGAAGAGGATGCAGGTCAACTCCATTTTGAATGGGCTGCTATGGCAGTTGCGTGTTTGCTTCCATTTTGCATGCTCAGAAGCAGAGGACAACGGGCACATCTGTGACTGGGTCTGATGGCGCGTAGCAGGTGTCTCTCAAATCAATGGCAGACGTGCTGCTTGGCTGGCCTTGAATTAGTGCCTCCCCTCCCCATCTCTGGGCACGCTCAGCAGCCCTGACCGAGGAATCACATGGGGACTGGTGCCGGAGCAATGAGGCATGTCTGATGTGCAGAGGACAACAATAACCCTTTGGTGAAGTTGGGAGTTCTGGGACCCTCCATCAATCTTTGAACCATTATCCGGGACAGGGTCATGGAGGGGCTTGGAGCCTATCCCAGGCAGCACAGTGCACGAAGCTGGGGTACACCCTGGATGGGTTGCCAGTCCATCATGTGGCGCATATATGCTCAGTCACACGCTGTTGGCAGTTTAGAGGTACCAGCTAATCTATAAGCTTGTCTATGGACTACAGAAGGAAACAGAAGCATCTGGAGAAATGGAATGAGCAAACTCAAGAGAGGAGGTGAAATTAAATCCCACATCCATGGAGGTGTGTGGCATGCTGCCCATTTAGGCCCTGAGTTACCTGAAGTCATACCAATACAAAGTTTCCCGGCCCTGACTTCTCTGCAGTACATAGTACTCTGTTCCACTCAGAGATCCGCTGTGAAGCTGTGGTTCTGTCAAAGGACTAGTTACTTAATATATATGAGAGTGACTGACTACATGACTGTATTTATGGACCTGATGTAAAATGTAAGTGAAAGTAGCCAATAAACATTAAAAAAATCAGTAATAAAATATCTATATAGTAATAAATAATAAATATAAAATAAGTAAAATTAATAAAATAAAATCTGTCTTTTAAAAAGAGAGAACTAATCAAAAAATGTACCACTATGGTAAAGAGTACAAATAATAGCACAAACGTTAAATTATGTAATTAATGGTAGTATGGTTATACTGGTTGCACTTTTGTGGGCAAGAGAGGTGGCCTGGTGCGGCCGTGGGCAAGAGAGGTGGCCTGGTACAGCCGTACAGCCGTGGGTATGAGGCAGTATGATGGGGTCGTACGGCTGTGGGTAAGAGGGAACATCTATAGTGCTCAGGTTTGTCTATGGAAAAGTTGGCTCTAAGTTTCTTTCCAAAGCCCATGTTCATGCACCTGAAGTATGTTGCCTCCTATGTAGAGGGTGGTGGTGATGGCAGCACGGGTCTGAAGGGGTATTCAGAGCCCAGGAGTAATAAAGCACCCAGGGGGTGTCACACCCTGACCCAGCGCTCTTTTGTTATAGCACCTGTGGCCCTCCGTCTTGAGCTCCTTTTATTTTACTACAGGAAGCAATTAAAATTTCATGTGCGTGTTTGTGTGTCGCTGAATTGGCCCTGGCCGCTGACTGAGGTGAGCAAAGCTGGGGGAAGGGTGTGATTGGGATTGGTGGTGATGTCACAGCAGACAAGGGGCCCCTCTGTGCTGGATAGACAGGGAGCTGAGCATGGAGGGGAGCAGCATAGCGCATCACGCTGGCTTTACTGTTCGTGCGTCTCCTATACAGCTGTCACCCCCTCAGGAAGAGCGGAACAGATCGGGTCTCTACAACCCAAATCGGATTAACTTTCCCTCTCTTGCCTCTGACTGGCTGCCTTTGGAGCCACGGTTATGGATGTGGGGCAGGATGTGAACTTGGGCAGAAAGAAAATGGTAGGAGCACATCAAGGAAGAGCTGCAAAGTTAAAATGGCAGAAATTAAAGTAAGATCGTAATGTGAAGGTGACCACGCTGTTAAATCCGCTCTGGAACATAATTTCTGCTGTTTTACGTATGGAAATTTGTGTTCCATATATCATAAAGTCATCAGAATGGTGGTTTGTCTTGGTTTTTCCACTATATCTGATAAACCACTGCACCATTCAGCACTGAAAGGGTGAATATGGTGAAAAGTCTATTCAGTGTAAGCAGAAGTTAAATTAAACAAATGGTATATTTTTGTAGAAAATGGCTTAAATTTCTGGAATTTAATTTTTTTTAAACTTATTTACTTATTATTTTTATTTACTTTATTACTTAAACAATGCTTTGCTTTATATTATTTTGCATCTCCTTGGTAATTAAGTCAGGTACCGAGGCTTTAAACTATATTTGGGCTTCAGCAGTTGAGACATTTTATTTTCCTACTCCCTGCAGGGATGACTTCTTACTCTTCCCCATGGACCTAAGTCTGTCTGTAAGGGGCATCATGTTACCCCTGTAGCTCTGGAGGTCAGCAGATGGCTTACTATATCTACACAGCTTAACAGTGACTTTCAACATGAACTATACTCTGCCTCAGGGGTGCAGAAACTACGGTGGGGACGTGTACCCCCCAATATTTTAATTTCGCTTAATTTACCCCCCTAATAAATTGATCTTTACACTTATATGATTGTTATACACCCCTCAGTATGAATATCTACACCTTTGCTCTGCATAAACATGTGATGATAATAATTGATACTTTATTGATCCCCAGCGGAAATTCTCTTTTCATCTTCCCCCCCCTTGCCCCCCCTTCCATGACAGAGAGTTGGATGTGAAGGGCAGCCACCCGTTGCGGCACCCAGGGAGCTGGGGGTTAAGGACCTTTCTCAAGGGCTCACAGACATGCTGAGGCCGGGCTTGTACCAGTGACCTTCTGATCATAGGCACAGAGGCTTAGCCCACTGAGCTACACACTGCTCCCATTGGATGCCTGTGCTAATGGCACATCACAGTGTACGACTGAACAACGATTGCTGCTTATCCTCCCAAGAAAGGAGAGAAAACTAAGGATTAAACCAAGCACTCGCATATCCATTTTTGAAATGAACCGAGGCTGAATTGATGTGCAGGAAGGGGTGGTGTGTAGCTCAGTGGGCTAGTCCTCTGTGCTCATGATTGGTAGGTTGCTGACTCAAATCCTGTGGCAGGCAGAGTGACTTCACCATTGGGATCTTGAGTGAGACCCTTAACCCCTACTGCTCCAGGGACCGTCTAGCCCTGCTTTTTTAGTTGTATGTTGTTTGGATAAAAGCATCTTTCAGATAAACCAACAATAAAAAAGGATACTGGAGCACAAATAAGAACCCAATACCTATAGATTCATTCTCAAGTGCCATGTTCTGAATGCACCTTTTATTACAGGTGATCACTCACAGCACCATATACGTAACACTGTGTAAAAGCACAGGGCTGTTTACATTCATTTTTGTGCCAGGAAACCGCTGACAGTGCTGTTAAGCTAGCAGCCCAGTCACCCTTTGTTGTTCTTTGTCTCAGCGCTGATCCATAATTGACGAGCTCATTATATTAATCAATAATGAATAAGTCTAATTAGTGTAACTGTCTTGGCACACCAGTGTGTAATGTTTGACACTGAGGATGGCGTGAGTGTTGCGTTTTGGCTCTGACAGTAGCTTTTCGTAAGAATGAATGCCGATTCATTTGAAATGGATGAGCTTGTACTGTATCATAACATTATCTATATTTAAAGATGTATATAGCAGCCTAAGTTAAATGTATCCACCCAGTTTTCATTTTTAACGTCCCTTTGGGAAGAAGAAGAAAATGTCTCGGCACTGATTAGATATAGTAAGGCCCATGGAGCTGAAGTCCAAATGCTGCTGTGATTTGGCTGCCCATGGTGCTGGTGCTTGTCTGTGCGTACCGTCCGTTAGTGCTAATCACCAGGCTTCAGTGTGAGTCATGAGCACTGTTTTGTAAGCAAAGGACACAAAGCCCTTTGAAAGGAGCTCTATTAAGGTCATTATCGTGCGTTCCTGTGGAAAATCATTTACTTTTTGTTATGTGTCAGCTTAATTGGGTTTATTTTGGAATGGATGTCTTTCTTTATATTGTCTAGCCTTATAACTTGCCTGCTGTCCATCTTTCACAGGTCAGTAACCCTCCGTACCGTTTGTCTCCCAGTTCACAAATGCAGGTCCTTCTGAGTGTTTAGGTTGGCAGGGCAGAGTCACTGTGGCCAAGTCATACCATTAAAGCTGAATACACTAGTTTGAAGGGATTCATGGTGTGCCTGGTGTAACAAACCGCTGCCTCACTGGCAGAGTCCTTAGTTTCTTGGAACATTCCTCAGAAAGGTTTTTAAGGTCCGTTTAGTTTATGGACTGCGAGAGCATGGTTCCTAGCCCAGTTCTTCATCTGTGTGTCCAAGACTTTGTTTGGCTAATACATTTCCATTGAAATGGTCAGTCTATCATATCTTATTGGTTGTCATGAATTTTTAAAACAATATATACTTTTGTTCTGCTTCTTGTTACCTGGGGGCAGTGTGTGACTCTGTGTGGAAGGTTAGGACGTTGTAATCAGAAAGTTCCTGGTTCAAATCCCAGGGTCAGCACAGTGATTTCCCCATTGGGCCATCAAGCAAGGCCTTTAACCCACAGTTTTTTTGGAGGGAATGACCATTCCTGAAATCATACAAAAATGTATATCGCATTAGATAAAAGCATTTGCTAAATAACTAAAATGGAAATGTACCAGTGCTTAAAAAAAAACATGACTGAAGATGATTGAGAAGCAAAAGGATCAGTTCTTTTGCAGATATCTTGCACTTGGGGGATTATTTTGGGTAGGCAAGTGTGTAGCCATGCCTTTGCGACCATGTATGCATTTTGGAATTTTAAGGGAGTGTGTGATGGTTGTTTAGTTGGAGCTGAGCTATGTTCATTTGACTGGGTTGCAACAGAATTAATGCCCATTATTAGCATTTTACCAGCAGATGATCTGGTTCAAAAGAACCTTTATTATTTCTTCAGTTAGAGCTGTAGAATTCTAATTGTTGACCAGTGTCATTATTTTGATGAATATTTTTTTTCCACTCGACACAATTTGGATTACCTAGTTCTTTTCAGAGATATGGAAGCCAGAACCCGCAGACTCTGGCTTGAAAGTCCTGTTTCCTAAGTGCTGAAGGATTTGCTATCAGCTACAGTGTGTTCAGTTCAAGGGCAGAAGGGAAAAGGCTCCAATCACAGCTTTGACAAATATCTGTGCAGATAGATAATAGTGTGGAGCAGATACAGTGCAGCCAGCAATGTGTCTGTACCACATGGAGACCCCTGATATTATGTGTTTGGCTGTGCATGTTTTGCCTCTCCTTTGTAGTTTTTCCATGATTGAGCTCCTTGTTTTCTTTTCGGTGTGCTATTAGTACCAAAATTACACACCCATTTATTTTTAAAGCAGCAGTAGTCTAGACCAGGTAATTTGGCTTTGTCAGCTATATCTGACCTAGTATGAAACCGTAATTCAAGAACTTGTTTTGGGTTTGTTCCAAATGCACAGCGATAAACATTTCTCATATTTAAAAATTGTTTAGGTCAGGTTAGTCTGCCTCTAGATGGCAGTGTTGTCAGACTCTTAATTTTAAAAGCATAAAGGCGAACTCGTGGCTTGCTGTGGAAGTTACTTACACAAAAACGTAAAGAACAACTGTGATCCAACAGTTTTGTTGAATTATGGGAACCAAAACAGTAAGAACAAGAGATGCTGAGTGAAGGCTATAGATCCTGAGAAGCAGGAAGCAAATTTTTGTGACGTACTTTGATACAAACAATTTGCTAAAAAGTCATCCACAACATTTTCTGCTATCCATATGTTCTGCTATACAAATGTTAATTATGCTTAATTAGCAACTTTAGATACTTTGCTTCTCCAAGGAAGACCCATTGATAATGCACCATATACATAGCTCATAATTTTGTTGTGATGGTTTATGTAACCAAGTAATGTTTATTCTGAGCAAACAATGCCATTTTAGCTGTTTTCTCTGAAACAAAAAGCCATTCAAACTCCAATCCTTATATTCAGAGGGGAAAAAAAAACAATTCTTTCTTGTTTTGCCAGGGTGCCATTTGTGCCTCCTTTAGTTACATCCAACGATGTGAAAATAACCCATTGCTTGCACACTTCCTGGAAGTAATTGAAGGTTCGCATTCTTCCATTTGGCGTGCTCTTTCGTGTGGAAGTGGGATGTTTCTGGGGCTGCATTTTAGTGGCTTGCAGCGCTGCCAGTTGTGGTCTCGGCACTTGAGCAGATAAAACACATTCCTAAAATAGAGGAGCAACAAAGCCAGGCCTGCATTCCCAAAGCGGTGCCCCCAAATCGCCGCCTTTCAGTCTCACTTAGGTGAGAGCACACACTGAGCTCAGTTATTCTCTTTTCTTAACTGAAGAGGATCTTGCAGTTAATCTTGATATGAAGTTCATACCAGTATTTAAATATATCAAGTTTGTCTTGGAAAATAGCCATCTGAAAAAAAAGTTTATATGCAAGTATGTGCTTTACATCAGTACTGGCTACCAGTATAGGGGTGGCTGTAAGTTGTTTTTTTTAATGTTGGGCAATTCCAGCATTACGGATGTGGCACATTTACACTCATATTGGCAAGCAAAATGCCTCGGACCATGGACAATCTTACTATCAATGAGCCATTTAGGATATTCTTGGGTTGAATACAGACAGATCATCAAAATTCGTGTATTTCATTTACATGCTAGAAATGCATAGCATTTTATCAGTGTTATGGATGTGACATTTGCATGGAATTGCCCTGTAGCACACTGGCTTCTCATGTCTGGGTGTTCTGCCTCTTTATATTCATGCATCCTTCTGCATTACACTCAGCAATATTTCCCCACCTGGTCACTTTGAAGTGGTGGATCTTTGTCATCTGCCTACCCTCCCTCCCCCCGCTCTTATATACATGTGTAATTGTATGTTTAATGTGAAGTTCCTTTGTATATTTTAAACAATGTTTTTCTGTCGTAACAGCACCCAGAAAATGCCATTCAGAAAACATGAGCATTTTAAAGGTTGTAAGAGCTGGATTATAGCTATGAAACTACATAACTGTAAAGTGGGTGCGCATGAATATGTAGTCAAAATTCAACAGTGCTGGCTGACTTTCTAAAAATTGTTTTAAGATCTGCAACGCCTTTAGCAGGGAAACGGCCACTTCATGGCTATAGGCAATGAAAACATGATGGAAACTAGGCCTCCCATGAGGGTGATTAGAAAAGCCACCCTTTGTGGCACGTTCCACAGCTACCAATTGCCGTGATGTTCTCTGCATTTTTTTTTTAAACCAAAACTATAATTCTTTCCGGCGTTTGACACCTGAAGACAGTCAGTCAGCCTCAGCGGTAGGAAATCCACCTCTCCTCCCAAATCAATTGTATTTGTCTCATCGGTGGATATATGGACTACGAGTTTAATTATGACCTGTGGAATGAGTACTTCCTTTTAAGTGATACTTTAAAATGGTGTGTGTTTAAGATTGATGCTCAGAAGTACCAAATACTTCTGTGTCCTTCCTGCTTTTATTTTTTTCAAATAAGGAAGCTGATGTTAACTTTTCTGAGAACTAATTTCCCTAAAACATGCCAGTGATAAACAGGAACGCAGTTATATGTGCATCTTATCTAGACAAGACTTCAACACGCCAGCTGTTCTTATCTGACTGAGCCATTACTTTCTGGGCCAGCTAAATTCAGTATTGTTGTTCTAACCTCTCTCCTCAGCTGTTGCCATTATTAAAAGGCCTTCTAGAGTTTAGCATTAAATAAACATTAGCAGTGGTCTACATGGCAACATGTCTGGAGAAAGAAAAAATAAGGGTGCAGAGTCCACGCCGACAGCCGTGGTCTGTGTGTGCCAACTAGCCCTGATGTGGAAATTCAGCTGGGATCGACTTCTCAAGCAGCAGGAGAGGCTGGAATCAGTGCCTGCACTCAGCAAGCTATTATAGATCTAGAGAGACCAGACTGAGCTATGCAACCTTCAAGAGGAGCTCAGCTTAAGGGAAGAAATATCTTTTTGGTGGTTATTTGCTGGTTTTAAACATACATTACGTTACCAGTGATGTGGGCCACTCCCCTTACTTAGGACCGGAGTCATAAATAATCTTATTTCCAGTCCAAAGTCTTTCCAGTGCTGAAAAGGGGGAATGCTTGAAGGAATGATTGGTTTAACATTTGTCGTTGTATCATGTTTTCGCTCTACAGAAAGTCAGGTTACTGGCACCTACATTTTAATGTAAATATATGTAGTTTACAAATAAATAAAGGTTCCATTGGGATGCTGAAGGATTACTGCTTGGTAGCTACACACTTCACGCATGTTTCAGGTTCTCAGAAGCTGAACTTTATGCTGGTTTTTCATCAAGCTAAGCTCTTAATTAACCAGTCTTTGTGTTTTTGGAGCTCTTGACTGTATGGGTTGTGTAATGAAAATCATGTGAAACCTTAATATTTGTTGATGACCGGCTTTAACTTTTGACCAGTGTGGTGACTTTGAAACAAAGTACCTTTTTATGACACAAAAACGGAGAGAACCAGGAGAAATCAGATGGGGGGGGAGAGTGGACTTTATTAAATGTCTACCGGTGGGACTGCAGTAAAGACAGTGAAGTTTAGCCAAGAGTGAAATGTATATGTCACATTATGCTCATGATTAATATACAGTGTCAAATAACAGGAACAAATAATATGCACGTTTGCCCATCACTCAATCTTACATTCCATATTGGGAACTGGCTTCCGCAATGGGAAACCTGCAGAACCTTAACGCTGTATTTCTCCTGGTCACTTGAGCTGGGCTTTTTTTTAATTATTTTTGTTAAATTGTTAAATCTCAAAAGCAGAGGGCCTCCTACCAGCTTGTCAACAGGTTGCTGGAACGTGTCCTAGAACGGCGCCCCCAGGCCTGCCACAGGGGTCGTCTCTTAGAAGAGGAATGCTAATGGAGGTGTGTAGAGAGGCTGGTTAGCACGCTGCTGCACAGCAGAAATCTGCATGTCCCTTCAGTTCGTTCCTGTGGTTCTCTTGTGTAGCCCTGGCCTACATCTGATTACCGTGCCCTTTGTCCCACTGCAGCTTAAAGCTTCCTTTTGTGGTTGGCCAGTAAGCAGCCAATGTCCTGCTCCTGCTTTGTCAATTTATTTAGCTAGCTAGCTAGATAAGATTTTCCCTGTCAAACGTTTTTTATATACCACAAAGACCATTGTGATGAAAGACGATGTTGTTCATCTATTTCATGTCACCCCACTAAAATAAACATAGCTACATGAGTTACGCAGAGCCACAGAGCTTTTCATATAATCTATTTAAGTTCCTATGTACCTGGACTTGTTGAGCTGAGCTGAATGCATTTTCTTCTGGGGCGGGGGGGGCAGGCACATGTTTAGGGTGTGCGAGTCTAGTCTTTAACATGCCTAGAATAATTTCCAGCTCAACAGAATGTTTGCATGTAAATACATGTCAAACTATCCCTAGGAAAACCACCTTGCCTTTCATGTGAAACAATTAGAAGGGGTGATTAACCCTTTATTGGTTTCAGCATCTATCAAAATATTATTCTCATGTTAAAAACAAGGGAAATCAGGATGATTGAGTGGATGAATAAGGTGGCTAGCCGGTGCAGACTACGCTGAGACAGCAAGGAGAACAAAAGGTGTTGAACGATGGTGAATGATCATTTATGTTAAGCAGTTAGAATGCTTTTATAGGTTGAAGATTTCAAGTGACATGCATGATGAGATTTTTTAATTAAAGCTTCATGACATCTGTTACTAATAAACTTTATTTAAATATTGAATTAGTGTATTGAAAATTTTAATTTTCGATTTTAACTGTTGTTAATAATATCATCACTTATTATCATCATTCTCATTATCAACAATAATAATAATGATGATGACGATGATGATGATGATGATGATGATGATGATGATGATGATGATGATTATTATTATTATTATTTTGTGATTGCCCGCCATATTTGAAAGTAAACTACAATAGTATAGTGAATTTCAGTTTTCTGTATATTTTTTAAATATGAAAAGTAACTTTATTACTTAAATTCAGTAAGCTCAGGTTTATATTCAGTATGAAAGCTTCTTACAGGGTCTCAGGATCACAATCTTTTATTTGTGAAGTATACAAAGTACAAGTGAGTAAAATAGGAGCTGTGATTTTACTTGTCAAATCAGGAATGGGGGGGGGGGTACATGACCAGTTTCAGTCCTTCACCATAATTTCTCTTCACATCATGCAGCTTAATACTTAGCATTAATTATTCTGAAATATTGTCATACCTGGTAGCATAGATTTGAGGAATGGCCCCCCTGGTGTCCTAGTGATGTAAAAGCCTAGTTCTTGTTATAAGACCCCTGTCATTAGAGGAACTTTGCTAAACATAGCTGTAACCAATACCTCTTTTTAGCATGAACCAACACTAAGGATAACCCTACCCTGTGGAAAGTGAGATCACTCCCACTGTCCACAAGCTGTCTTTGGAGCCAGTATGAAAGGGTCAGGTAAGAACTGGTGGATTTTGATGGAGGTTTAAAAGTGAAGAAAAAGAGAATCAGCATGGGCCGCTTATTCCTTTTATAACCCATTAGCTACTGCAATTAATGGAAAGCTGTCAGTTGTTATACATGTTATACAGAGTGACATTAAACATAAGTTTGAAATTTTATGTCGTCTTTTCAAGGCTATTACAAAAGTCTTATGTCACAAATTTTTAGGTAAACTTGGAAGATTTTATTGTGAGACACAGTTTTACATATTGTGGGAATTATTGCCAAACCAAGAAATGACCTTAAAAAAATTTTGTTTGGGATAATTAGCCAATTAAATTTTTTTTTGCTTTATTCTGCTATATCCATATTTAAAATTTGTTATGCATTATTGGTATTTTTAAACTATCTTGAATCATCGGTTTCTATAAAGCTGCGTAGTAGATTTTTAAATATAGTTGGAGTTTCAGTGTCAGTGGGAAATGTCTATATTTGTTTATGAAATGCTGTGCAGGTTGAATGTGACTAGGTACTATTTTAGAGTTTTAACTAGTTTAAAAAGCCTTGTTTATTCGTAGAGGCACAAGTGTCTTACATCCGTTGTTAATGTATTTTGTGGGCATATAGAATATAACTGAAAAAGATACATGGATTTCTCTTTAGTTCTGCATTACAGGTTTGGTTAGCACATTTTGGATTTGAACATCGATGATGGTGCAGAAATTGATTGGTTTTGGCTGAGGAATTGCTAGCAGGAGCAGCACAGTGTCAGTAGGAACCTTTTACAGTCCTCATAGCCATGAGCTAGGCCATGATTCGTGAGTTAGTCTGCTTTGCTGGGTGCAGAGTCGTGCTCCGTTTAACCCCCTGTCAAGGCTGGAGACTCCAACAGCCTTGTGAATGCTTCTCAATATGGAAAGTGGGACGTTTGTCTCCAGGGCTGCAGATAAAAGGTATCACCTGATTGGGCAGCTCTCCTTTTATATCTACATTTTGATCTCTGTTTGCTCTCGTATGTAAAAATGATCATTTTTTTTTGTTTTTCTTTTTGGTCAAAGCTTCATAGACACTTTTGCCCAGCAGACTCTGGATTCATTCGTTGTTCGGGGTCCAGAATATTGGCTGCATCATGGTCTAGGTTTAGTGCTGACATTTCTTTAGAGTGACTCATTTGCTAATCCAAAAATACTTTAATATAAATTGTTCATGGCCAAAACTTGCCAGCAAAAGAAGATATAAAAATATCATATAATAATAAATAGCTTCTAGAAAGTGTAGCTAATAAGTCTGCTATTGAGAATTTCACTTTTTGGGTTTTAAAATTGAATGCTGCTACCCTTATGTACAGAATGTTCATTATGTGTTGAAGTCAAACATCAGTACTGTATTTGCATTTTTTTTTAACTTAATTTTTAAAAGAAATGTATTTTTCCAGGGTTTTCTGAGACATTGGTACTCCCTATATGGTCTCTTCAAATGTAGCCATCGTGAAATTTACGGTTGCAGTTACCTCACACTGCTGGGGTTTGAATCCCACATTAGCTTTGTATGTGAGGAGTTGGCATGCCTTTCGTCAGAGTTCTAGGGTTTCTAACTACAGTTCAAGGTCATATTGTACCCTATGATCCTGTACTCAATTATAGTTGGAAAATAGATGGATGAACTTTTCTATTATTTGATTTAAAAAAAGGATGATCACTCTGTAACTTGTGAAGTAAACAAGTACACAGTATAATTCTCATATTCAGATCACTATGTCCACCCCCAGTAAAGTACACCAAACACCTTAATGCACATGCAGAAAATGACCATATATCTCTATAGGGTTCTATAAATTCGCACTCGATTGAATGCTGCATTATTTTATGAAACATTTTGCTCATCATTAGGAATCAATTCAGTCTGAAGCATGTGGCAAAGCCATTATCTATAAAGGAATGTGTTTTTGCAGTACTGTCCTCAGTAAATATACTACCAGTGCCAGGTACTTTGTGTTTTGCATTCACAGCACATCTTCAGACCAGAGGTTACTAACAACATGAAGGGATTGTTCCATATTTAGTCACTTCCCTGGAATTTGTACGTGTGAGCATGTTCCTATCTGGTCTGGACATGTATGTGATTAGATTTGTGTAAAATTGATCATTACAGTGTTTTATTAAAAGGGTGAAGAGTAAAAGGTCTCAACAAAAGTTTGTACTTTTTTTTTTTCAGGGACATTATGGTCATACATCAGTTGGAAACCGGAACATGCTTATTTTACACCCAATATTTTGTTTGAATAAATAAGAGTTGGAATTTAACATTTAGTAGATGCTAGTCTGAAGTAACATAGTAGTGAGGATCAGAGAGCAGGTTCAGGCAGTATCCTGAGGGCCTTACTCAAGAGCTCAATCATGATATCAGTCTGCCAGCCACAAGATTTGAACCAGAGATCTCCTAATCACAGGCACAGAGCCACATACCCCCCCACACACTGCTTATTTATATAAGGGAAAACCTGAGACCATTACCCTGTCATTTATATTCCCCAGTGATAATGAATTTATTTACTTTCCAGCTGATTCACACAGTCATTAGAGATGGGCCTTCTGTTAATGTGAGATGCTAAATGTTATTTGATGGAATTGCCCTAAATTGTAATGTAGAGGGCCTGGGCTGCCTGTCTTTGTTGTTCATTTTAAATGAAAATTAGACCTTTTGTTGATACTGAGAGCTGAAATTGCCATAATCTAACATAATCATAGCAAATCAAGTAAGAAAATGAGAATATTTCAAGCTGTGCAAAAGTATGTTGACTTCTTTTGTATAAAGTATTATTGTGTAGCTTCCTTGACTCATTATCATTTTTGTACTGTTATTTCACTGTTGGGCCTTTGAGTAAGACCCTTAACCTCAGACTCAGAAAACCACACATGCCAAAGCCTTATTATTGTAATTATTATTGTTGTTATTATTCCTATAATGATTATTGTTGTTGTTGTTATTATTCTTAATCGTATGGTTATTGTTGTTATTATGAGTACTACACATGTATCAGTGGGCATTCTCCTTAGCACCAACCTTAATTCACCTTCCGGGGAGATTTTTAAATTTTTTAATCAAATATTTTTTATTTAGGTTAACAAGGGCATGTGTATTCTCTAAAAAATGGAAAAAACACATTGTAGAAGGCACAAGAAGTGAATCATGTTTGGCATTTCTCTTTGTTTCGATTGTTACACAAGTAGTTGTGGTCACTTGTCAGGTGCCTTCCTACAAGCATCTTTGTTTTGTAATATTTCCTAGATGATGTTAGTTTTTCTTGGCCACCAGTGTGATTTACACTGCTAGTAAATTCTCAAGAAATTGGCCTAACCTGAAAACGTATGAAACGATGCCTTCAGGCAAAACTGAGTAAAACGATTCTGTGCTGTTTCTCAATAATGACATCACTAATGATATGATGTACATAGACGGGACACAGGACACTGGCAGAGATAGAGTGATGAAAGCTGTGATGTGAAAGACAAACGATTAAAGTGGTGCAGAGTATCTTGATTGTCAATATTTGTAGAAGGATATGAACAACGTACATTATCCAGACACCCATTACATGCAAACCCATATATGGACACCATATATAAATTGTTTTGGTGTGATAACGGTTGATTAATGTATGTGTTTTTTTCCCCCTGTTCCCAGTAGCTTGCAGGTTAAATAGTAGGTGGGGATCCAGACTTGATGCATGGCATTTGCATGACTTCTTGCTTTGCATGTCAGCGTGGAAGTGACTTCAGTCAGCGGCACCCATGGCTAAAATGGCACACGTTAACGGCAATACATCAGGTAAACTTTTTTTCATCAGTAGAATTACTTAAGTAGTATTGTATGTAAAATAACATAACATTTAAACTATCTGAAGCTATAAAATGGAAGTATTATTATGAAGTCAATTTGTTTTAGTTAAATGTGTGCAATTGCTGATGATGCTACAATAAAATTAGTGTGTTCCTCTTTACATTGATTTATTCACTATTACTTAATGTGTTGCCATTTGTGTGGTTCCCACATGGTTAGTCAAGTTTTCTTCCTCTGTCCTTCTGTTATTCAAATAAGCCTATGATAGGCTACAAAAAAAAATCGCTTTCACATTTGCATTTACATGCCACCCCCATTATTTGCGATATTTCATAGATGAAATTTTTGTTAATGCTCGAAACGAGCAGGAAAGTGTTTTCATGCATTTCCCTGAGCGGAGAGAACTCGTTTGTTTCAATGCTTCCTAAACACGCACATGCACGTATACATTCTGTCAGCATGCCAGTATGTTTGGAGTTTGGCACTGTTTCCGCTATTTGTACCTTTAACCACGCCTACCTGTGCAGTCAAGACAAGAGTCCACTGTGCCCTGGAACTCCTGCAGCAGGTTGCTAGGTAACAGGGCATAAAGGAGCTTTCCCTAAGTGAAAAAAGAGGTGCCAGGTCCTTGCATGAAACACTGGGGGGATTCAAAGATAACATTTGGACTTGTCCCGTTACTGTCACTCTGACATTTTACTAATTGTGCGTTTATTTTTGTCTTTCCATTACAACTGACACACTCCTTGTCTTGTAATAACTTTCATGTATTTTTTTTTTACTATTTAAGTCATGTGCATCTTTTAAAATTAAACCAATTTCCTATATTCCCTCAATTTTTTTGTTATATATCTGAATTTTGAACTGACTGGTTCATTTGGAATAATTTTGGTTTTCTGTGTTTTTACTGAATTATTCTGTAATTTGCTGTTCAAACTTATTGTGTTCTTGAACTATCAAATTCATTCTACTATCCCTGCAGGTAGGTATTGGTGCAATTGAAATGGCAATGATTATTATAGAGATTGATTAATATCTGGAAATTTCTGAAATACATATTTTTGCAAGTATAAATGTAGTACAGGGGTTGGGAACCTGTTCCATGGAGAACCGGTGTGGGTGTGGGTTTTTGGAAAAACCTATCAATCAGCCAATAATAAAACCGTGTTTCTCCAGTCCAGGGGACATGCTGTTATTGGCTGACTGAGAGGCCATCCCAAAAACCTGCACCCACACCGGCCCTCCATGAATCAGGTTCCCCACCCCTGGTGTACTAGAATCACACATAGACACATCAAATTGTATTGGAACTGATCGATTGATGATATCAGTGGAATCTAGGGTACAGATCTGTTATTAGCTTCCTTCTGTTCTTGCCTGAGCCGGATTCTCGTATAAGTTGTGACATTCAAATACCACATTTTCTGTAGACCAAATTGAAGTTCAACACATCCCACCTCTGTTTTCAGGAATTTCACAGTGTGTTGACAAATATACTCCCGGGAATTGGAGTCCTCCCTCTCCCTACACAGAATGTCGGCAAGAGGAAAAATATATAGTTTTACCTTCTCAAAATTAAATTGCTTGAAAACTAATTAGGTACCAATTATTCCTTGTAGAAACCTACTGTGGCAAACAGTTTGCCATGTCAAGAGTGGCAGCTTTTAGAGCCAGTGATTACCACGTTTATTTTTAAAATTTCTAACTCTGCAAGCATAAAGGTCATTCTTTCCACAAACACACTTTGTGACTAAAATAGTTGGGTAACTTGCATGCAACTTTTTTTGTGGCCAAAGTCCTGACTTTTGGCCAGCAAAAATGAAGACTCACCTTAGACCCTTTCAGTAAATTATTGTTAGAAATAAACAGTTTATCTTTGTCCTGCATTTCACTGAGGTTTTTGTAGCAGCAAGAAGAAAGTTTCTTTGTGAGATTTTAGTTAGGGAGAGTTAGGGAGCATGTGCAGTCCACCTCTGGCCTGTTCACCTTTGAGTCATTTGTGGTATTGGTGAAGGGTGGAGGTTTAAAATAAAATAAAACAGCCTGGCCACCATCTTGGCAGAAATTCATAGTAGATGAGCTCCATGCTATAAGCAGGCTGCTGAAGCTGTGATTGTGTGGGTGTGTGTGTGTGGCAGCCAGGTGCTATGCATGGCCAGCCTTAAAGTTTTAGTGAATATACTGTATGCTTTACTAGTGACTCAATGAGTTTAATTATTTTGTTGCCTGTCTTAATAATTTTCTTTAATTAAAGGTTAGGAAGTATTTTCAAAAGTATTAATTAATATATGTACTTTTAGGTTAATCAGAAAAAGATTCTGATTTCGGTTGTCTAATTGCATTTCCACTGAAGTTTTGCTCGCTGGGGATTGTTTGTACATGACCGTCTCTGGCAGAAGGCAGTCTCCTGTTAATGCACTTCTTGCTGCTTCTGCATTGGTTTAATTCTCCAAATGCCTTTTTACCACAGAGCTGTAAACAAGAAATGATGTAGCTCTTTAGCCGGTAGGTAATTGTTATTTTTATGTGTACACACTCATCTAATTAGATGAGGAATTGTTTTGCTTTTCGCTCTTTACGGTAATGCTCAGCCCACTTTCTGCTCTTTTTTTGGCAGCCCCCTGTGCTATGTTGTTTAGATAGGGACCATTTACGCAAGACACTGTTTCCCCTTCAAGTGGAGAAAAAAAATTAAGCTTGTTGTCACACTGTTCTTCGCTGAGACTTTAGTGAAGGCTAATGGGTAAAGTGCAGTTTTGCAGCCACTTACAGGGGGCAGAGAGTGATTAAGCGCTGCCGAAAGGCATGCAGGCTTTCCCTGGGTTGGGTCAGGAAATGCCAGGGGCGCGTGAGAGAGCCCTCCCAGCGGACGGGGCGCGTGAGAGAGCCCTCCCAGCGGACGGGAGCCTTGTGGCGTGCTGATGTGTCAGGGTGTGCGGACAGACCTGTTCTCAGGGGCGCTACTCTATTCTCTGGATTCCAGCTTTAGGCTCCAGTCAACCTCACCAGGGATCAGGGCCTCTCTGCTGTGCTGTTTCAAGGTTCAGCTGATTTTATCACTTTGTTAGGAGCTTGACAAACTAAACCTAGGAATCGGGTAAGATGCCAAGACGTAATATAATAGTATAGTCTCTCTTGTTTTAGAATATTTCTCATTTAAAGATGTTTGCATGGATGTTGGCTACTGTAGTGGCTAAATCTTAATTCTTACCGCCTCCCCAAAAAAGATTTATTCTCTTTCTTCTTAAATGTTGTTTACTTCATATACTACATTTTATTTTCAAGTACAGTTAGTGCATTTGTGTGGTTCATGCACAAAATCACACTGCAGGATGTGAGTGAATAAGAATGTATAATATCTGTGGTGTACTGTCCATAGTTATTTATGTTGCCCTGGTAGCATGACATTTTGCTGAATGAAAAGCCTGACTATATAACCCTACAATGCCAAGCAAAAGTACACCCTTTGTTTTCTTGTAATCAAATTGGTTTCTGGTGCTGGGGAGTGTATATCATGCAGAAATACCTCTTGCACCCTGGTACTCAATCAGTTGGCTAGTTGATTCACTTATCTAATATCCTGTTTGTTACATTGCACCATACCCTCTTTACTTTTGATTACCTTAATGGCTAAATAAAACTTAGGGGAGACTGTGGATAACTTGAATAGAGTCTGGTGTCTATTTATTCATTAATCAGTCTACTTTTACTGTGATATGTTACATAAGTCTCAGAGTTGTTGATAAGAACCTTAGGCTTTTAGCAGTAGAGGGATGCAGAGTTGGAATAAGTTGTTTAAGTGTGTTAAAAGGCCATTCAACAACTGTCCCTGGTCTGTCCGACACATAGATAAAAATGATTTAAAATTCCAGTTGTTCTTATTTTAAGTGTCAGCTAAGTATGTGCTGTGTTGGGCCTGAAATGATCATCTGTTTGTCATTCTGAAGACCTCTCACCTGGTTGGTTGCTTCTCTGATTGTAAGCGCAGCCGGCCACAGTGGTAATGTGTTTGGGGTGCAGGGTTTAATTTTTCACAAAATGCCAAGCCCCAGGCAAAAGCCTACCAAACCACCCAACATAGTGATTATGGAGATTAGCAGTGATTTTTCTGCTGAGCCATTAGGGAGACTTAGGGAGATTTAAACAAGAGGTCTTTTGTTTTTCAAACTTTTGTAATTTTCTTGATTGGCATGAGAAATTACAAATACTGCAATATTATTACTACACATAAGTTTACATTGACTGCATAAACTGTCAAAATTAAATTTCAGTAATGTAATGTGATGTATTATGTGGCCACCCAAATATTTTGTATGGTTAGCTTTTACAGCTAATTAAAAGCAGCGGGTCCTTTCAATGTATGAACATATTAGGCAATGTCATGCCTTATAGCAACCAATAATGTAATAATTGCCAATAACGTCATTTTTCCATTTTTAATTTTTCCATATTCTTTCTCTCTCTGCGCTTTTAATTAGTCAAGTAATTAGTCAGATCATCCATATGCAGGTATACGGCAGCACAAAATAACATTCCCCCTGGACCACAGTGTGACATACAGACACAAGTGACAAGGGGTGGCTTTCATTGTACTTTAACATGCAGAATAGAGGTCTGGCTTTGTTTACATAGTGCATTGAAAGTTGTATATAAAATAATAAATAATGCAGCAGCTTAGACAGTGGAATAGTGTCAGTTAACTAACAATAAATAGATTAGTAATAAGGTAAAGTGACCAGTGCTAGTGGGGGGAGGTGCAGGTATTCTTAGGAAGGAGGAGGTGGCAAGGAGGGTAGCCGCCTGTTTGTCAGCTAAACAGATCTCTCTTCATAGCAGTGACACAAATAGACACTTATTTTCCTAATGCCCAGGGTGTCATCTCAGGCTCTGAGGGCATTTTTATTGTGTGCTATGGTGTTGCAGTTAGACACAGAAACCGTTGATTTTACGTCACTCTTGCTGAACACAGAGCATGTTTTCGTAATTACAACAGTTTGATTGTTCTGGTCACACAAATGTTAGAATCAGAAAATGCAGCCTTGGTGAATGCAGACTGATATAGAATTCACTTGCACTGTTATCTTTTGCAGGTGGATGGTGATTTTGCATGCTTCATTGCAAAGTGAAAAGATTGTAGGGCCAATATATTAGTATCTTTGTTTTGATAATCATGTTCTCCCAGAGTTTTGATTTACAGTGTTCTGTTATATTTAGACTTGTTTATAAATGCAGTAAATGCATGTTTTCTTTTTCTTTTTCCTGAGACTTCAAAGCAGGACTGTTACCAGTAAGAGCACAGAAAGGGTCTAGTTTAGAGTACAGGAGGAACTGATGGAAGGAGCAATTTGATTGGATGGCTTACTCGGCCTATGATAGGCTACACTATGCTTAGTCAAGTTTATGGCAATAGTGGAATTTTTTTCCCCCTTATGGTGAGAGGAGGCCACGGCAGGGCTCAGCAGAGCACAGTACAGCAATAAAAGGGGGCTTGTTTGCTCCCCACAAGAATGCAGGTCTCCGTACAGGCAGCATGAGTGTGACGGAGGGCTGTTGTTAAAGCTGGGGGTAAGTAGGGACTGAGGAATCACAGGGATTTGGATTGCTTAAACTGCTTTCTTTTTACTTCTACTATGCCGAATAAAGGGTCTGGCTGCAAAGTAATGTGCTGTGTAAGACGAACTGAAGTGGATCTGTGTCTGTTTTTAGTAACTGGTTTCAATAAGAAGTTCCAGACAACATGAAACGGTGCTTTATGCTGCTCCTTAAATGTATGTTTTGCTTCGCTTCAGAGAGCCGCCTGACGTGCACGGAGTGTACTTAACATAGTCGTGAAATTCCGCCTTAGGTGACAAATGTAGTATGTGGCAAATCGTCACACTTCTAGTAGCCGTGCTCCAAGCTAACAGCAGCTAGTACTTTTTTTTTTACTGTTTGTTTGTATCCTTTAATTGTATTGTGTCTGTAGAGAGGGAATATTTGCTTTCTCATTTAACCCTTTTCATCCCATCATACATCTCCCCGAAAATAACCTTTCTGCTATGGAATTACAGAGACTATTGTGCAATGTTTGACTTGTTACCAGTGCTGATTTGGCTCAATGCAATAAGATATTTCTGTAATATAATGTACATGTTCTGTAATAGTTTCTGGGTTTGTGAATATACATAATATTGTAACCCTTTGAAAACTGCCTTTCCCCTGTTTAATTCATGACAAATTGTTAGCATATCTCTGAAACCTTGTACATAAAAAATATGTACTCCTTTTTTGTTCTGTCTCCTTCACTAGATGTGAAATCTTAGGGATCTAATTTCCGTTCTAATGATAATTCTTTAAACATTTGTAATTATTTATTACTGTTAAATAATTCCTAAATTCATAGCAAAAATATGTGTTTAATGAAACAGTTTCTTTTTTGTGCTGACAAAAAGACAATCCCTTATGTGCATTGCTTTTAATAAGTACTCATGATTTCCTGATTTAATCTGATTTTGAAAAATTGTTAAAGGTATCATATTTTCATCTAATCTCAGCTTATATATTCATTTTATCTTTTTTTTTTAACCTCAATTTATACGAAATTAATAATGTAAACCTTTTTTCTCCCCTTTCACAGAAAAAGGAGAGGGTGTTGCAAGTGCCGAAGATGAGCCAGTGGTACCCTACTACTTGGAGACACCATATGGTTATCAGCTAGATTTAGACTTTCTCAAGTATGTAGATGACATTGAGAGAGGTAACACCATCAAAAAGCTAAACATCCAGAGAAAGCCCAAAGTGGCCCGGCCTACGGCAGCTCCACGGAGCAATAGCGGGCAATCTGAATGGACCTCAACTGAATCGCTGTCCTCCTCTAGTAGCGATGAAAGCAAGCAGTCTCCCTTCTTTGCAGCCCAAAAACATACCCCTGTTTCTCAAGCCAGAACCATAGGGACTCCTGAGGTCCCTTCAGCCTTCCTGGCTAGCCACGAAGGCAAGCTGCCCCCTCCACCCTCCCTGGCTTCACCCAGGTACAATCCACGTGTAGAAAAGACACTGATGGAGACACGGAGGCGGCTAGAGCAGGAGCGATTGCTTCATGAGCCGGTTTTCAAGGAACCTCCCCGCCGGAGGCTGGCCAGCTTCGGGGGCTTGGGTTCCAACAGCTCCCTTTCTTCATTCCCAGGGTTGAGTGGTCAGAATCAAGTCATGCACAATGGATATCAACCTAACGGGGACTACAGCCTTAACTTCATCCCGTCGATGGGTAGCTCTATACGCCATAGCCCTTTGAGCTCAGGGATGACCACCCCTGTCACTAGTGTCAGTCCTATGCACTTGCAGCACATCCGGGAACAGATGGTCGTGGCACTTAAGAGGCTAAAGGAACTTGAGGAGCAAGTGAAGACGATTCCTATTCTGCAGGTCAAGATCTCAGTTTTGCAAGAAGAAAAAAGGCAACTCTCCTTACAGATAAAGAACCAAAAACCTTCCAGTCAGTTCCCAGGATGCACTGGGTTCCGGAAGCGGTCTTACAGTGTTGGGAGCGCAGACCATTTCAACGAGCTCTCCCAGGTTGGAAAGGGGACAGAACTGCACATAGATTCTGAAGATGAGCTGGACAACACAAAACAGGGCTGCCAAAGACTGGAGGAATTCAGGCAACTTACAGCAGACATGCTGAAGCTGGGAAGAAACATTCACGACACCCACGCAGACGAACAGCCAAGACTCACGCAAACCCCAGTGGAGAAGATGCAGACTCGAGAGTACAGGTCTGTTGCTTCAGGTCCCAATGAGAATATGAATGATGTTGTTGTTTATCACAGGTCTCTGCAGCACCACCGAGATGTTGGTGTGGCTGCTGTGGTGGAAACGAGGACTGCGGCAGTTGGTGTGACTGAGGCTATACTTGGCATGACCACTGAAGCTGAGGTGGAAATTGAGATGCAGCATCAGACTATTGAGGCCCTCAAGGACAAGATTTACAGGCTAGAGGTCCAGCTGAAGGAGACCACACATGAGATGGAGATGGGAAAGTTGAAACTGGAGCTTCGGGCAGCAGGGTTAAGGAAGAAGGTTGATAAGGGTTCAATGGCTAAACCATCTGTTTACAGCACTGCAGTGGAAGCTAAAGTGACCATGCAAAATCAATGTGTGGGAAATCATGTGGAATACAGTGATGCCTGCACTGGAAGTGTCTTTCAGTCACGTTCGGTGGGCGTTTCATGCAGGACAGATGTACAGCATGTTGCTGTAGGTCCCGATATAACTATGGACTCATGGCTTATAAAGGAAGAGGTGCAAGCCCATAAATGTCTCGGCAGACACGTTGTGATATGTAACCAAAATATTGGAATAGAAGATGGTGTTCGTGAAATTGGAATCAATACCGAAGACATCATAGATGATCTAAATATTTGCAAAATAGGACTTGAACAATCAAAGAACTATGCATCAGTTGGTTGTGGAGACTGTTCTGTGGATGTGAAGGTTTGTCCTATGAATGATCTGGTTTCTGTTAGCACAAACACTGACCTAGTGTACCACGTTGACTCTGAACTCATGATGGTGCCTGAGACTGTTTCTCGAAAGACCAATACAGAGGTTAAAACCGTAACTAAATTCACGAACACAGAAAGGACCATTTTCAAAGACTCCAGCACTAATACTAGTGTCAGTACTCAAGACAAATACACCAGCACAATTCCAGTTGAGACTCGGACTGTGTCTGTGGGAGAAGGCCTTGTGAAAGATGAAAAGTTGATAAAAACTCGCTCTATTGCTGTGGGAACTACAGGGGATGC
Source organism: Mormyrus iriodes (assembly GCA_011763525.2). Lineage (NCBI taxonomy): Eukaryota > Metazoa > Chordata > Actinopteri > Osteoglossiformes > Mormyridae > Mormyrus > Mormyrus iriodes. Next base: position 13,231,505 of record JAAGVU020000113.1, on the reverse strand, counting down.
TTCTCTGGATAAGCCATCAGCAGTTAAGACCAAAGAGACCGGGGTTGGTATGGCCAATATAAACGACAACTTTCTGGTAGGGTTGAGAACAAGGAACATTGCTTGTGGCCCTTCTCGGCTGCCTGACTCTACCAAAACAAGGAGCGTCGGAGTTGGGGATGAGACCGTGGCAGAACCAGTGCGGTCTCAGGCATGTCAGAGCCAAATGGCTGCTGGGCTGGACCACTACATTGAAAGGGTGCAGAAACTGCTGCAGGAGCAGCAGATGCTCCTAGCTGAAAACTACAGTGAGCTGGCGGATGCCTTTGGGCAGCCTCACACCCAGATTGGCTCCATCAACAACCAGCTGGTTAGCACCTTGTCCTCCATAAACACTGTGATGAAGTATGCCAGCTCGGAGGACATCCTGAAGCTGTGTACCGGTGCTGCAGGGACTGTCTCAGGTGGGGACATGTTTCTGAATGTGCCCTCAGATACAAATGTATTGTATTATAATATAAAATCACCATTAAAATCACCCTTAAAACCCATGTTAGGTAATTCATAATCTTCTCATTTAAATTTTTTTTAATCATAATCCTAGTCATTCAGTCTAGACTTAACCGGTAAACGCACAGAAAGAGATGACTGTAGAATAAAGCTTATAAGTACAGTTGAACATGATTTAGGTGTAGTTCCCTCATGGGAAAGTTTAACTAGCAAGAGTATAAAATACTGAAAGTGGTGCATTAACATGTTAATGTGATCGTCATGCCCTCAAATGATGGCTGATGCCCAAATATCTTTTTCGCCATGGTGTCTAGGCCCTTGCTGGGAGCTGAGGGGAGCTTAAAATGCCGTGTCTTTGGACCCTGCCTTGATTGTATTTGACAGGTCAAACTAGTTATTGCTGACCCTGAAAAATTGGTGGACCCTTGGAGAGATCCTAACAATTACCTCATTTATTTTTTGGGGTCAACAGATTGTGTTAAACTAAAGAACTGTGTGCTGCTTCATTTTGGCTGAGATTCTGACTCTGATCTTGAATTCCGTCTGTCCCGTCTGGTCTGGTCCAGTCCGGTATATATTAAATTGTGTGGACCAAATGTCCCCACAATGTGAATTAAAAACCTGTTAATTTGATGTTGTGGGGACAACCTTTTTGATCCCCACAAGGGGAAACTCATTTTTATACAAATCTGTGACTGCAATCAAAAAAGTAGAAATGCCAAAAGTCTTGTATTTTGTTTGGTTACTTATGGTTAAGGTTAGGGGTTAAGGTTATTATTGTTGGGATTAGGGTAGAAATGAATGGATGGTCTTCACAATGATATGAATACAGATGTGTGTGTGAGCACGTGTGCATGTGCGTGTGTATCCTTAACTAATATCTGCATACTGTTGATTTTAATAGGGACAATGTCCTGAGTGAGGTTTAATATCGTATGTGAATAATGTGTTTTCTAAAATAAAGAGAAATTTGCAGAATGTAGGTGGATCAGGTTAATGTCAGACTATACCAATCATGTTTGAACATAGTATATTCTAATTTTAGGCTACATTTTTCCAGTATGTTTTGATATAACTAAATCATTTGTAAAAAACCATCAGTGATGGTTAATTCTTATAAGTGTAGTGGGTCATGTCTGTCTAGGTTGTGTAACCATGAAATGTATTGCATTGAATATGAGGTGTTGTATTTAAAAGGGAATTTTCAGTTTTCAAACTTATTATACTTAGTTTCTCACATGAAGCTCTGCAGAGCTGATGAAGTAATACTTTTAAAATTGTTTCCTAATATAAGGAGCTGTTTCTGAACATAAAACAAATGGTTTATTGAATTTTTTAGTGAGAGTATAAAGGATAATGTTGATGTAACTGGTAGATCAAAAACAGTTACACACCTTAGTTGTAATAGACTTTCTTTGTGTGCATTTTTTTTGTATTACCTGTTGGAAGACAGATACAAAAATTTAACACTTTCTGAGTCATTTTGGTTTAATTTTATGTATATTCTGTTTTTAAAAGCAGTGCATTGCAGTACAATATTTTGGCAGTAAATATTAGATTAGTAAGGGCACTATTCATGAAAATATGAAAGTAATATATTCCAAAATAAACATACTTGTTTTTAACTTTTTTGTGTGTTTGTCACAGAGCATACAGTAAATATAAGCATGCAAACCACACTCCACTTTTCCCAGACTTGCTGCACAAAATACACCGTTTTAATTTGTTTTCCTGCAACTGTGGTCTGAATCTGTCTGCAGTGTCTTCATTTTGAATTGTTTTGACACTCTCTCTCTCTCCCTCTTCCCCCCCCCCCCACCCCCTCTCGATCAGACAAGGGTCAGGCAGCCAGGGGGAACACAGAGGTGACCCAGGCGGAAGCAACGCTGTCCCAGTCAATAGTCCCTTCAATTTGCCCTAGGCCTCCCACACACCAGCACAGCTCGTCCACGCAGAAGAGCCTGATGGACCAGCAGATGTCCTCAGCCCTGCATGGTACAGACCGACCTGCTCAGTTGCCCTAATCTGTACATATACTGTATGTGCATGTGTCAGCAATTGGGTCCAATGTGAAGTGAGTGACCCTCGTTCAGGTTTCAGAACTAGGTTTTTAGTTAAATCAGAAGAACCAGATCACCTACAGAGGGTGGAGCTAACAGTTTTGTACATTTATACTATTGACTTGCATTGCACAGATGAAGAGAATGTTTTTCGGCATAGTATTGGCAAAGCAAACCCTGTGTTTAAAATATTTTAGAGAGCCCTCAGTTTTGGAAGCTTCTCATCCCACAGAGAATTTTTGGTCTGTGGTTGATGTGGTCTAAAATAGTTTCCAACAACAGGAGACTGTTCAGTTGAAAGGGTTACTGAACAGTGAGGCCATGGTCCACATCTTTCAAAGAATCACCTTTTGTTTCAGTTCAAACGAAACCTCAGACCATTAAGGACCATTTCAACAAACAATAAACAATAGTTAATACAGGCAATTCCAAACATTTTCTTGCGGCTTATTGAATTTTTTTCCTTAGCAGATCATCTCAGAGAACTGAATTTTCTCATTAATATCATCATATTATAACAAATTGCTGGTTTTACTGCAAATACAATACATTGTGTAATATTAAACTATGGTTTTGAGGGAATAGTAGTAAATATAAAATTGCCATGCATTTATGATACATTTTATCTTTTTCCCTAATAATAGATATTAGTTGCTTCCCAACCTGTTCTGCTGCCTTTTTGTGGTCTGTATTGTATGCTCTTTATTGATCTGTTTTTTTGTGTGTATGTACATTGTACAGGTTTGGGTATTTAGTGTGTGTATGTATTTAGGGCTGATCGATTCAGGGAAAATATCTAATTGCAATTTTATTATTTTTTTTATTATTATTATTATTTAGATATTACAATTGCAATTTGATTTGAGGTATTGAGGTGTCAGTCAAGCTTCAGTTCAATATTCAGTGTGTAATACATTTCAAACGTATGGCGCACCATAACCACATGAGACCTTCAAAATATGAACTGGTCTGTATTCTAATGCAAGAATGAGAACTTAAATTGCTTCCAGCTTGTATTTATTCTTTTTAGACCTTGTGTACATACCTCAAGTCATTAGTGATCCTCCATCCATTTTCTGTAACCGCTTATCCCATTTGGTGTCGGGGGGGGGGTGGGGTCCAGAGCCGATCTCGGAGGCTGCAGGCTCAAGGCAGGGAACAACCCAGGATGGGACGCCAACCCACTACAGGGAGCACTCACACACCATTCACACACTCATGCATACTTATGGGCAATTTTGCAACTCAAATTAGCCTCAGCATGTTTTTAGACTGTGGGGGGGAACCGGAGTAGCCGGAGGAAACCCCCCGATGACACAGGGAGAACATGTAAACTCCACACAAATGGAACCCTGACAGAGACATGAACCCTGGTCCCAGAGGTGTGATGCAACAGTGCTAAACACTGCACCACCATACCGCCCCCCTTTAGAGATCCGGCTTATACATTTTAAAAAATCAAGCCACATGTAACCATAACTGTTAAGCTGTTATTGAATACTTCATTCCTGAACACTAAGAACTGTTTGTAAACAAACGGAACGTGTTACATTGTCATCATGTCGTATGATTCGGTGTGGAGGCTGTTCCCAGATTTAAGATACATCCTCTTCATCTGCAACAATTTACTGTAAATTTAAGGTGAAATAGCTTAAAAATTTTTCATGGTCATTTATTTAACAAAAAACTGCCGGAGCTAGTGACCTGAACATGGTAAAAATGATCATTTTACACACTCGTTTTAAGTGCTGCGTTTGCAAACAGCGCCGGACGGCTTTTTTACCCTTAGTAAAGTGTTTCCTGAAAGTCCCATGTACACAAGGGTTAAATTAGCATAGAACAATCAAACATAAAACCCTTATCACACAAGCTGTGACTGTGTTAAGTTAAATAAAGTACGGTAATAATAATAAAAATACCAAAAAAACAATTCCAGTCAGAAGAAAACCAATAGGGATCAATAGCAACTAATGCTGCATGGACCCCCAATAATTATGGTGTGATTTTTATGACAGAATTCCATAGTTGTGTAAAATAGATTTGTATACTTGTATTTTAGTTTTGTACACCCATGCAGCAAAGTTTGTTTACCAAAAAGTTTAGCACACTTGTGTTCCCAAAGTCACAGATTTGCAACTTCACATTTGCACATTTTTAGAAGTCACAGGACGTTCGGCAACATCACGGTATAGCATTATTTTATGATATATAGAAAACGTTAGAGAGCATCCATATTTGGTCCCACATGTGACGTAAATACCGCTCTTAACTGGCCATCATTTTTTTTTTCTCAAAAGTATCAGTGAACACGTAGATTACCGTGAACACATATATTTTAGATTGTTATATCATTCATCTCGGATCATAGGGGCTGCAACAATTTGCTGCAAAAAACATAGATTAATCTTTTGTTTTTATGTTCTTATAATTATTATATTGGTAAATTGTATTTGCCTTTGATAAATTTTGGAAAATGATTTGATGATCACCAGGAATTGTGAAGATCCTCACCTCACTGGAGAAAAAAAGGTAAGACACTCCACGTGATGTTTTGAAGTAATGGACTTTCATAATGGTCTGTTGATAACCCAGGTGTCATAACTATAATATAGTTAATGATTCAGTTAAAACCATGCCAGTGCTGCATTGATTCAGATTTAATATAACCTATTATTGTCCAGTAATAACACTATAAACCTACCTAATAATTTCAAGAGTTTACTTAATTCACTACAACTGTATGTCATAAAGAATAGCTAGACGATATCTTAATGCCTGAAATATATGACCGGTAAACATTGAAAGACATTGGTAACATTTATTTAAATGATCTAATGTATAATGTCGTTTCATATTAAATGGCAGTTAAAAATGAAGAATCACTCAATGTGTTTTTTTCAGGCTGTAAAATCAAGATATTGTAATGCCTTAGGTCCTCACAAAGACAGCGATGGATGAAGATTGATGCACGCGAAGGTGGGGATGGTGTGGCCAAAACATCTGAGCTGCCCGGAGGTGTTGGGTGTCGGAATTATGGATGGACATTTTCTCAACACACATGACTTTGAACCTGTTAAATAATCCCTCTCAAATCCCTCCCTCTCAGGTGGGACCGTGTGTTTAGAAAAACAATGCTTTAGCTTATAAATATGTTGCTGATTTTATAAAAACAGCTCTTAACTGGTGTTCGGATATTTTTAGCATATGATGGAAATGTATAAGCTTTTTTGTAGCTTTTAGCTAAGAACAAAGAGTGTCGCACACAGGCACGAACTGAAAATGAAAAGTGAAAATGTAAATTATTATTGAAATAAATATATGAATAAAATTAATGTTCAGTAGTTTCTGGTGTTACTCTTTTGCTACTTAAAACAATATCCCGTTTGGATAGGAAGTCATGATATGGTTTTATTTAGCTTGCAGTAAATAAATGAGCAGCCTGGCCAACCAAGGAATAAGGGGTTTTAAGAACTTGCCGCAAACGTTCTCGAAAAGTCCCCAAATGTTCATTTGATGTAGCATGACGTCCCATGAGAACATCTAAAGAACTTAACGCGAACATTCCCTCCTAGTCCTCGAACGTTCTCTGGACGACCCATGAGAATGTCCTAAATTTGTTTCCACAAAATTCCACAAAAAAATGTCTAGGGAACGTTTGTGCAAACGTTTGGAGGACACCCTGGGGACTTTACTTTGTTAGCTGGGGGTGCGCAATGACAACCAGTCAAAAATCATTTGACTTTTGTTTCAGGTATTATTGCCTGGATTTGCCTGACTATCAAAACGTTGCTCCATTCGCACACCTTAAGGACTGGAAGAGAATACAGGGTTTCCTTCTCTGTGTATGCACTTGTAATCCCAATTCGCAGTTATGTTGATTCTGAATATATGTACAAATGTGAAGTTGCAAATCTGTGAGTTTGAAAACACAAGTGTGCAAAACCTTTTTTTAAAACACAAACTTTGCTGCATGGGTGTGCAAAACTAAAATATAAGTGCGCAAATCTCTGGATTGGTGTACAAATCTATATTACAGGTAAGCAAATCTATTTTAAACAACCATGGAATTCTGTCATAATAATCAATCCATAAATATGGCTTTCTGTAAACAATCTAACACTATGAAATGGGTAGTTAATTCACTTACAGATCAGCAGTGGAATCAATATCTTTTTGCACCGTGACTGTAACATTTTCCTTGTATTCACGTGTTTGCTGTTTGTTGCATTTAGTTGGTCTTTGGGCACATTTGGTGCTGAAAGCTTTGTGGATCCCAGCCTGAACCTCTGCCCAAATATTGCAGGACAGCCTGGCAGTCAGAACACTCTCAAGTCGATCATGAAGAAGAAAGAGGGTGGCCAGGGCGCCAACGGCATGAAAAAGAACCTGCAATTTGTAGGTGTCAATGGAGGGTGAGTATTGAAGTTTTGGCATTAATGTAATGTGAGTCTAATGTTGATTAGATCAAACGGCCTTCTGGTGCATGCTTATTGCAGACTACCATTTAAATATGCATTATAGAGGCATTACAGTACAGTGCATACTTTTGTTAGGCAATTTAGATTTTTTTGATTTAGGGTTCTGTCAATCATGGTTCAGTTGAATGAGGTCAGAAATAGGGCAGTATGATGTCACATCGCAATAATCGCGGTTATATGGTGCATGCGCGATAGTCACCAGGACTTCAGATGATGGGTGTGAACATTTCTCCGGACGCAGGCTTTTCAGTGGACATTTACTTACGCCCACAATCTGGTAAGCAGATTAGTAGTATGCCTAAAATATTAATGAGAGAGAAACTCTCATTGCACACTGCAGCACGTGTGGTTCAGAGCGTCAAGTCAGAAGTCGGAGAGATTTACACTGAATCCTTATACTTAGTAAATTAAGTTAGTAGAGCATGCCACATACTACTGTTTTGGTAACTCATATTGTAGCTTCCATGAGTTACCAAAACAGTAATACAATGATCCCTCGTCTATCGCGGGGGTTGTGTTCCAGAACCCCCCACGAAAGGTGAAAATCCGCAAAGTAAAAACCATATGTTCATATGGTTATTTTTGTATATTTTAAGCCGTTATAAACCCTTTATATTTTCTTAGATATTAGGTAAGATTCGTTGAAATTATGCATGTAAACACGCTGTTTATATATATGTATATATATATAAACGCAAATATATGTATCGTATATATCATTGAGGAGTTTTATTTAATATGTAATATAGCTGTAAACACATTGTAATAATACATATTTTAACAAAAATAATTTTATATTTACTATAATATACAGTAATGCACT
>JAAGVU020000113.1:13200782-13223555 GCA_011763525.2 Mormyrus iriodes | reverse complement strand
GATATGCTTGCATATAAAATCCGCGATACAGTGAAGCCGCGAAAGTCGAAGCGCGATATAGCGAGGGATCACTGTATGTGGCAAGCTCCGCTAACCTAATTTACTAAGCATAAGGATTCATCGAATTTATACAGATTACTAACTTTTGGGTGTCACAATATGCCTCTCATTAATATTTTAGGCATACTATTAATTGGCTTAACAGATTGTGGGCGTAAGTAAATGTTTGCATAGTACCGAAAAGCCGGTGTATGGTGATTGTTGCGTATGCGCCAAATGAACACGATTCTCACGATGTGATATCGTACAGCCCTATTCAGAAGTGCCCTGCTTACAGGTATGAGACAACGTCGAGTGATGACTCCAGTTCGGAGGAGAGCAGCTCGGAGGAGTCTGGGAGCGAGCGACAACTGTACGGTGGGAAGGAGGGGAGTGGTGATGGCAGCAGGGCAGAGGAATTCTGTAACAAGGGAGCCGTAGAAGGGCGAATGGAGAGGAATCCAGAAAAGGTGGAAGTTCGAGAGAGGTACATGAATCTTGACTCCTCACATTAATTCATGCTGATTGAAGTATGATTCCAGCCTGTATGACATTCTTTTTTCTTTTTGCTCTGCCAGCTAAGTCTGTATAAAGCAAATCTGTATATTCTGTCAGGTATGAGTTAAGCGAGAAAATGGTGACAGCATGCCATCTACTGAAGAACCATCTGAATGACTCCAGGGCTTTAGCTGGCAAAGACATGGTGAGAATACTCCCACTGGGCCCTAGAAATAGTATGGTGCTGATTTGTTTAAAGTTTGTTTCTGATTGCTTTTTTCTGCCCTTTTTTGGAAATTACGCTGTAGAATATTTTTGTCTCATGAAACAAATCAAACAATCAGTGTGCAAACAATAAGTTTGATTGGGATAAATTTTTGTATTACTCAAGTATTTTCTGTCAGTATACTGAGTACATATTACTCAGTGGTTTCTATAATTCTCCGGTTTATCTTTATGAGCTTCGCAATATGAAGTATACATTGTTGCTTAATTCCTGTCCTGAAACTGCGGCACTTTCTGAGAATGTTTGCATTTTCTGTGATTAAATGTATTTTGTTTTTTTGTCTGATTTTACACTCATAAGTGATAAAGAGGCAGTATCTTGGTCACTGTGGTCCAGAATGACAAGAACTATTTTGCGTTTATATCTTCTGCTATAAATTTAACTGACCCACAAAAATAGTGGGTCTTGGTGCCAGATTTTCTACACGTGCCCAGCTATGTGCTGGCAGGAGGCCCGACTACTAGAACCAGCTTTCTGAAGAAGTCTTTTTTGATGGTTTTACAGAATAACTTTCTGAGAAGAACTCGCTTCTTGTTGTTTCATTCATTCATTTTTATGTGACAGAGGGAACTGGAGCTGGGGCATACTTTTTTCAATGACTAAATAAAGATTGCCGATTTACCAGTTAAAATAAGTGCCATTTGTTTTGATTGAGGAGTTTGCAGAAATGCAATTTTGGATCTCCCCCACAGAGGGCATGCTTGAGCACACTGCAGCACGAGTGGTTCAGAGTGTCCAGTCAGAAGTCGGCAGTTCCAGCCATGGTGGAAGACTATCTGTCAGCATTCAGAGCTGTGTCCCCTGCCGTGCTGAAGCACATCGTCAACTTGGCCGACGGCAATGGCAACACTGCTCTCCACTACAGTGTGTCCCACTCTAATTTTGATATTGTCAAGAAGCTACTGGATGCAGGTGCGGTCTGCCTTGTCCCTCTAAAAATATAGCTGCCATTCACGTTCTTGACAATTGTTTACAATGCTATGATATATAAAATTATAATGTCGGGCTTTAGCATTCCTCAAAATTATGCAAGAAGTTGGCATTGCTCCTGTAGCTCTTTAAGGGCAAGTTTGAATTCCAGGGAGCACACATAAATTGTAACCATTCCCCCTACTGTAAGTCGCTTTGTATAGAAATACCATGTGAATATAGCATTAAACAGTTTAACTTTTGTATTTTCTTTCTAAATTAATTGTGGAGCTTTCCACTCTGCTTCAAATATGAGAGGGTAGATTAAGCTAATTAAATCTGAAAACACTCAACTTTTGCAGTAACATAGAAATCTGATGATAATTCGCCCGCAAATGTGATGGTTCCATATCAACCATCTTTAACTTCCAGCCTGGAAAAATGATGTGCAATGAATACGATTTTGAATGTGATGTGCCAGCAGAGAGGTGCCCATTGTTTTGTGCTTTTGTTTGCCAAGCCTCTTCGACCCTCCATGCTCTTAGCTTAGACCTTGGTCCATTGTGCTGGAAGAGGATGGCTTTTGTGTGCATTGTTCATTACTACATATCCAGAGTCTCTGGCTTCCCACTGCTTTTGAAGCTGTATTTCCTCCTCTTCAACAGGAACTTGCTTGAATGAGCTTGCATGTAAAGTGCCCCCCTCCTTGGACAATGTCTGCTCCCAGGTTCAGTCTTCCTGGCCTTGGAAGAGTGCTCACGTCCCTGACTTTATTGTTGCAGACATTTGCAATGTTGATCAGCAGAACAAGGCCGGCTATACTCCCATCATGCTCGCTGCCCTTGCGGCAGTGGAGGCTGAGAAGGACATGAGGGTTGTGGAGGAGCTGTTCAGCAAGGGGGATGTCAACGCTAAAGCCAGCCAGGTTAGCATTAGACCTGATTGTTCTTTTCTGAAGAACATCTCTGAGCAAGATTTTTCTCTAGATGAGGAAACATTTTTGTTTTTGTGACTCAGACACCAGACCTGGGCAAAAGATTATCTTATCTTTATGTCAGCACTTTGAGATTGTGTTCTAATGAAGAGTGCTTTATAAATTAATCGTATAATAATAATATGAATGGCCCAAGTATTCATTAAAATACATTTTTAATAGTTTTATGCTCAAATCTGTGGCGAGGGACAGATTTTTTAAATTACTAAAAATATGCTAAATCATGAAAAATATACTGGTTCTATTGATTTATATAGGAAAATAATATCTAGCATGCCTATTTTTGCAGCTTTCACAGACTAGGAAAATAATCAAAAATTTAAAAATAGCCCCTGCTGACGTGGTGAAGCTCAGATTTGGCCCTCAGAAGAAAATAATTACCTGGGCCTCTTCTGTACCATCTATATGCTATTAGTAGTTTGTATAGTAGTTGCTGATGGGATACACACTAATCTCCGTTTTGCCGTAACGCCAATTATTTTACATTCTTTTATTTCCCACAATGCACTGGATTTATATGCATAAATTATACATAATGGAATTGGTTTTGAGCACATTCTATTTATTCTCAATATAAGTACTTGAGTGAATGTTGCATGAAGGTGGCTTGGTTCATGGCTGACCCCTATGCTTTCGGTCCCCAGGCTGGCCAGACAGGGCTCATGCTAGCTGTCAGTCACGGGAGAATGGACATGGTGAAAGCCCTGCTGGTGTGCGGGGCCAATGTCAACATTCAGGATGATGAGGGCTCCACAGCGCTCATGTGTGCGAGTGAGCACGGCCACGCCGAGATCGTCAAGTTGCTGCTGGCCCAGCCCGGCTGCGATGCCACCCTTAGTGACAATGTGAGTTTCCCAGAGGCTAACATAACGACTTCCACCTCTGCCCTTTGGTAAACACAGGCAATTCATATTCACAGCAGCTTTAGCTGTAAGGTAACTTTGATTTCTGTGTCTCCGTGTATCCAGGATGGGAGTAATGCCCTGTCGATAGCCCTTGAAGCTGGACACAAAGACATTGCTGTGCTACTGTATGCCCATGTCAACTTTTCCAAAGCACAGTCCCCGGTGCGTGTGCCATCTCTTCTTCTGAGTATATGAGAAGGTCTTGCTCACTGGAGTGGTCATCTAACATCATTGACTATAACACACCCCAGCACCTGTGTTTAAAACCACATCCTAACCTTGAGCTTGTCCTCGGTGGCCGTAACTTGACTGCTGCACACTTTGCAGTTCATTAAACACAAATTTGTTTTTTTTCCCCACCTCTAGATTAATATCAGTCTGATAGAATGGCAATTATGGTGTAAAGAAAACATACCTTACATTTATGGGGCAGATGCTTTACTCTGAAGCAACTTACGGGTCAGCTCAAACAACAAATGCATTAGAGCTACTAAAAAACGCATCTGTATCAATACATAATACAGAAGTGCAGCATTATCGTGTGCAGTGTTGTGGCTTATGCAATATATTCAAAATACATATCATTGTACGATATTGGAGCGTAACAACACTGTGTAAATTTATGATAAGGCATTATTTAGAGAACCATCAGTCTTTCAACATCCTGAGCAGTGTCACGGGGCCATTGCATAAGCAGATACGCTAATAACCTTGTAATAGAGGCAATAGTAGCAGCTAAAAATATACAGTTTTTATCTGAGCTGTCAAAGAGAGCTTGTAACTGGATATTACACAGGATATCAGTTAATGTCTTTGCAGGTTGCTCAGTATTTCCAATCTCCTCTTTTCCCACAGGGGACACCTCGCCTTGGGAGAAAAGCACCCCCCAGTCCCACAGGGAGAAGCATGTTTGATTAGTGCATCTACTACTTCCTTTCCAGTTCCCCATGCTGCTATTGGTGCATGTTGACCTGAACAGATACTGAATGTATTTATAAGTAGATAACTTTGTGCCTGAGCTCACCAGCAATGATAAGCAGTCAGAAAGCATTATATTACGCATGTGCTAAAGACTATTTAAACTGGACAAAGATTCTTATTACTTTAGATACTGAAAGGCGGTATTTGGAAATAGCATATAGCTCATGTTGCCTCACTTGTGCCTATATATTCCATTTTATTTGTAGTTTATACTATCTCTAGAAAATAAGATGATTAAATCCTAAAGCATGCCTTATCATGTTGTCCACAGAAATGCTGTATGTACCAGATTGTTTTATTTATATATTTTACAGTATTAGCTTAAACTGTCCATTTAGTCATTGTTTTGGAGGATGCAATATTAGTGACATGGGAATTTGTCAGTTTTACACCACAACACACATTTTATCCATGTATATGTGTTTATAACGCATCAAATTTACATAAACATTACATAAACAACCTAATTTAAACCTTTATATACAAATTTTAAATGTATTTCAGAAATCATATTTTTACCCAATTCATATTTTTATAAATTTTAAGTGTAATGTGTATCAATTTTATTTTAATTGCTTATACATACAAGCTGTATTTCACTGTATATATGGTATTCTGAGGAGAAATTTGAAACACCATACTTTACTGTAGTATTTTATACATGTTTAGAATTTTAATATTTAAAGTACTTTGACACATTTAAATCTTAAGTGCCTTTAATCTGCTGCATAACATAACTGCTTTAAAGTGATTTTTTAAAAATCAGCATTCAGTCAGTTTTCTCTTAAATGTTGTAGACATTTATAATCTTTACAGAATGTCAAATATTTCTTAGATGTTGTATAGATCATTGTTTCCCTCTGCTGGCAGTTAATGGAACTTGGCTTTCAGTTTTCGGGAGAAAAAAGGCTTAATGGAGGAGGCCACCAGATTCAAATACTGTATAACGAAGCCTCACGATTAAAGATTCTGACATTGTGGTCAGGTCTGTTTAAGAGTTTCTGATGTTTTAAAGCCTGTTATTTAAGTAAGAAAATAGATGCATGTTCAAGCTGCAGTATTTAACAGAATATTTTGCTACCCACAGTCATGAACATGATTTCGAGTAGTAAAAAGACAGAATTCAGTGTATTTACCATGCAGAAAAAATGGTCACTGAACAATAAAAATTTCATTGTTCTATTTATAATGATATCAAAAACTTCTTCTTGAGAATACCCTGCCATTCCATAAATAAAACCTTTTTGGAATATTTGTTGTAGTGATTTTATTAAATAATTTAATAGACATGCAAAGAACAAAATGTGATTAACATCTGTGTGTAATTCATATGACTGACGCTGATTCTTATGGTGTGTGTTACTGTGACTCTGGAGGTCCTCTGTAAACCTGCATACACATTAGCAGTTAAAAAAAATATTGGTGCACAAGGTAAGTAAACCATATTATTGCCATTTGTGAAATGTCCGTATTATGTTGTGGTTACTTTTCTACAAAGTGGTAACTGTAAACTTAACACACTATTTTTATTTTTAACCTACCCGTAATGCTGACACATTCAGTTTGGCATTTGTTCTCGTCTGTACAGAATGGCCTCTCATTCACTTGTGTGTACAAATACCCACCCACTGTGCCACCTTTTCACAATCAAAATTAACAAGCTCCACGTATGTGGGAAATTTGCAGATAAGAGCAGTAGCATGACTCTCACAACTGGCAAACAGGAACTCACAGGTGCCTGATGGACTTTCATCCATGTACAGTAGGAGGACAAGGAACCACCTCAGCCTACTTTCCCACCAACCCCTGGGGAAGCAAAGCTGATAAGAGATAACATAACCAAAACCCATAGCAGGGCTAAACCATTTATGAGAACCTTTTGAATTAGGGGTGTCAAGTGAAAAGGAGGAGGCATTTTCATTTCGACAAAAATGCAAGAAATTGGTAAATAATGCACCATTTCAAAATTATCATTTGTAAATTCTATAAACATACTTGTTTAAGCTGTGAAGAAAATTAATTTGCGCTCTTTGGGTAATGATTGGCCAACTTTTCAAGAATTAGTGTAGCAAATATGTAAATATCTTGCAACAATGAATACCAAATCATATCTCTTTGAAATACTGACTCAAATAGACTAGCAGCTCACTATTGCCACAGTACACAGTAATAAATAATGATGGTGCAAATCATTCTAGCAGTAAATACAGTATCATACAAACAAACCTAAATACAAACATTCTTGCTATCCCCAAACTTCAAACCTAAACAGTAATACTATTGTGCTAATATTGACAAATTGAAAATTAGCCTGATATATTTTTTTTTTCCTTCTTCAAAATGTAAAAACATAACTGTAAAATCTGAAATTGCTATATTTTAGTATCCTCCAGCAAATACATGCTTGCTTTGTTCATGATGCTTCGGTGATATTAATGAAATGACAGGGTTTCCAGCTTCGGTCAGCTGGCTGGCGTGACATTTTGGATTAAAGTATGCACACTCATTTACACGTATGTAACAGTTTTACAACCTTGTACATTGTCTGTAAGGTTTGCAAACTACCCCGACGCTTTTTATGTAGCTAATATTAGGTTTATAATATAATAATATATTTGCCCTAAGATTTCTTGCGTGAGAGTTTGAAAGAGTGAGTGTCACACCAGATGCGTGAGAGTTGGGAGCCCTGCAATATAGGCCTAATTTTTAAAATAATTTTTTTTAACAGGGAAAAACGTCTGCAGTGTATGTGAAGCAGGCACTTAATTCCAATGAGTAGACCGTTATCTATAGGAGGACTGTTTGTTTATAACATTGCGGATCATCAGCCGTTTGAAAAAAAATGATCTAGGCCATTGGTGTACCCTTGCAAAAATCTTGTTGGCAGTTGAATTTTTTTGTAGGATTGAAGCGCTACCTATAGGCTATTCACATTTAGCCAAAAAGGTAAACGCATTTAAAATGTGAAATTATGGCTAAACATGCATCTTAACTTTGATTATTTTTCTTGCTATATTGTATTATATTTATATATTATCTATATAATCTGTACAAACTATACATAATTACTTAAACGTACTTAATTGTGTGATCTTATCTCATCTTTCTACCACGTTTCCTGATGAAACTCGCAGGTAAACTTGATATTAAATTAAGTACCCATATTATCTTTATATAACGAGGAACAGGGAGAAGAATAAAGTCCACATCTGTGCTTGCATAATCCTATGTTTTGCATTCAGAATGTAAGTTTGTAGCCGACCTTCTTAAATGCCATTACCAAGGTCAATAAAACCACGGCTTCAACAAAATATTAATCAGACATGTTTGGTTCGACAAAATTTTTATCATTTTACCGTCAACTGGCCCATTTTAATTCGCTTAATCTCATTTCTCGTTTTACACTTGATTTACCGCCACCAGACTAACGGTCCTACGGGCTACACGTGAAATGTCTGATTTGGGTTGCTGGTGATGGGTTGGTATATATGGCATGGGCCTACACGAGCCTAGTCAATCTGGTTAACTAATATTGGTAAAGGTAAAGTGGCAAAAGCAATGGCCACGGTGCGGGACGCCTGCCAGCGTGCAGCACAGACAGCCCGCCGGGCAGCCCCGGTTAGGGAGGGAGTACCGGGCGGTACCCCTGCCGATCCGCCGCGTGCCGCCCGAACGCGCCATAGCGCGCGCTTACTGGGCCGGAGCTCGCGCGGCACAATGCAAGCTTGTTGCATTGCAAAGTACACGACGTTGCTCCCGCATAAAGTCTCAGTCAGTCACTTGACCTTCCGGAAAAGCCTGTGGGTACTGTAGGTGGACTTGCACAACTACTCGATTATCGGTGTTTGGAATATTTTGGTGACGAACCCCTTCAAAATCATTTTTTTGTCCCACTCACTCTCAGATGAGCGACGACGAGCAGACGAAGCATCAAATGGAGTGTGCCAGGTCCCTGTCGCCACCGACTGGCAAGAAGCTGCCGCGAATGCCCAAATGCTCCCGATGCCGAAACCACGGCTTTGTGTCGCCTTTGAAGGGGCACAAGCGTTTTTGCAACTGGAAAGACTGCCAGTGTCAGAAGTGCAAACTGATCTCGGAACGCCAGCGGGTCATGGCGGCCCAGGTACAGTATGTGATCGCGGCTTGTTGGCGCGTACCGGGACTTCACTTTGCAATAAATACCATGGTTAAGGTAGGTTTTTATGGTTTTTCTTTGTCACCTATAGGTCAGTAGCTAAACGGCTATGAAATGCATGTGAAACAGGTACATAATTGTTATATAGTCACCTGTATCATCTTCTGCCAGCAAAGTACAGATTCCCTTGCTCTTAATTAATAGACATAGCTTTAAATACAGTTGTTTACCTTAACGGTAGGCCTAGTTATATTTGTTTACTTTTCAAGACCGGTGTTGGATACTATGTATTACACGGACGCGTTTTCTTACATGGAAGTCATTTTAGTTACCAGTACATATTTTACTTTATTTTGTTGCCTGCTTCTGTTTCATCCTCGTGCCAATCGCGCATACATGCAAGGTAGTGGGTCTATATATACTGAAGTCTTCATAGACCAAGTTTGTGTTTGTATTATTAAAATATAATTGGCTACTTAATTTGTTTAATTTAGAAAAGTCATCAAAGCATTTTAGTATACATTCATTGGTATGCCCTGTGTGTCTGTGCCCTGCGATGGACTGGCATCCTGGCAAGGGTATATTTCTGCCTTGTACCCTATTCTGTAAAGCACAGGCTCACTGTGAAGCATAGGCCCAGAAGTGATATAAATTCAGCACATGACCAGGGATCATTTGTGTACGGTCTCATTTCTTGCTGGCTCTCAGGTGGCTCTCCGAAGGCAGCAGGCACAGGAGGAGGAGATGGGAATCTGCAGTCCAATTCATCTGTCTGGCACTGAGCTCATGGTTAAGGACGAGGTGTCGAGGGACAGGGCCTGCTTCTTCTCTGTGGGGGAGAAGTCCCCACCTGCAGCCACAACGAGCACTGCCACATCCCCATCTGCTGCAGGTACACCCAGCCCAGAGTTCTGATGGGGCAAGTGCAGGAGTTTACGCTTTCCAGAGTAGCTGTCAAACCTGATATTTAAACAAAAGCTTTTTATATTTTAGGGCTTTTAGCATAATGTAAAATATTGCAATAAATGAAAATGTATTATATGCTTAGAAAGAGAACAGTGGGAGTGAAAAATATATATTTGTAAATAATAAAAATATGCAAATGAGTTATATGATTGTCGTGAAATTTAATCATAAAAAAAAAACCACCAAAAAACCAAATCATTAAGCTATAAATGTTTTCTATTATGGATGCAGAGCAGAAACACTTATCTTAGCAATTACCATAGCAGCCCAGCAGCCCTTGTGGAAGTAATCATTCAGCGGGCTGTGGGAAGAGGGCTGCTCTTTACACAACGATGCATTATGGAGGTGCTGGCATATCTGCTGGACACCGATTGCGGGCTGCCACATCTTGATCACTCCGCGCAGCGGTGGAAGAAACAGTCTGTTCTCGGTGTTCCGATAGTGCACTCAGGAGTGGAATACCACCAGCTAGGTCAAGGCTGCCCCAGTCCACTGATGACCAGCTCTGGTGACAGAATGGTACAAAAGGAGTTAGACACTGATTGGTTTTCTGCTACCAAGGTCCCGAGACATCAGTACAGGGCAGGCGTTTCATTTTATTAAAAAATGGATCAGAACAGATAACTGTAAATGGGAGGTTAGGCACACAAACGATGGCGTCAAATGTGAAAATAATGTCTCTTTTTTTGTGTTTAAAGTCTGTGTCTCATTTTTAACTTGGTCCATTCTAACAGGGCCTCAGTACCCTACCTTAGGTATCTGGTAGGTAGAACATGAGAAAACGTGTGAGCATCTGCAGTTCTGCCATTTATCACTAGAAGGTGGCATGTTTAATGGTATTTTTAAGTTAATTCGGTTTGTTTTTAGGTCCAGTTTGTTAGTATGTTGGAAATTTGTTTCTGATATTCTGTGCATATATTTATTGAAAATGATAAGTTATGGTTGAGAATTGGTTTGATTATTTAATACTTCACCATGACAGTTTTTTCCTATTAATACATTGCATTAAAAGAATAGTATTCTGGTGAGTGAAAATGAAGACATTGGTATTTAAACTGTGTATTGTCAAAGTTGACATACATTTTTTCTTTAATGTTTGTCCCAGTGTTCTCGAGATGGCAATAAGCTATAAATGTTTTCTATTATGGATGCAGAGCAGAAACACTTATCTTATGTTCAGCAGTATGGGGAAATCATTTGGATAGTTTGCAGTGAGACACTCTGTTCTTTACAGTGTATAACTATACAAGTTATTCTTCAAAGCACAAGTTAAAAGGTCGCTTAATTCCAAATAAAGAAGACCTCACATTTTAAACTGTATGCCATTTTCTATATATATAAAAATGAAAAAAAAATTGAAAAAACATACAAAATAAAAAAAATATATATTTTAAAAAGAGAGAAAAAAATCTGAATGACAATAGCAGGACTGCATAAGGTTCCTTGGTGGAGATGGGAGGAGTTCATATATATTGTTCTTTGTTCCAGGGAGTCGTTCCACTCTGGTGTCCAGCCCTACATCCACCAGCAGGGGGCACTCTGAGGGTACATCTGATGCTTCATACTACAACTTCTATCAGCCCTCCCGCTACCCAACTTACTACAGCAATCTGTACAACTACCAGCAGTACCAGGTGCCTAGATCAGCTGTTTGTCTTTATTGATCCTGAGCCTGAATGGCTGTCATGCAGGAATTCAATGTTCTATGCAAGCACATAAAACTGGCTTTTGATTGCTTTAGTGCTACCACTTTCCCCTGGTCTTCATTGTTCTGGCGGCTGCAGGTATTACAATGAAGAGGCAAAGATGAGTCCCATTATTACACATGTCATTATCTGAGAAGACAATGGAGGATTCTTATCTTGCAAACAATCAGACCTGCAGGGAGAAATTACATTTAATGGCATTATACCCTAGCCTCTCAAACAGAACAGCACACTGTACTGCCGTGGCTGTACAGTGTAAAAGGGGGCTGTCTTGTAACTAGGACCATGAATCTTTATAGAGGTTTCCAAAAGCAGTCCACAGGGGTAGGTGGTAATTAAAAATAAATGGGTCCAAACAAGTTAAATGACTCAAAACTTTATTTATGGCTTAAGTCTTTCCCTCTCGTATGCAGTTTGTTGTCCTGTCTGCTGTCCTGAATGAGGGAAAGAGCTTGATATCTGCCTGCTGTTAAAATACGGGCTGCTGGATTCACCAGTATGGGATAAAGGTCACTCTGCTTAATGCTGGAAATAGTTCCCCTGTGCGTACCTGAAATATGTGCAGTGTTAATGTGAAATAAGGGGAGACGATGACTGGAGCATGGAGAGGCTTAGTGTCCGATGTCTACTTCTCTTAAACAAGCTGGTGCGTGCAAAGGGGCCACTCCCCTTCACCCTATATATTGTTAACAGTGGCTGGTCATATACACACACACATACACACACACACACGCACACATGGGTTGATGCCGGGCTAATGTGGTGAAATGCTGATCAGCCGAGTACACAGGCGGGTTGTTGATGGTGGTTCCTGTCAGTCCGCCAGCTCCCTGTGTTTGTGTTGGCACACCCGCGGAGTGGTTGGCCTCTGCCTCCCCTCCAACAGCCCCAATGCATCCGCGATAGTGATTCTACCATCGTTCCGACTGACTGGCCGAGCACAGCAGGAAGGTGCACTGCCGTCATGCTGCACTACCCATGTACACCGTGTTTACATTTCCCCATTCCCCCTGGCCGGAACTGCAACTAATTCTGCCACAGGGAGCTCCTTACCCTCACCCTGCAGGGGCTATTAGCCCATATTAGTGCCTCTCACCTGTTCACTGTTGGCCAGAGTTACTGTAGGGTCCCTAAAGAGCTTCTCTGTCTCTTCCTGACCCTTTTATTCAGGGCGACTTTTTTTGGAAAATCATAAAGTCCCTGGAACAACTGGGGGTTAAGGTCCTTGCTCAAGGGACCAGTAGTGAAATCACTGGGATATGGACCCGTGACCTCCTGATCACAGGCACAGCATCCTAACCTGCTGATTCATCACAGTTACCCCACTCTCTGTCTTAAATACTAACACCAAACAGGGCCAAAAATCAATTACACTTCTTCATTAATTCCCCCGCTATTTTCCCATTACATTTTTTTTATTATATGAGCATTATCTTAAGTGCAGTTCTCTTGGTCATGTGAAGAGTTGCTTCCTCTCAGCGATAACACACATGACTGGTGCTGGCACCATGTTCCCCAGATGAAGGTCTGTACACATTTCAGTTATTTCATTAGCAAATGTATAATCGCAGTGATGCTCTTTGTAATTTTGTAACCTGTCACACTCTGAATATAAAGATTTTATCTTCCACCAATGTGAGCACTGACTGTCTCTTTCTGCCTTAATCACATATTTGCTCATATTTTGTGATACTTTCTACATTATGATGCTTTTATTTTGTCCACATTGAGGCTGAATGTATATAGGGGTAGCTAGTTCAAAATTCTGTATTGGAGAGTATGGGATACTTAATTTATTACGAATTCATTATCTTGATTGATGTTAAGACAGTCTTGTTTTGTCAGGGAGCTCATGTGTGATACCGTTTAAATGTATATTTATTCAGAAAGCCAATGTGAGTGTTTTATCGTATCATAACGCTTATAGGAGCACATTACATGGAGTGTGCTGGGGAGATTGATATTGTGAGTTTGAGTGCACCACTGAGGCAATGACAAATGGGATTTATGGTCGAGCAGAACAAACTTTGGCTTTAAGGAGAAGTATCGATGCACGTCTGTGTGAAGTAGTTATGTTGCAGAGATGCTGATGATTAGTTGCTAATGTGCACACGTGAAAGTATTTCAGTTTGTTGCTTAATGATAGCAGTGAAATAGTTTGTATATAAACACTTTCCGTTCAAAAAGTCAGATTTTCTAAATTTTCGACAAGACATAGATCGAGTAGTTCATGGTAAATATTTCAATTTCACCTTCAAGTCAAGCTTTTGTCTATAGAGCTGTTTTATATCGTACAACAATAATAGTATTGTATTGTGTAACAGTATTGTCTGTTGTTCCTTGCTTTTTCATTCTGACATCTTGGGCACTTTGTAACTATAGACAGCTGTCAGCAGGGCTGCTGTAGGTGGCATAAAAGTGGCCGTTTTCGCTACCGCTCCCACAATCAATCAAATGTTTGGAGCTAAAATATAGAAACACGATTAAAACAAAGAAACAAAAGGTCACAAAAGAGCATGTAGGCAGGAAAAAGGGAAAAATAACCTTCAGCAATTTGCTTTAACTTTGAACATTAAAGAAAAATCTATGTATTTAACTGATATTTATATTAAGCTGTTGCATAAGCTGTATTTTATTACTTGACTAATGGAATAGTTTAACATCTTCATGAAGAGATTACAAAGAAAAAGAAAGTTCCATTAAAGGAAAATCTTTAACCACTTTTCTGTGTGGTTGGAGTCTTCACAAGATCAAAAGTAGGAGGCACGATTGAAGGTTGCATTTGTTGGAATTCGTTTGCCATATAGATTTATAGTTTATATCATTTAAATGCAGTTTGCATGACTATCATCAGACCTTTGCTCTTTCACAGAGTTTGTCTGTTAGTTGCAGCATCATGGCAATAGAAATTAGCCCAACTGTAGAACTATACAAGATAGGACCGGTGTTTGTGTTCTCTTAGGACTTTTTCAAAGGATGTGATTTATTACTTTATCGATCTGTCATATATCAATGAAAAGCCTATTGTCGTGGCAGTGATGTCTGGATTAGAGACTATTTTTAGATGTTGCAAGATTAATGAAATCCTCCTGTAATTTATAGTTTAATGCTCCACTGCAATTTTCAGTTTGTCCAAACTTGTAGCAAAGTGCACTTGTGGAAAAAAGACAAAGATCGTTCTGTTTCCACCAGAAACCAGAATCCCCTTTAGGGCAGCTAGTAAACTTCAAAGACGGAACCTGATAGTGATGTGAAATCGAGGCCCCGTTCATCCCTGTGCATGAAACATCGGTCCTGACAGTGGAAACATGAAGCACGTAGATCATGGTGTCCTGAGTATTTGGGGGCGCAGTCAGATAGGAGTGAGGTACAGGGACCAATCTGCATGTATCCTGGGTAAAAACTTTTTTAATCTCCTCTGGCATCTCCTGTCTCCCAGTACACGAAGAGTTCTCTGCTGCAATGCAGGTAGAAAATGAAAATATAAGGGCGGTGCACATAATCCAGACGTCCGATGGTGCCAGATAAGGGCCTTTGGGGTAGGTAAAGCAAAGCAGCACATTAATAACAATGGTATGCTCTGATCAGGGAGATTGAGTTTGGCAGTCAGGGAGATGTAGGAAAAGTCTCACAGCAGAAGCTGAGCAAATTATTTGCAAGGTGTATGAACGCAGTTTGACAAAAGTTGTGCAATTTCTGTGTACATAAAGATGCTTCAATATATTGCTCAGCTGGAGACATTCCTCTGAAGTTTTCTTTTTAACTTTATTCCGTTCGTATCTGGTCCTAATCTGGTGATAGCTGTTATTACTTGAAAATATTTAAAGTCCACTTTGGGTTCTGCTATATTGCCCATGAGTAATGCTAGAAGTCAGTAATGTTTAAATAACCATTTATTAAGCTGTCAGGTAGGAAATTGATGGTGTGTACTATAAATGGTGACATATTACCGGCTGACAGAAATCAAATTCTATAAAAACAAAATTGAAAACCCTATCAGCCATCCACAGCAGAGCAAATGAGTTATTTTCAAGGCTCTGCGGAGATTGAATACAACTTGCCAATATTGTGTTCTGCTGTTTATATTAGAATTAGCTACTCCTTGGAACTCTACCCAAACAGGCAATTTCCTGAAGCTTTAGGATTTTGTTTTTGGTCTGACCACATCTTTAATCAGAACAATGTATAGCCATGACCATGATTGTAACATTAAGTCAAACCATACTTAACACAATTAATCGTAAAGTAGGTTTGGGTGGTATTTTCACTATTCCAGATTGAAGGCCGGTCCCCCATGATAAAAGTCACAAGCGGGAGCACAAAGATTTAAAAGTACCGCTGTATTCCATGTTATAGTAATGCAGCCCAAGCCTGAGGTAAAGACTCGATGAGTACTTGTTTATGCTACCGGTAAATGTTACATTTTGTTCACAATGTGTAATAACAGTGATAGTAACCAGTTTCATATGTGCATGTTCTTCTGCTTGCAAGGCTTACTTTAGGACCTTGTGGCTAATTAAACTTTAATTTAATGGTTTTCGTCATCTTAATTTATATGTGAACTGTTGAACCTGTTTCAGCAGGATATAGACTCAGGATATAGAAATTTCACAGAAACAAGAAAAAGAGGATGATGATGGAGTGATTATTGCACTGAGTGGGATTCTGGATGGAGACAGTTTTGCAGTCTTATATGGTAAGTGTTCATGCTGGGCTTTGTGCTTCCCTGTTAGGTGCCTGCTGAGGGCCGCCTGTCCAGCCACAGTGTGTCCCCTCAGTACCGCATGCACTCCTACTACTCAGCGGCCTCCTACCTGAGCCAGGGCCTGGCCGCGCCGACCTGCGTGCCCCCCATCTTCACCCTAGAGGAGGCGGCCAGTGAGTACAGAGCAGCTGCCCCCCCCTCACTTGCTCGCTCACTCGCTCACCCGGAAAGTTCTATTACATTTCTGCTGAGAGTGTGGGAAATCCACACAATGTGTGCAGTGCTACAAAACCAAAGAGTAGGACATTTTTTCCCTTTTCATTAACACTTTTTGTTTGGAAGTAAAGTTCTAGTGAGTAATTCATTATTGATTTAGCCATTTTACAGAGGTCCATACTGTTATTCTGCTGCTCGGTTTGGACAGGATGCCTGTCTATCCATCTTCTAATCGCTTATCCTGGAGAGCTTGTGGGGCTTAAATAGGACAGAGGAATTCAAATATTTGGACATTTTCGCATTGATATTCAAACTGCCTGGGAGACATTAACTGCTGGGTGGGAGAGGAGTCATGGGTTCTTTCACCTGTGGTTGTTTATGTGGTTCCCTTGACGATGCCCGTTGTCTCCCTATGTGGGTCCCTTTCCCCAAGTCAAGATGGGCCGGTCATGCACCATTACAGGAAAGGAAAACACTTGTGGACTGGGTGGTCCCACTTGTGACTAGCTAGTCTACCTGAAGCTCACAAGCCAATACAAGATTGTTTTTATGAGTACAGGTTTGCTGTGGGTGTCCTACTGCATAAATAAAGGGCAATAATTAGTATAACTAAGGCCAAACTTGTCCTATAATGGGCAAAAATAGCTATGAAGACTACCCTAATCTCTTCACAAAAATGATTTTTTCGATGACCTGTCACACTAAAACCTAGATCCATCAAGTAACTTTAAGGTCACTTAAAACAAAGCAGTACCCTTAAGTTCCAGATAAGGAGTAACCATGACATTTAGTCAAGAGGAACCTGCTAAAAAGGCGAATCTTTATGTGAAACATACATAGCAAAATGTTAATTTAAATTATTGCTAATTAAAATGTTAATTAAATGAAAAGTCAGTTTTAACATAGTAATTTGCGATCTTCAGCTTGACTGCAACAAAATCTTGTGTTTGCTGCTGGTCGCCAAGAGCAGACTTAAGATATTAAACGGATGAATTGATTAATAATCTGTTTTACTACCCTTCTTGATAAGCATGGTAAAACTTTTTATTAGCCACAATTTAATAAAATGATGTACTACTACGCTACTGAGAGTTTTATACTTCTCAGATAAACGTGATAGCTCACTGTCTGTTTGTGGAAACTGACAGCTGACGTGGCTACACTGTGTCATGCTGTTCATGCCCGGCTGTTCTCTTTATGACTGTTGCTGCCAGCCATTTTATGTGTTACTTGAAAAGCAGACTTTTTATGTACAAGGAGCAAGTTATTTGCAGTTACTATACTCATCCATTCGTCTTCCAGTCACTTTTCCTGAACAGCCTTATGGGAGTTATTAGGTCTCATGATTAAAGTCTCATGTGGTTAGGTTTATTGGATATGTTTCTATATAAATATGTTGGAAAAGATGGGTTTCTTTGCAAGAAAGCTAGGAAACTTTATTATTTACTTTTTGATAAGCAATAGAAAGTCAAGGTAGCTAAAGCAGGCCAGAACTATTCCTGCTTCCTGTCTGCAAATAGTAATTTTAATCGATAGTTGCTAAGAGATTTATTTTGACGATTTAATAGTGTAAGACTGAATGAATAGTTTTTTTGAATAGTCATTTTATTGAAACCCATCAGTGATCATTGTGCCTGTTTATCTAAATCAGGTGGGGCATTTACAAGAGCCCCACTCTGTAGGTTTTTCAGAATTCAGCCTCTGGTACCTCAGATTTTAATTTATGTAGGCAGTTTTCCTTGCTTATTAATTTGCGCCAGTTCGTTTTCTTTCCAGGGTGGTATGGATGAAGTGTTTTCATATAAATGGAGATATGTGCCACTTTGAGGTAACATCATTGCATTTTGCTTTATTTTTATGTGTTATATTATTATTTGTGCTGTGCTTAAGCTGTAGTAGGTTGCTTTAGCTCAAGTGATGTGTTTACCAGTTAGTGAGGGTTTAGCCATTTTTAACGTCATTTTTAAACAGAAAATATTCTTAGACATGAAGAGTCAGACATGGAGCTAATATCTTGCCATTTAATTTTCTTTAGATCTCGATTTTCACTGTTAAGCTGTGTGTGTGTGTCAGTGTCCTTGTACATGATGTCCACCCACATGTACAGACACCTTGACAATGACACAGACCGAAGATTTATATTTAGGATTTCTTTCCTCCCCATTTACAGTACATTGCACCAGAAAAAAATACAGTACTATACTTACAGAGTACCGTATTCCAGAAAGACAAAGAGACAGACAAATCAGGCAGAAATGGTGTGAAGATGCACGGATGTGTCACTCCAAAGCTCGGCTTGAATGATTCATGGTCTGAATGCACGCTGATGCAGATATGTGGTGGTTGTGGGGTGAGCGGTGACCTTGTGCGACTGTGCAGCCCATCACTGGCAAAGATTAGCTACCCCTGCTGTGTTAGATCATCTGCTTTGGTACTTCTGCACAAATGTAGTAGATTATCTGTGACTCTGAGCACTGTTCCATAGAGCTGTATGCATGCAATGACGTCCGGGAGAATAGCATTCGCTCCATTTCCCTGGGCATTCCTGGCGTATTGTTGTGTACTGGGATTGATGTGTTTGTGTTGATCTTGCTCTTGTAGATCATGTGTCGTGTTCTACAATCAGACTGGCCCTCTGGTGATTTTTTTAGGGCACTGGGAGAATAGGCGAAAAGTGCCAGTGGGAGATTCCATCTGTGTGCAGATGAACCTGCATGTTTTATTGATCTTTTAGTCTCGAGGATTTAATTAAAATTTCTTTTCTTTATGGTTTAGCTAAAATTACATTAGAAGCGCTGTATTGATTGTCTTGCCTGGTTTTACATTTACTTTCTTTACTGTACTCGCTGTGTCACACTGTGGAGAGTTGGGGCACAGATGCTATTAGGCTTGGGCTGGGATATGTGGTCCCTTTTAGCATACAGACAAGGACACACATCCTGTAGAGATATGTGAAAGTCCAGCAATCGTAAAACAAATCTGGCCTGCTAGAACAGGGGAAGAGATTGATGCTAAGAAACTGGGTGTGTCAACTTTGGAAGAAGTGGGGCCAAGAATGCAGGAAAGGTAGAGAAAATACCTTTCGAAGAGGTTATGGCTTTGCGCAGAGGAGCGAGTTTTAGGAATATCAGGCTATTGATAACCATTTATCCTCAGAGACATGTAGATAAAAGTGGGAGAAAATGGTACGCTAAGATTTACACATTATGTACTGATTATTTAGTCATAAAAATACATCACCTCTAAGTCAAAGAAAAAAAAAGCCATTAATAAAAAACAAATTGTAAATAATTCTTAGCTGTGGATCTGGTACTCCTTTCATTGTTTCACTATGAGACAGTAAATTTTCCACAAAGCCAATAGTTAATTAAAATGTGACAGTAAGAGCTGAAAGGTAAACCACATTGAGGTGTATGATTCGATTCAGCCAATTCTTTGCATCTAAATCAAGATACTTTTTAAAAAATGTTTTTGGGGAAACAGTTTGGTTATTCTTACAGTTAGGAGACACTGACCCCCTCCTGTGAAACCAGTTGTTAGAGACGGTGGCCTTGACAGAAACAGCTTCAGCGAGGTCCGCAAGAAGCTCATATCCATCCCCTGACCAAATATGGGGTGAAATAACCTTCAGGAGTGCCGGGCCGTCCTTCTGCCGGCCCTGCCGAAAATTGCCTCTTGAGTTAGTGAGCGGGAACAGTTAGGATTTATAAACAATGATGGAGCTCGTCATGCGTCTTTCCCCATCCGTCACGCTGGCAGAATGGCGGAGGCTTGAAGTGTTCTTCATAAAAACCAGCTCTCTGTGAAATACGCCCCTGCGCCGTGTTTACTGCGGGACGCTCGTCGGCAGCGGGCCACTGTAAATCCCCCGAGGCGGTTGACGCGGCCATATTTCACCCGCCGCCTCACGCGCCACACGCTGCCGATTGAGGCCCCGGCATCCTGGATGAGGTGCCCTTGTTGAGTTATGTAGAAATTTCAGTGTTATACGAGGCAGTGGCATTTTCCCATTGTTAGTTTTGCTTCCTTTGTTGGGAGAAAGTTTTTTTTTTTCCTGAAATGGGACCGTATGGCTTTCCCTCAGTAAACTTTGTCTGTATATCCACAGTCTGGTATATCAACAGTGAGGGAATTTATCATGGAATTGCCTTATGATTAACCCTTTGTAATTGTGCTGCTATCTTTAGCTGTGTTTCATATACCGATGTTCGTCCACTTAAAATGGTGATACCCATCATAAGTTGAAAATATCGCAAGTCAAATATGAATACGATATGATCAATAAATAAGTAAATAAGTAACTACTCACTGAATTATATATGTTAAACACAGAAAAAAACACCATTCTTAAACTATTTTTGAGACGTTTATGCTAGCAATTGCTTCAAAGGCTGAAAGCGTGGCTGGCGGGATGCTGCCATCGGCTGGAAAGAATGATATGGCATACCGCTAGCCCAGGAACAGGAAGTTTGATTACTACTGAAACGCTATTGCATAAAAGTCGAAGTATTGTAAAATGAGGACCATCTGTGAATATTTAATTTGACGCAATAATAGTGTCCGTAGAGTGGGGAATAAGCTTTCTTTTCTGCTACTTGGCCTCAGCCACTAACACTAGTTGTTGCTTAATGTGTCATAATGCTCAGGATGTCTGTTCAGCCTAAGGCAAACACGTCCAGGTCGACCTCTCGCAATCCCCATGACTAACAATAAGCACTCTGCTACACTGCTATGGATTGCTGAAACATGACTTTAATTGCCTACTACACACTGTTGTACTTATTTAATGTGATGTACAGCATCTCCATTAACACTTGCCTTAAGCTATAGAAAGATTCAACAGACAGGTAATAGCCTTTGTTTTATGTCCCCATCTACAAATGATAAAAGTCACATGTCTTCATTTGCTGTGAAGCAGAAACTCTGTCTCGCTGTGTAATATTTGTGATTGCTCTGCAATTGTTAATTGTTTTTTGTTTGGAGAAAAACAGTTGCAGCATCACTAAACTCCTGAATTGGTATATCTGGCTTGTTTACGCTTGTTATTTCCTTACCGTAAATAATTCCCTCCAATCATCGATTGCCAGTTAATCTCTAGGATGTTTCGACAGATCAGATGGAAGACCTAAACCTTGAGCAGTGATCATCTGGGGTTCATTGAGCATTGAGGGTTGATGGGATTATTACCAGATATAGTGATTTAGCAGTGGCATGCGACACTTCCCAATGACATGTTCATTCCGGACAGATTAGTTAACAGTGCAGGGTTAGAGGTCATTATGTTTTAATTAGCCTCTGACCCCACTGCAATTACCTCTGTCAGTGATCACAGACCAGTGGGTACACTTCTTAATGGAGTGATAATGGGAATTTAAGCAACCCACCCCTGCAGGGTGACACAGAATAGTGTTGAAGTCCGCGGGGTTAAAATTATAGGGGTTTAGCTACTCTTTTGTTACTTTCTTGGTCTCCGGGAAGACTTCATCCTTTTGCATGGACTTCCGTCCTACTTGGAGGGATATGTAACTGTGACTGTGTTAATCCCTTTTAATACTTGGGGCGCATCGCTTTCTTCCAGCAGTATTGACTCAGAAGCATCTGTGTCTGGTTGAAGGACTATCCCTTGCTGTTTGACAGTTTTCCACACCATTAAACCTCTGCACTGCCCTAATGACCATCAGGCCATTGTTTTGGTGAACCTCGGTGCTCTCAGGGGCTGTCTCCAGTCAGCTGGCCTATGGGTGCTGATGACAGAAACCCCCCTCTGCCTTCTGCCCTCTAACCTCCCCCTCAGATTGTGGTGTGGTCTTCAGTACAAAACAAACCACTGGCAGTTCACTGGCATTGCACATATTACTGTCTGTAAAAAGTAGTGATTTCATAGAGATGTTTCTTCAATAAAATACTTTGTCATACATTTATTGACATTTTATCTCAGTCAAAGTGGCTGATGAAGCAAAAATATATATATGAGCGCTTTCTTTAAAATATAATAAGTGAAAATGAATACCAGTGCCAACAGTCCAGGTACCTGCAGTACCTACAGCCATAGAAAAATCTGCTTCTTATAAGGTTTTTAATTTAATGTTTTTAAATCATTTTTTGTGCCATTGCCATTACTCAAAATTACTAATTACTAAATTACTAAAATTTTTGATCCATGTTATTTTTTCTTTTAATATTCCTATAGTTTTATTTTACAGAATAGCGTATACTGTGCCATTTACATGTATGTGCATGGTGAGCTTGTGTGTGTTATATGTACAATACATTACACTATGTGACACAAATTTTGTTCCTGGACAATACATGTTATTTCTTAATTGCTTATGTTGTAAAAGTATAGAAAATGGCCTTTATTCCCTTTAAACTTTGCTTTTGTGACCTGGATAATGAAATTTAGAAATTAACCTACTTTCCATGTAAAAATGGG
>JAAGVU020000113.1:13167091-13196549 GCA_011763525.2 Mormyrus iriodes | reverse complement strand
ATACTTTTACAACATAAGCAATTAAGAAATAACATGTATTGTCCAGGAACAAAATTTGTGTTACATAGTGTAATCAATGACAAAGCCTTTTGCCATCACCTCAATCAAATGGTTCTTATAATTGCTAACGAGCTTTTTGCATGTCTCCACTGTTTGGACCACTTCTGTTTTGCAAAGATCTCCAGGTCTTTGAGGTTGGACGGTTCCCTTGCCATTACGTTGGTCTTCAGTTTGCTCCACAGATTCTCGATGGGATTCAGGTCTGGCTGGGCCACTCCAAAATGTTAAGATTGTTTTCTGTTAACCATTTCTTGACTACTTTGGCAGTATGTTTTGGATCATTGTCTTGTTGGAAGATCCAGTGCTGGCCAAGGCCAAATTTTCCTGCAGGCTGCTTTCCTCCAAAATCTTAATGTAGTTTTCTTATTTCATGATGCCATTTACTCTGACAAGGTTGCCTGGCCCATTGGCTGAAAAACACCTACAAAGCATTACATTCCAACCACCATACTTGACTGTTGGGATGGTGTTCTTGGGGTTGAATTCATCTGTTTTTCACCAAATGAAAGCCAGGTCCCTGTGTCCAAATAATTCCATTTTCATCTCATCCAACCACAGAATTGAGGACCAAAAGCTTTCTTCTTTGTCCAGGTGAGCTTTTACAAAGGCTAGGTGAGTTTTTGGGTGCCTGTATTGGAGAAGAGTCCTCCTCGGTTGCCGTTCATGGAGACCAGCCTTGTGCAGTGTCCAATAGAGCGTCCCTGTGATGTTGGTACCAGAATTGCTCAGGATTTGTCAGGATGGCCTTGGTGGTCATCCCTGGATTCTTCTTGGCCTCATACACTACCATTCTTGCCAGTGTGGGGGTCACTTTTTGCTTCCTACCATGCCCTCTAAGATTTTTCACAGTGTAGATCTCCTTGTACTTTTTGATTATGCTTTGCACTGTGGCCACTGGCACTTGGGAACACTTGGATATGGCTTTATAGCCTTTCCCCATCCTGTGATTATCCACAATGTGCAACTGGAGGACCTCACTAAGCTCTTTGGTTTTAACCATGACTTGCTGTTGACTAGGAACTGACTAGAGAACAACTGCATCAGCTGTTCTCATTTTATAGTTGATTTGAATTCTCTAGAACATGGTGGTAATTACCAGGACCATTTGAAATGGTATAGAAATTTGCATTTTCTCAAAAATTTGCACAACTTCAAGGGGTATGAATAATTTTGGACATGACATTTTTCATAAAAATGTAAAATAAACATCAAAATATTTTTTTTTCCATATATATCTTTAGCACAACATCTGACCATCTTTTGTCAGATGCTTATGCCATTTCCAGCCAGGAGAAACCTATTGGTCAAATAAAAACTCACTATAGATCAATACTTGGTGTGAGTATGAATAATTTTGGGCTTGACTATATATATATTTGTGGCTGTAACTTGTCAGTATTTACAAATTTTAATGCTTGTCAGACTAATTCCCCTTCTTCTTAACCACATTGGTTCCGGTATTGGTTATAAAAATGTAAGTAAGGTTTGCATCCATATAGTTCTTGGCTTTTTTATCATCAGTTTGAGGGCTAGGAGATGTTGTGGTATAAAGGTATGAGTAATCCTTGTGAGCCATCATTACCTTACAGAAGTGCTGGGATCCAGCATGTGTTTGCTGAATGTGACTGTGTTGATGTCCTGTGTTACTGCAGTGTTTCCTCATGGCAACAGCAGTGAGTCTGGCCCAGCCTGCCTGTCGATCAATTCCCTGGTGACTTCTGAGGCCAAGCAGGAGTGCAACAGCAGTTCTGAGTCAGGAGCCTTTGCCGTGGACTCGGGCATCGAGGGGGCTGTTGAATGAAGCACCAGGGGATGGAGAGAAGTGCTGGAGTCTAACGACTCCCTGACCAGAAATACTACCGTCAGTTACTGAGTATAGCACTTGCCTTAAGGGGTTTCTCACTTTTTTGTTAAATTGTTATACTATTGTTTCTATTTCCTTAAGCAAATGAAACCTTTTTTATGCTTGGGAAGGAACAGAATATGAGTGTTTTGAATCAGCTGTATAAAATTTCCTACATGTACTTTAAAATAGCACTGCTGATAATGGTTCTTTCTAAAGCGTTTTATTTCATTGAAATACTAACCAGGTCACTTCAGGAAACACTTATTTGTAATATTCATGTAAATGTTGGCTAAAAAGAAAAAAATTCAAAGCATGTAGTGGTCAAAAGAATCAGCAGCTGTCAATGCCGATTTGAAATGTATTCAAACTTTCAGTACTATTGTTACAAGCAATGTTTTGTTGTATATATGACACACCACGTACCCTGCTTTGGTTTGTTATACCTGCAACACTCAAACTGAATTTTATTAACAAAGGTATTTTCAGGTTTAATTTGAATTTCATGTTCAGGCATTTACTGTTTTTCTATTATGGATCAGAATTCTTCATTTTATGGTGCACCTTCAATTACACAGTATATTTTTTCAAACTGTAAATTGTTGCCAAAGGCATTTTTACTATTTTTAGTGTATTTTGCTTCAATCTGGACTAATTCTTCCAACCAGTCTTCTGATAAAATTAATACGTCAGCTTCTTATTATGAACTATATTGGGGGAAAATGGACTAATAAGTAATTAGCTATATATCCTAGGTAAGTTTTATTTTAGAAGGATTTCTGCACTCACCATGCCAGACTTAGTAAGGTCACCTCACTTGTGAAAAGGTAAGCTACATTCTGGCATTATAATTCAGTTTAACATGCTTGCTAACATCTTGTCATAAAATATCCTCCTGCTTGCATTGTCATTGAAGGACAACCCCTGACAGTATACAGTTCAGTGGTAACATGAGTAGCAACTTCACTCGGTTTAGTTTTATATAAATAATCACATGCATGCTTACTGACATTTTTGTTGTGAATGGGCCTGTTTTTATGGACATTTACAATGCAGTTGTGTGGTCTTTTGTGCTTTGTTTATGTTAACCACAGCAAATTAACAAAATACATAAATATACTTACAGTATCCTAGAAGACTTGTTTCAGTGGTTGAATTAAAGCAGCCAGTGTTTAATGTTCAGTTATGTTTTGTGACTGCGGAGTTTGTCAAAATAAAAATGTATTTCAGTTTGTTTTGGGATGTTCATATGAACTGGAGAAGAAAATAACTTGTATTCTCTTTGCTGTGTGCTTTTAAAACATCAATTTGTTTTAGGCCCATCTGTTGTAATCAATAACCTTACCATCTTGTTTTTTATTAAATCCACTTACTCTTAATTTCATCCACCAGTGGTTTTAGAGAGAATAATGTGGTTACCTATATAGGTTTGACATTATAAATCATTTCTTGAGACTGGATTGTAGGGCAATATTGATTGATCCTGATATATCACAGAAATTTACTGTCACTTCTGTTTTCAATTAAAGATACAATCAGTCAGATAATGACTTAATTTGATTTTACGGAAGATTGAGTTTTATCGCGTGTGGCTTTATGTTTATTTAAGGAAGACAGTTTTATTATAGTTGTCACGTACTTCCTCTGAAGTGCTGGATTCTTCTGTTGTTTCGCCCAGCCTATGTATAAGTTCACGATATAGTGTCACTAGATTTTTTTTCTCTTTTCACGTGCTGGACAATGAATCATGCTTCGTGCACTGTAGATAAAGCCGAATCCATCCCACAGACAGAATCCTGAAAGCTTGCTGACATAATGGTAAATATAAGCACTGTTGACAGTGCGAGTTAGATGAAGACTGTCTTTTCATTCTATAGGTTTTTACATTAAACACTATTTTGTTCTGAATAGAGCTCACTAGATCAAACAGACCTTTAAATGTTAATAACCGGGAAACACTCGAACGCCAAGACCAAATTCTTAAAATAGCCGTGCAATTTTGTAAACGTTTATGTGTTTAATACACTTAATTTTTTATCATAGAACGATACGCCTATAGAAACAACAGTGGATGATTGCTTATAATAAATCAGTCTCTATATTGCTGTTTCCCAATGCGGCGACCTTGAATAACATTTCACCTTAAGTTTGTTTCCATTTTAATTGAGGTCAGTGAAGCTCAGAAAAACGCCCTTTTCTACTTTAGTGTGACCTTCTTGCTGTATTGTGTTAATTGAAAAGTAGATGAAAGTTCTAAAAACTTTTGCAAATTTCGCGGTGTTTGTTCTGGGTGGGTTGTCGTAATTGCTGCTGTCTAGAGAGCTTTTACGCGTTTTAGTGCGTAATCAGTGCTATTCAGGGCCAGCACATTATTAACGCACAGTCTACATATATTAAAGTGATACCCACAAATGAAAATAGGAATCTCCGTTAGTACTTTAATAGGGTTTATTTTACATGCCCATAAACACCCAGAGGCCAAAATAATTTTAAGGTGAAAGGAGACGTTGCTAATTTGAATTGTTTACTAGGACAGCAAATCGAACCATTATTCCATAAATTGCATTATATTTATGCAGTTTTCATTTAAATATGATAAAGATTTATGGGTGAATTTAAGAATAAGGTGGCAGTATTTATCCACCAGCGCTGCGGGGGTGTCATTTGTCATGGCATTAAACTTTTTGATGGTCGTGTCGGTTAAAAAGCCATCCTGTTCCTAGTTCAATTATTTGTTTTGTAATGTGATTTAATATTATTAATGTGGTTTAGGTAGTGAATATTTTACTGTTATTTTGCTTATATAATGCATCTCTTGGAATCCAAAATAGAAATGTTTGATTATTTTTATAAAATTATTTTGCAGTACCATCTCCAGCTAATGCAAAGTTAAGCTCCTAATTTGTGGCTTCGTCGGGGTCTTTCTCTATCATCACGTTTCTGTGGATGCGAGCTTCACAGAAATCAACCTTTCGCGATATGAAACTCCTGTTATCATTTACTGCATCCAACGTCTAACGCTAGTCTTTCATTTCATAGGTTTGCCGCTCCTCCGACAGGGCGGTCCCAGTCACTGGTACGCAGGCCTCTGTTGTGGTCTATTTATAGGCTTATATAAATGTATAAAATGTCACCATCCTGCCTACTAGTCGATTGTACAAGTCTGGCAATCCATTCACGTCAGGGCTTCGTTAACAACATATTATGTTTAATTTCATTATGAATTTTGTATTTATTTGTTTGGTTGTTTATTTTAACCGAATTAAATACTTAGATGCTCCTTTCGTCATGTTCTTGATTTTTATATCGAATGCGTATTAAAATAGTGTTAAAAAGGTTAGTATAGATTGTTGGGTAGTTTCTTTGTCTATATGTTTTTGCGAACAAGCAAAATTATTTTGACTACTACGAGTTATCTTGGGCCATTCATCTAGTTTTTTCTAATTTTCTAGCTAAGCACCGGTCCGAAGGAACATCATTTTAAATAAATTGTGTTCGAAGTTTATTTTGATAGGATAAAAATACTTTTATTTGTTTGTTTGTTTATATTTTGTCCAGTGAAGCCTTGGTAGGATTCATGGAATAGCAAAGACAGAATATCACCTCAAAAAATGTTACAGCATTAACCCTGTGGGTGAAAGGTTCGGGAATGCAGCGCGGTGGTTCGGTTTATGCCGAAAATGTGGGGCTGCCATGTGTGTAGCTTGTCACAGCTTTGTGTTGCATCAATTGAGGAGTAAAGGAAAATTTCACAGCGCAGATGTCCAGCAATAATTCACAATCTTGAAACACACTGGTTACACCCACTTTAATTTAACCGCTCACCACTCTCTCAACCAAAATTTCCTTTTTCTTCGAGCATTACACTTAAGCTTAATAATATATTCCTTATCACAAAACAATTTAATTATAAAATGGTAATAGGCCTATAGTTTTTCACACAACTTTAACAAAAAAATGAAATAGTGGTACAATTCACTTAGGCCTACTGGAAGTGTTTATTAAACAGGCGTCATGTATAAATATAACTGTTATATGCTTGCAGCCTATTTGTTTGTTTGTTTTAGGATCTCACATATTTACGTAGATAAAATGATCATAGTTTTATCCGAATCCGCAAATCGGATTTTGTAAACCTTACTGAACAGCGAAGTAACTTGTTGGCTGCCGTGCTCATTATATGTCAGGGAAAAAATATATGCTTCTCGGTTATATGAAGAACTAGGCCTATATATACACACCTACGCATATATGTATGTATATGTATATGTATGTATTACATATCCAGAGTATATGTAACATTTCAACAACTTATTAGTTGAAATTCACCAATTAATATAATATCGATTGAGTGAGTCGTTTCACATTCAAATTCAATTAAATTATTCTAAGAATATGTAGGTATGTTCATGAATCGTTTCATATATATATATATATATATATATATATATATACGCACACACACACACAGTGTATTCTGTTAAACACCTACAAACATCGAAACAGCTGAATTGGTTAATCTCACCTAAATTGTTGAAATGCAATATATACTCTGTAGGCGGATTATTCCCAATAAAATGTTGCCTTATTTTCTTTGTCAAGGAAATTTAAATTCCAGTATAACATTTTGAATCTGTTATTAGAAAAAAAGTTTTATTTTAAATAGGCCTGCTTAAGTTATACTTAAAATATTAAGATATGCATAAAAGCCGAAAAAAAGTCAATCACGTACTGCTGCTACTCACAAGCGTTACACACATCTGTGAAAATAGCAATAAGGGAATAAAATCGTCATTATAGCCCGCTTTATTTAGGAAAACTGTATTTTAAGGAAAACTAAACCAAACGCTAAATGCCCGGCTGCCGTTCGAAAGTTGCCTATAGGAAAAATGATTTTATCCACTCTAATAATGGTGATATGAAGCATAAACATTTATTATACAGAATTGGTCTCTACATATCCCCTGCAATCTCGCACTCCCACCTGCAAATTTACTCGCCATGTGCAGAATTCGAGCACATTATAGTCACGTTAAATATTCCTGTGCTATTTTCCAATTAAAAGATTAATAGCCCTGGAAACGGAGCTCATGTGGTGAAGTTTACCATTATGGTTCCTATTCTTAAAGGCGTTATGCTAGGATCCCATTATTTGCTTGAATAAACCTTTTTAATGAGCGAAATGGGACTTGCAGTTTAGTTGTTGTGTTTTAATATGCTAAGGGTTAAGGACATTTCAGCATCAAACAAACACCTTTTTTCTTTTTTTCATCATACACGTTGTCAAACAATGAAAGATCCAAAGGCCAGCTACCGTTTAGCCCGCCATAATATTACAAACCTATATCGTTAATGTATATAACAGTATGTAAAGTTAAATCGCAATTTCTGTTATAGACAGCTGAGGCAAAATAATTTCGTATATAAATATATTGAAAAAGATATCACTTACTTATAAGTAAAATGACATTAAATATTGGAGACGGTTAGTTAACAACAAAATTAATTAACATTTATTTCACATTCACATAACTACTGTTGATTAATAGGCACAATAAGCTATGTCCAGTATGCATGAGATTGCAGTTGTTCACTTCGGGTTAAAAATGGCTCATGCTGTAGAATTTGCAGCTAACAATTTAAAACAAAATGTCACATCGTATGCGGTTTTTAAATTCATATTCTAATTTGAAAGAACTACCTTCATTAAGCTATTATAGCACAATGTTCCTGAATTTCAGATTGATAGGTGGTCGGTGTTGTAAATCGCGGCGACCAAATGTATTTACAAAACTTACGCTGATTAACTCTTAGTCAGGCCTCCATGGCCATTCATTTATTCCCATTTATTCAATAGGAAAGCCCTTTAATTCGAGTAATTAGGGGTCTTGGAACTTAAAAGGCTGTCAAAGACCGGCCAGTTGTGAGGCCGTTAACACCTCTATCGGACTTAAGGAATAATAGGCTACGATATACCTCCTAAAATAAAATTCAACTTGAAAAATTTTTAATAAATTATATGTCATAATCAAGACATTTTTTAACAATGGAATACGTTTTAAGCTTATGCCCTGGCCGACAATAATAAAATCTAAAAACAAAGAAAAAAAAACCTATTTCAAACTTATTTCGTAAATATTATTATCTATATGACCAAAGGTTTCTGTGATTCTTCAGAATGTATTGAAAAGAATGCAGAGAGTCTATAAATCTCAGTAATATACACCAGGTAGGTGTGCTTTGACGACTAACAGACCGTAGCAATTGCGATAACCAGTTACAATACACATGACAACTGCTGTGGATTGGGGTTGGATTCTTCAACATAAACAACGGCTGTTTCAAACACTCCCTTTAATGGATTCGTAATCATTCGCCATAAAGGAAGAGAGGAGGAGCAATCCTTGGTATATCACTGTGATCTCTTCTGCGAATGACACTCTGTGGAAAGTGAGATGTTTAGTAACTTGGGTCTATTAACGTTTGTTATAACGTCTGATGTTCTGCGTTATCACTAGAAAACCGATCAAACTTTTAGTTTTACCAGGCAGCTTTATGCGCGTAGGGAAGCACAAGGCTTGATCTCCTACAGCTGTCAATATTGTGTCGTCCTGGATCAGAATTTCTAACAAAAGTCAGAGACAAATGAATGGCTACGGATCACCGTATCTGTATATGGGAGGTCCAGTCCCTCATCCAAGAGCACCTATTCAAAGGACGCCCAAGTGCGCTCGATGTAGGAACCACGGGGTGCTGTCGTGGCTGAAGGGGCATAAGCGTTACTGTCGTTTTAAAGACTGTACTTGTGAAAAATGCATTCTGATTATTGAAAGACAGCGAGTGATGGCTGCCCAGGTTGCTCTTAGAAGGCAGCAAGCAAATGAAAGTTTAGAAAGTCTTATTCCGGAAACGCTGAGAACTTTACCAGGACTTTCGGTGTCTGGGACGGACGAAGGCAACGAGGGGCCGCCGCCGCGCATTGGAGGAATGGACATGAAGTGGGCATCAGAACAGTCTTGTAGCGCACAATCTACAGCAGGTAAGATGGAGTGAGTGATGTTTTCGATTTTTCCAAATATTTAAGTAATGGTCGTGAATTTTTTTTTGCCTAACTACTAACAGCTACACTATACTGGCAATTATAATATTTAACAATATAGAACTAATTTAATAATATTCACATCATTAATTTTTTAAAATTATTTTTAAAACACTATATGTCGATATACACAATTATACCAATGTTACGGCGTAAAGACAACGTTTAAAACTTGTGTTAATAGGTACAAATCCCGATGTGTCTGCCCTGAAGAGGATTCTTTTAAAGAGAAAACTGTTTAATAATAAAAATTTAAAAAACAGTGAAGATGTACACAAATGCTGCTTATTTACTGAATATATTTTTGAAGGACATGTAGGCACTCAAGTAACAAACATATGGAGTAAAAATATTTTAAATCTTTTTTTACATTCAAACATTCAAACGTAGGCCTAAATATTGAAATAAAAACATTTAAAATTTTTCATTCATAGTTTTCAATGGCCTAAATTTGTACTCAGATAGAAAAAAATCGGTTGAAATCGTATTGTAATATGCTGTTTTAATTATATTTTGTTGTGGGAATTCCATCCTATGTTTAGTACGACCTTTCTATAAATGGAAGAAAATGCCTATTTTGTATGATATCGAGTTCGACTATTGAAATTAGCAATATTCTTCCACTTTTTTAATCTTATGACAA
Source organism: Mormyrus iriodes (assembly GCA_011763525.2). NCBI lineage: Eukaryota > Metazoa > Chordata > Actinopteri > Osteoglossiformes > Mormyridae > Mormyrus > Mormyrus iriodes. Next base: position 13,186,904 of record JAAGVU020000113.1, on the reverse strand, counting down.
ACTTTTTATTAGTCTTGTCACGGAAGACTGTATACATTTTATGAAACTGCCCGAATAGAATTTGGACTCAACGGTAGCGTCGGAAATTAGTTGTCTCATATTAGAAAACATTACATTTAGTGGCACAGTGTGGTGATCGACTTTAATCGCGATGACTTTGGGCGAAGTCAAATTCAGGTAATTTGTTGCCAGCGAGGAAGCAATTACCAACGCGAGGTGAAAATACACTGATTAACGAATCCTAAAAACTGGAGAGTTTGCGTTTTCTTAATTTGAAGACTTTGAGGGACAATAAACTCTCAGAGCATTGGTTAGAAATCAATTGTATGTACACGTATTATGGATTATCCATACAAGGCGTATTTCGTTTTTAATAGGTTATTATTAAATAATGGGTATTATGCCAGTTTAATACAATTTTATACTAGGCCTTCATGTGTTTGTGCAGATGGCTTTAGGCTAGGAAAACTTACTTTTAATTTGGAAATTCCTGGGTCAATTCCAAGTACTGTTTCTTTGTTATACTAGATTAAAAGCTGCATTGCATAAAATGATTCTGAAAAATAAAAATAATAAATAACAATAACCAGATACAACTATAATTTTGTTTCACTATGGTTATTAGGGTCTCTCAGTTTAAATAAAATGAAATGTGTCATGGATCATTACATTAAGTTACACACAATGTTCCGCAGAGTGGCTGAAAACGTCAAACTATTTATCAAATATTTATTGATACTTTTGCTTTTAGACCCCAATGAAGATCGGTCAGGCGAGCACTCAGAAACAGACCATGGGGGCAGCAATAGTGACAAGGAGCATGACCGTTCAAGTTCCCCTGAGATGTCAAAGTCCAGTTTATGCTACAGTCTGGACTCTACGGATGTCTCCCCTGCGTCAAAGGAAAGTCACTACAATCTTCAGGAGAGCAGCAACGACACTGAGACCAAAGCTGACAGTGCCAAATTCCACAGAGAAGAGAGCTTAGTCATCGAGGGTCTCTCGGGGTCTGTATCCCTACCTTTAAATCTCAAGGCTAATCGTCCTCCCTTAGAGGTCCTAAGAAAAATCTTTCCCAGTCACAAACCAGCAGTTCTTGAACTGATCCTAAAAGGTTGTGGTGGGGATCTGGTAGGAGCCATTGAGGTACTACTCTCCAGTAGATCCACCCCCAGAATAGATAGAGCACCCACTGAAGGTACTGACAACCTTAACTTACCATCTAACAGGCACCTGTTTGAACACACCTTGGGGTCCTATCCAGTATCCACATCTAAATGGTCAGTGGGATCTGCTTTTAGAGTTCCAGATTCTTTGAGGTTCCCCTCTGAGACCACCAATGTTGTCCCCAGTCCCTTAGCTGTACCTCTGCAGCACCCCTTTTCCCAGGGGCCTCGCTACCCCCTAATGCTGAGGAATTCCATATCCAGGGGCCAGACTAACCCGTTTGTGCCCAGTGATGTGACTCTGTGGAATACCATGACTCTGCAGCAGCAATATCAGCTCAGGTCCCAGTATGTGTCTCCCTTCTCCAGCGCGTCCAGCAGCATCTTCAGCTCCTCTGTCCTTCATTCCCGTCCCTCTGATGATCACAGGATTACAATACAGGAGGACGGATGCACGATGGTACCCAAACAGACTGTCTACGCAGAGGAGGACTATGATGAGAGATCCGACTCGTCAGATTCTAGAATTTTAAATTCCTCAGCCTGACCTGAATAGCTAAGACAAATCAAAAAAAATTTAACAAAAAAAAAACTTAATCTAAATGTCACGTGCTGATTTTTGCTTGAAATGCTCTTAAGTAGTAAGTAGCCCTCCAGCACCTGGCACTTCTAGAACTTCTGAAGAGAATGAGTTGCAGAAATAATTAATTAAAATGTGTATAAAGCCCATTTTGTTCATTAATACTGATATGTATGACAAGTTTGCATGTAATCTACAATAGATATGCCCTAAAATTAGAAATGACCAAATTATGTAGCATGTTGACTGTAAACCAAATAAACCCATGTGATGTATTTTGTGTCATTCTTTCTATTTATACAGGGTATGAAGCAGATTATTTAAAAATATGTACAAACTATTGCAAAGTATTTAAAACTAAAGAATAAACAAAGCAAAAACAAATAATGGAACTAACAAGGAATGCTGATTTAGATAAAAAGAATTAAATTAAATTTGCCATCCTATCAATACATTGGCAAAGCAGTTTCTAAGAGGTTCTTACATATTGATGCTTGATCATTGGACAAGATATTAACACTACTGAAAAGAAATGCTTTACAATCCTGACTAGCATGAGTGGTTGGAGGATGGATTAAAAGAACTGCAAACACTTAGTACCTTAAAAACAGTTGATGATAGCTCACTTACACATCACATTGGACAAAAGTATCTGCTAAATAAATGCAAATGCAATTGTCAAATGGTATACTGTGAATTAGGTAGATCCCATTGCTTTGTCATGAATTAATTTATGTCTTTTTGCATTTAACTTGAAGCACCGAATTCCTTAGAAGGTATTTGCCAATATGATTAAATATATAAAAACCAAAGAAATATGTAGTTGTGTTCTTTTGTAGGTATATTATATAATTTTTACTAAAATATAGAAAAAAGAATAACTTCAAAGTACATTAACATCATTCCACTATTCAGGTAAATACTTCACATTCAATTTTTGTGCATTTTGATCAAAATATTTCATATACACAAAAATACTACAGAAATAACAATGTTATAATGGCAATTAAACAGGATAAATTAATCATTTTTCCTCACTTAAAAATGTGAACACTCAAAAATATTACACCTTTAGACAAATATGTAGTTGGTAAGCCATATAACATTCTGGGATTATTCTAATTTGTAGATATGATATGAATTTATGATGCACTATGATTTTATTTACGCACAAAGTTAGTTTTACTAAGTCACGCACTAAATTAATCACAGAAGTGAACTTGCACTAGACATTAGTAATAGACATCGGCTGTATTACGATAACAATAACACTGAACAGGAAGGACAGTGTTTTCCGCAAATAGAAAAGATAATGTGCTTTGGTTTTTCTCAGCCACTGAAATTCCTGGTATCATTCTACTTCAGGTATACCACGTCGGCAATAAACTGAAATAATCCAAAATACTGTAATCCTCTTTTGTTAATGAGCCTAGAAACATACAGCATTCGGAGAGGAGGTTTTAGAATCAAGATCACCCTGTACTGAAATTAATGTTTCGTCTGGAAATTATGCACATAACATCCGTTCTGTAGTGGAGAAAATGTCTTTTGAATAAAATCATTTAATTCACTACTTTTCATAGTTGCATGAAAAAAATACAAGCACCACCTGCAGTCAATATGTATTAAGTGTATAGCGTTTAAAACTTAGGTGTATTACGGTAAATACATATATAGTAGATGTATTAGGGTAAAGATGACAAAAATGGAGCAATACGCCCATCTACTGGCAAGGTACAGTACTTATGTTCATTTCGAAGAGTTCCTCAACAGCAATTCTCATACAAAGCGGCACATTAATTAAAAAAATATTTCTTAAAATATTTTAATGCATGCTTAAATTACGTTTAACAAAAGTGTTGAAAAAACGAGAGTTATAACACAGCTAATATGACAAACTCAATTTTCTCAAAATTTTTACAGTATATGCAGGAATGACTCATTATATTGCACATTCTATTGCAGGAACTTTGAGGTCTTGCCCAGTGGCCTTGGTTCAATGGTGATGCCGTTGCTGCCTTCAAACAGTACTATACTGCTCCATATGCACATTATTTTTATTGGATTACTTCTGCTTTTACTGTGCACACAATTTTATAATCAGCAAACAAACAAATAGAATACAATGAAACATATTGTCAACAACTCTTAGGCCATGTGTTTAACTGCAAAAACAATATTTTGGAATTAATGTGGACCCGTCTTGACCTTGCTGAGAACGTCCTTCATCATAATCAAAATAATCCTGTCTTGAACATTTGTCCTAGTGAATAATGGCTTCATAATGAACACTGCTGTGTTAAAGAAGGCATATTAATTTCACTGTAAATTTGATTTACAGGTAACTGTGCACTGTCAGAAAAAGGTACCAATTTGTACCTTTGAGGGTACAATTACTTGTCACTGGGGCTGTACCCTCAAGGGTCTGCCAATCGTATCCTAGCTGTAGATAAATGCACCTTTTAAGGTACAGAAATGGACAGTGAGGAACATTTCTGTAGCATTGGCGGTACATTAATGTTGTTTGTATCTTATGGTACAAAACTTTACCTGGGCCCTTTTTCCTGACAATGTGGGTGACAGTAGTCTCCACGTCTGGGGTAGGATTGCCAGTCGTGGCCCTTGTGTATGTGGAGCTTGCTGCTGTAGTCTAGAAACATGTGGTCAGGCATCTCTAATTTGACCATAATGCATGTTTCTGCATGTGTGTGCTAGACTGGCATTCTGTCAAGAGGGTCCCCTTTCTGTCACTATTTTGTTTATCTAGTTATAGTCCGCTTACTACATCAACTGATACGTCGTTCTACAAATATTCTTGTGAATTTATATTGACAGTTTATTAAAATAAGTTGTTTAGGTATGGCAGGCGTCTTCTGTGGCTTCTGAAATTCCATTTTAATTACTTGAGGTGTTAAACCGCAGCGTAAACTGAAAGCTGAGTATTTGCATGGTACATATTGTTAACCCGCACGAGTTGTATTTAGCTACCATCTATAAATATCAATTATTCAGGCTAGAAACTTTGCTATAGACTTTGAAATTTGCATGCTCATGAAAAGCCCGCAGCACTTTTTTGCATTTCCAAAGACTGATTTGAATTTAGATGCCCGTCGTTCCCTTTTGTTGACAAAGAACGATCTTCCATTATTGCTTTCGTTATTGTCAAATAAACATCCTTTGAAATCCTATATGTTTTCATAGAAAATAGGAAAAGTTATTACCCATGTCAGTTTGAAAGCTTAAGATATCCATCGACTATCTCGAAGTGTTCTTTAATATTTACACCAATTTAACATAAATACACACACAAATGCAAATACACTACAAACTTTAATACAAACTAACTTTTTTCACGAATTATTTTTGGTTGTACCGCGCTTAAGGCTATTTCAATATGGAAAAAGCAACACCCCAACACTCCGAATATCCAATAGGAACAAAGGTACCGAGCGGCCCAATCGTAACGCAACCTATACTTTCTCAAGTTTCCCTTATAAACGAAGTGCTATCACACTACAGAAGGAAAAAAAGTCGATGGCAATCAACTGACAGTAATTTTAGTGGAAGTTTATGCATGGCGATAGACGTAGAGAATGAAAATCACAGTCTGCGGTTAATCGACAATATTTCAAAACATTTAAACTGAAATTATGTCCCTTCAGAATATATTAAAAATTAGGTAGGCTATTAAAATATAATTGGCTTTTCACTGTACTGAATCGCTTGTTGGACGCATTTAGGTAAGTTGGATTTTTAAGTCGCAGTATTAAATTAGTATATTTAATTAAATATACGTGAATTTAGAGAATTAAATTTTATAGGCTGTTGAATATTCATACAGATTACCATATTTATATGGTATATGCTTAGGGTATGGTATCTAAAATTTTTCTTTTGTCTTTTTAGACTGGAACACGTCTGAGTACCTGAGAATAAGCCTATTTAAGAACTTCACCTGAGTTATCATGACGGATATAGAAATAGATGTTGAGAGCCTACAAACTGAAAATGACGACCAAGAGGAACTTCACGTCTCTGAATTAGAGGACAAAAAAACAATTAAAATTGACGACGTAAAGACAGATGAGAATATCCTTTTATCAGGGGACCCTAAGAAGCTGGGTCGCACGCCGAAATGTGCCCGGTGCAGAAATCACGGGGTTGTCTCTTCACTCAAAGGCCATAAACGATTTTGTCGGTGGCGAGACTGTCAGTGTGCTAATTGCTTCTTGGTGGTGGAGAGACAGCGTGTGATGGCTGCGCAGGTAGCGCTCCGGAGACAGCAGGCCACAGAGGTGTGCGTCCCAGCAGCCGCGGCGGATTAGCGGCCCCAGCATCTGTACTGCCTAAATTTGCTATGTAATAACATGAAAATGAGGAGAAATAATTATAGTACATCTGTATATTTGGTACTATTTGAACTAAATATCTATAATTGGGATATTTATGTATAACACGAAGTTCTGAACATTTTTAAATTGTGTGGTAATCTTGTTCTGTACTAAAGCATTGCTTTTATTTAATCATTTTTTATTAATCGAATTAGTATCATTTATACTCCTCTAATTTTAATAAGTTGTACTAGATTTATTAGTAACACACTATATCACTTCAGGATAAGAAAGGCGTTTCACGAAAACAAATGGCGCCCGAAAGCAGGACAATGTATCATTTTCGGCCAATAAGCACATTGGCCAAAAGTATCCTCGAAGGTAAGATAATCTATCTATCTTATTTTTGTATGAGATTTTATTGTACTCTCCAGGCTGTTAGTTTAGATTTTTTTTTTTAATTTTAAGTTATTTCTAAGATTTTCTTATACTCTTTTCTTAAAACTGTTGGTGAATTTATACAGACAGTTTCCAACATATACTTGTTTGTTTAACTGTGTAAACAACTAATGCAGGAAATTTTGATTTTCTGGATTTCAATACATTTTTCATGTGTAGTAGGATATCACCCTGCTCAGAAAAGCTCTTATTTAGAAGGAAGTCGATTTTTGCCTCTCCTAAGTGACCGCATGAGGAAAAGGAGGGCTTTTGCTGATAAGGAACTAGAGGCTATCATGATGGAGCGAGAGCACAAAGAACGAGAGATGCTGGAGTCCAGGCAGAAGCCAAGCTCTTCCTTCTTCCTGGGTGGCATTAGCCAAGCAGGGGCCTACAGTTCCCACAGGACAGAATATGCATCCCCACGAGTGGAACTGCTCCCCAGTGATATCTGCAATGTTCTCCCACAATGCCTGGACCTTTCTTTGCAATATGGGAGACCTGGGAACATGGAGTTTATCTCATCCAATGTGAGCGTGGCAACCGCTTACCAACAATATCCCCTTCCAGCCCAATTAATGATGTGGCCAGGGCACAATGATGTTGGAGGAGGTCTACTCTACAAACAGTGCCTTGTGAATTCCACATCTGTTCAGACTGTAAAACCCAAGGATGTGCACTTCCCTGAATCAATGTCAACCCCAAGGAGTTCCTCAACAGATAGCGACCCAGTGTCACTAAAGTTGGAAGACTCACAGATGGCTCGGGGGACATGTGAACTTTGGCGAGCACGGGTACAGTCTCAAGGGGGGCTCATTCAAAGCTCCAGGGAGTGGTCAACCATTTCCACAGTCAAAAACTGTTCCATGCAGGCGTTCCCCAATGCAACATTCCAGGACCGGCATGAGAATGTTCTGAGCAAGATGATTAATGACAGCGCAAAGCCTTGCCTCTCCACAAAGTCAAACTCTTTCCAGTCCCTGATCCAAAAGGAGCTCAGTGACAAGTTGGATCTTGAACCACACTATAAAAAGCACTCAGGAGAAACTGCAAAGAAACACTGGGACAGCCCTGCAGAAGAAAACCACAGCTTTGGAGGCACTGATAGATGTACAAAGGGACTGACATCTCAAAGAATGGAAGTAAAGCTTTCATCCACTGTGACTTTGCCTTTCTCTGTTGAGTCAATCCTGAAAAAACGTTCAGTTATTCCAAACTATGCCCAGCAATAATATGAAGGACCCTGTTGCTGTGGGTGATGCTGTTCACTCCGTTACCGTTTTGACTCTTGATATACATTCAGTATATGAAATTTCTGAAACTTACTGTAAAACGTGTGACTTGTTTTTATACCTACTAATTTTGTAATGCAAAAAAATTTAAGGCAGAAGTATAGTGCATAAATGTATGCTGTAAATATGAAAGTAGTGATGTGATGTGTATTGCTTATATATGCTTAAGATAAAAGAAATGTTCTTTCTACTTCAAAACATATATAAATTTTAAATAAAAATACAAATGAAATGTAAATATGGAGCACAAATGAATCCTATTTAATGGCTTTTGATTAAAATACATATTACCGAAGCAGCAGTGAAGATGGCAGGTGTTAATCCAGAAGCTCTGCTAAAAGTAAGGTGAAGTTTCCCATGTTAGGCCATGTTTAGACATTACAAACTAATGTGTGCAGTTCTCTGCTAACACTCAAATCTTTTTAATATTCAGATAATTTTTGCAAGACAATGAACACAACTTTCTACCTCACAATAATAACTTTGATAAATGCTTATTTTTTAACCAACTCAAGAGAGATATCAGATAGTTTATGAAAAACCATTGCACTAGTTAAAGGGAAATCCATTTATATATTTACAAGTACATGCCAATACAGTTTAAAACCATATTTTAAGAAACTGGTTCTATTAAGGGCAACTAATCCTGGAACAGCCTCTCTGTGTGCTGCCTTGTGTGATTTATCCAAAATATGAACAAACTGACACCCCATCTGGATTGGTACCCCAGCCTTGTGCTGCCTGGGATGGAATCTATGCCCTCTGTGACCTTGATTAGTTACACATTTGTAAGGTGAATGGATGGATAATCATGTGACTACAGGGAAATTTTAATCTGAACAGGGAACATGAGTTAGAAATGTATTAAAAGTTAAATCTAATCAAAATCTGGGGTAGCTGTGAAGGCTTTGCAGACTTTGCAGATGTAGAAATATAAACTCAATTAAAATGTGCACAGCAGACACTAAGAATCAAACTCCATTTGTGTTTGTGTGATGATACAAGATAAACTTCAATACTCACAAGGCAGATATCAATAGATGGCTCCAGACTTAGGTCTCAGCTTAATAAAAGCAACAATGGCCATGAAGAGTAAATCCTCCTTGAATTTTCTAATCTTGTGCATTCACATTTGGATGTATCTGTGCTCTACTGTTCATCAGAATGTTACTTGAAATGTCCTTCTTATAGTCAAAAGTATGTTACACATTAATCCGTATAATGAAGTAAAAGTAGTGGAATAAGTACTGAAAAGGATCTTGCTGATTTTTTTCTGCCATTTTAGCAGATTATCTGACAGATTGGCAGTTGTTTCTGGTTAATGTCTGATGACACATAACATGTCAATCTCCACATATGTGGGCAAGAAGACACTCTTACATTCAGTATATAGTCCAAAATCCTATTCATGAAATTATTTGGTGAACTGAGGCTGTGGCATAAAAGGATTAATGCTAAATGTATAGGTAGCTACAAAATAAAGGCACTTTGTAAGGCCTTGAACATTTACAATGCTGTTATTAGTAGACTTTTCTAAGGGTAAACAAAGGAAAGCATAATGACTCAATGTCGAAGACATCCAGGTGCGCAGTTCCTGTGCAGTCTAGATTGTTAATTGTAAACTGTTGAAAAATGGGATTTAACATAAACTGTCTGGTGAGGGCAAATATGCAAAAAACATGCCCAAAACATTTAGGCAGGCTGGAATACTGTATATTTGTTAACTCATGAATATAAACTGTTTCCATTATTTGAATTCCACAGCATTTCTCAGATTTCTATATTTTGTTCAACATACAGCTGTAATTATAATTGTATAATTACAAAATAAATGAAAAGAAATGAAAAATAGTTTTTACATAATTTTTCCATTAAAAATTTAACCAGATGTTTTATAGTTTATCCTAATCCAGCAAATCAACTACTAGATAGACTCTCATGTATATTATGAAACACTATGGTCAGTTATTTGGATGTATTTATGTCAATATTTTGCAAAAAATTGCATATATTACTATGCAAAAGTCTTAGGCAGTCAAAGTTTAGGCAGTGTTTAAATGCTCTTCATGACCTTGTATGGCTAGTCAATACCTCACTGACTTTTGTTAAGAAATTAACTAATTAAGTGAGCTGGTGGTGAAATTTAATAAATACATGGAATAGTTCAGGGGCAGTGTGGTAGTGCACTGGTTTGTAGTGCTGCTTCATACCTCTGGGACCATGGTTTGAGTTTCTGCCATGGCTTCCTGCTTGTCGAGTTTGCATGTTTTCTCTGTCTCATCATGGGTTTTCCTCCGGGTGCTCCAGTTTCCCCACACAGGCCAAACCTCTTCTGAGGTTAACTGGAGTTGCCAAATTGCCCATAAGTATGCATGAGTGTGTGAATGGTGTGTGCGTGTACCCTGTGATGAGTTGATGCCCCATCCTGGATTGTTCCCTGTCTTGTGCCCATAACCTCAACCACCCTGAATAGGAGAAACAGTTACAGAAAATGGATAGAATAGCTGAGGTGCCCCTAAGGAGAGGTTTGGGAACTAAAGCAGCATTCATCTAGTCATCTGACAAGATATCAGTAACTTTGTGAAGATTTTTTTTTTTGATTGTGTTACTCTTAATTTTCATGTTACAATGTTACATTTGTTTTTTTCTCAACAAATATGCACTACCCAGATAATTATCTTTAACTGCCGACTGTATATAACTATTTAATTTTTCATAGAAATCTGAAAGAAATAATACATTATTTGTACAGGTCTTTTTCTTCTTATGTGAGAACAGTCTGACATATGTGTATCATTGAATAGCTATAACCGTGGGGTTTCATGATGGTGTAAGAGAACTGGCATCCTTTCAGTGCAGGTGGGATTTTTTTACACTGAAAAGGTCATCTCAGCTTGCCTCTGCACAAATTTCTTATACAGACTTACAAGTGAAAGTTACACCAGTCCTTCTCTTATGCTTTATCTATGTTTACTAACATTTTAAATAATATGCCTTTATGTGTCAATTGGTTACTCGTACTGTACCTTGCTATCCATATTTACAATGGAGATGACATATAGCCCGGTAGCTTATGGATATGTGCCCATAACAGGGAGGTCCTCAGTCTGTGTCGCCATGAGTGTGAACTCTTGCTTTTATTTAGTTTTGCCTCTGTCTTTTTATTCAGATCCAGGGCCTAATTACTTAAGTCCATCTTGATTATAGAATTGAGTTACCTATCATCTAAACTAGTGTTTCTCAACCCAGTCCTCACAGATCTCCAGATGGTCCATGTTTTTACTCTTTCCCAATTCCCGAGCAATTGGGAGAGAGCGAAAACGTGGACCGTCTGGGGGTCTGTGAAGATTGGGTTGAGAAACTCAGATGTAAAGACTCCCGTCACCTCTGTTGATCAGCGCAAACATTTTTAGGCATCTTGACCTGGTCTCTAATGTTAAATCCAGATAAAGTGCATTTTGTTACAGTCTTCAGATCTCCTGTTGTAGCTGAGGAATATAGTTTCAGCACATGTGTTTTTGTGTTTGTAGAAGGGAGTGAACAGGAAGGAGTTATCCAGTAAAAACCCATGACTTGTAAGTGGATATCAGTGTGTTTCCAGTCTAATGCTTGAATCCAAATCAATTACTTATGTGCATATTTCTTAAAAAAGCTGTTATAAGTCATCTTTGTTTGGCAAAACTTTGGTTAGCTTGTCATTACGAACACCTGGTCAAAAGTGACATCTTGATTTTGGTGGTGGGGTAGTTAATAATATTTAAGTCTTCTTTACTTTTGAAACATGAATGGCATGGAACATTCTTCTCAGGTTCAAGAATGGTTTCTTCCAAAATACACCTGTCACTGTACTTGGCTGTCTTGACAAAAACATAATTTTGGGAGAGACATATGAACAAATAATAAAATAAAAACCTTGGCAGTATATGTACACTACAACCTGTTTGGTTCTCTGCCTCATCAAAATGAAATACAATAAGCACATCTGTAGGAAATATCAAGACCCATATCTTCTCCATCTTTCCAGGGGTCTCCTGTGGCCAGATGTTTAGGTTCAGATCACCATGAGGCCCTCCCTTCTGCCTGCACCTTTTAACAATGGCAGATGGTGCTTGGAGCAACGTGACAAGTGGTGCAGGGTGTAGTGAGGGAGGGATGAAGATCTCCCGGCAGAAATGGCTGCCAGGATTCTTCCCAGGGCTCATCAGAAGACTAACCATAAAAAATCCATCCTCCAGGGCCCCATGACATACTTTTAACAACCTGAGAAGGAGCTAACTGCAACCATAACTTTATACCTACTTTTATTTCTTTTTGTGGACGAACGGCCCCATTTGACCAGCTGCCTGTCTGGAGTATGGTTCAGAAGAGCCTGATGTTTTATGTCTCGCTCTGAGGCTGCCATCCTTTCCCATCAAAATATGTTGTAGAATAAAATCTTGACTCATGCTCCACATCTTGGCTGCTTCCCATCTATGGAGCGAGGCTCGGGGGCAACATTCAGGGTTGGCCTCACCTCCATTTTTTGACACCTCTGTCAACCAATCTTCTCTCGCATCATAAACATGCCAGAAAGATAAGTCACTTTAAAGAATGGAAATAGTGTATCTCCAAAAGCTTTAAAAGGAGGGCAAAGAAGCAGGTATTTGTTAACCAACAGATGCTGCGTTTGTGGTAAGAGCCAAGTCACTGTATATAACTTCCAATGGAAAGTGGAACAGAAATGCCTTCTGGGATGTGTGAGGGTAACAATTCAACTCTCTTTCTCCATCAGTGGAGATGCCAGTGATAAAAAAAGAAATTTTCAGCCCATGATCCCTGATACACAGAAATCTGTCTGAGTCCTGTAACCTGGTGAGAAATAAAATAAACATACTAATGTCATATCACTGGAAATCCCCTGCAATGTTTAAAAGGAATCAAGAGACATATCCATTTCAGTTTCTCTTCCCTTATTGAGTCAATGTGGGATTATTGTCTGGTAGCGAGATTACAAATCTCTCATTCCTGTAGGCCACAGAGTATGCGGGACCTCGTTCCACCTCATATCCACATCATTTTACTAAGAAAAAAGTTTGACTTTGCTGCAATACTTGTTATGCTTTCCACAAATTATCTGATATGGGTGCAGACTCTTTTTACATTTAGAGCAAAACCATGATTTGTTTAAGTGTATGTGATTCCTTGATGTGGGCTGACACAAGCCCACACAAAAAGTGCTGCAGTAAACAGCAATCTTTTTTATATTTCAATGACTTGAGCAAAATCTCCCTACTGTAGAATCCGACAGCTTGCATTGCCTTAGCGCAGTTTAATCTTGAATTTATCCATCAAACAACAATGTGGGTCTTTGGTATTTCGTCTTGCTTATAGATGTTCAGAAGATCTTGACCCATTGCCACTATGTCAGTTCCTGAGGGAAATAAACCCTAATATACGTCAATAGCTGACAGTCACATATTCATTCTTGATGGTATAAGACCCCATATACTTATGTCTTATACAGTAAATGTTTCATTTCACGCAGTCATTCAGGATATGGAATCATATTGCTAACACATCAATCTGCATACCTGTGTATTCAGAATGTTATACTGTAAACATTTTTCAAAATGAATATATTGGTATGTTGGGTAGTAGCTGTGAATCAAACTCTAACTAGCTGTGAATGTGATATACAAGGAAGAATCTTGTGTTTTTTTCTATCAAAAATTGTCAAAAGATAAAAAAGTAAGGCCATAGGTGCCTTTCATTTTAATTACTTCAGTGCCAGTGGGAGACAAATATTTGTTCCAAAGTAGCAACAAAAGCTATATAGTGGTGACATATTTGAATGAAATATATCATGCTAGGTCATGGATAAAACCCTTGGCAATTAAATGTTTTCAATGTATAACTAAAAAATGAACATTTACAAAATAATCTTCCACATGTGGTTCAGGCTTTCTCTAGGTAACTCCAATTTCCTTCTGCAATCCAAAAACACGCAGTTAGTCTAATTGGTGTATGTAATTTAGCCATAGTGTGTGTGACCACACTGACCAGGATAAGTGGGTAGTTGATGGGTAGATGCATGGATGGGTAATATAATATGGTAACACTTTACTTACGTCATTAGGTCTGATCAGTCGGGGCTATAGCCCCCGAGTACTTTAAGCCTAGCCCCGAGTATTGTAGCTCTGATGCCATCAAAAAAGAAAAAAGTCAAGCCCCAGGTAAACATGACTTAGCCCCTGATCTTTTCCATAGCTAGAAACTCCTCTACTTAAGGCCATGTCTTTAGTCATTGCATTATAAGGATTAAGGATGCTTTGTACTGCATTATAAAGCTATCTATAGTGCATTATAGATGAGAGCTTCATAAGGCAGTCAAAATACATAATAAACATGGCTGTAATGTGTTATGCTTTTTAATAAATATTTATAGTTATGTTTATAATTCTTTACGAATGCATTATAATGCATTATGAATGTGTTTATAAATTACTAAAAACATGGCCTTAAGTAAAATGTACTATAAGGTACTATAACTTACTATACTATAAGGTATTTTAGTTGCCACAATAGAAAACCTTCAAAAAGTATTTAGACTTTTTAAAATTTAATCTATTATCTAACACTATCTAATACATACATAACAAAAATGCATTTTAGCAAGTCTCACTGCACTGTTGTAAATGGTGGTTACTTTTGGGTAGTTACATTTGCTTACTTTGTACTCTGTTAGAGTGATTCAGTGTCTTCTTTAAAGTATCTTTGCAATAGGTTGCAGTCTGATTGAAATATTAATGATAGACGGTGGATGTTTATGTTCCTGGTTACTGAGGATCTCTGGTGTTTGTTTACCAACAATTCACTTGCTTGTATAGAAGGATTTCCAGAAAAAAAATCAAAGACAGTCTGTGTGGGATAGTGCCTTTGCCCTGATGTCAGCATCTGCACAAAACATTATTTGTTGATCTTCTGAAGTATGTATGTGTTTTTAAAGGGACCACAGGGAATGGATAGAGTTTTTGACTGTTTCTGGTGAACCCCTTTGTTTGGATTTTCCTAGGCAAGATACACTGGTTATGTTTGAAAATCCCTGGATTTTGCTTTGTGACTGCAAAGTAAAGCAATGTTTTATCTGCACCTTATAGGCTGGGTCTCGTCAGCCACATTCCGACCCTTCTCACGCTCTTCTCAGGTGCTGAACACGTGTTGACACCATTTATCAATAATGATGTCGCCATGGTGAATAAACATTCTTTCCATTAGTGAAAGTTTAATGAAAATGAGTATTACAATCAACTGTATTTTTATTTGAAAATCTACACAAAGCAGCAAATGGGATTTAATAATGACACAACTGAGGGCTTGTATCAGATATACTTGGATTTTACACACATGCCTTAAACTGTAATTTTAACCTAAAACAGGCATATTCACTAGTTAAGCTGAACCCACTTCCACATTCACATAATCAAACAGGTGTGATGTGCTGAAATACAATAATATTAACCATATACAGCTGAGGTGGGGAACCTGTTCCATGGAGGGCCAGTGTGGGTGCAGGTTTTTGGGATGGCCTCTCAATCAGCCAACAGTAGGTCCCCAGGACTGGAGTTGAGAACCTCTGCATTATTATTGGCTGATTGAGAAAACCCAAAAACCTGCACCCACACCAGGCCTCCATGGAACAGGTTCCCCACCCCTGATATACAGGATGGTGATTGTATGTGTGTACATGAAATATATAATATATCAATATATTACCTTTCATGGTCTGGCTTCCTATCCATGTACTCATTTTCGTTTTGCCCTGCGCTGCCTAGGATAGGATGTAACCCCATCCCCCCCATCCCCCTCCATGATTGCGTGTCAGAAGTTCTTGCAGATGAATGGATGAAAAATCCTATGTCTGGCTAATAGACTGTTAAGTGCTTTTGGTGAAAGCATAGTGTGACTGATGCGTGCTATCGCTCTATGTCTATCATAGAGGGTACGTCTCACAGCTTGTAATCTACTGAGGTCATGTTGTCCTCCCATATACCATGGACTTTGCTGGGCCAATGTCACACTAAATTTAAGAACCCTAAAAACCAAATGTAGCTTAAAAATCATAATGACATTATTTGGATAACTGATTTGAACGCAATACATGGGCCAAACCAACAGAAAATGTGTTAATTATTTGTTATTTGTTACCTTCAGCTTGCTGAAATTCTCTTTAATTAAATCTTCAGTTTTGATTCCTCTCCAGAAGCAATGCTTTTATGTAGCTTATATTCTTGCTTCCATATATCTGGTGAGTTCAGAAAAAACTGTCAACTTAAGTGTTCTAGCTAATCATAGCTACGGATACTGCTGATGGTTTCGTTTACTTTGTGTCACATCTGTCTATTTCTTTTATTCTAATCCTTTCCGTGATTAAATTTTGATTCTCTTGCCATCTCTAGTGATAGAGAAATAGAGGTCAAATAAATGATTCAAAGTGGATACCCTAAAAAGTTAATGGCCCAGAGCAAGAGATGGGAGTGTCCTAGAGAATGCCTGCTCAAAATAATAAACTGCTTTACAAGGTAATAACCATATATTTCTGGCATGTGTATTATATGTTTTTTTAAGAATGGCTTTAATATCTTAAACAAAGACTACTTCATAAAAATTTGCTTATGAATATATTATATCTGTAACAATGGCATTCCTTTCTCAGCAAAAATGAAGAAACTAAAAAATATTCATGATTAAAGAATTTGATGTTCCCAAGCACATATGGTATATTTTATAATCCCTCCATCCATCCATTTTCTGAATCCGCTTGTCCTGTTCAGGGTGCGGGGGGTTTGGAGCCTACCCTGGAGGCTACAGGTGCAATGCAGGGAACAGCCCAGGATGGGGTGCCAACCCAACACAGGGCACACTTGCACACCATTCACCTGTGGGCAATTTGGTAACTCCAATTAGCCTCATGTCTTTGGACTGTGAGGGGAAACCAGGGTACCTGGAGGACATGGACCCCATGATATGGGGAGAAGATGCAAATTCTGCACACATGGAGCCATGGCAGAGACACCAATCCTGGTCCCAGGGGTGTGAGGCAACAATGCTAACCACTGTGCAATGTTGCTGCCCCCATATTTTATAATTTCACAGATAATTTTTACTGTTGTATATGTTTTATATTCCAGTGTATCTCAAATCTATAAGCAGTTTAATATAGAAGAGGTAAGATTAAACTGAGGGAACACTTGTCCTTTAAGATGGAGGTCACAAAATTACAGAGATCTGACTTGCTTTGTGGTGGTAAAAGAAGAAAGTACTGGCAAATCTAATCTTTCATGAGGGGATAAGGATAGGCCTTAATGACATAATAATCAATATGTCTCACTGACTGCCGTCCTTTTAACATTTGCCAGTTACTGTTCAAACCCCCCACGGCTTCTGACTCCAGTGTTTTAACTTTTGAGGCATACAATTCACAGCAAATGTTTCACATTACCTAGTGTGAAAACCTTCATATACCTTTCTTTCATTTTCTTTTTTTTGGAGTGGGGGGGAGCTTATACCACCGTGGAAACATGATATTTCATATTTCATTCCGGTTTCTGTGTGTCACTGTGAGGGATGGCGGTTCACATGCAAGCTGCCGCCTCCACTTTTGATGAGCCAGAGCAAAACTAATTGCAGATGGAGAACAAATGACAGGAATATTTCCAATTTCAAGGGAATTCCTATAACAGGAGCTTCCCTAAAACCCCCACTAAATTCAAATGTCCATTTCATGTCCACTGTATTATTTGGACCTGCATAATGGTTCAGTGGGTAGAGCTGTTGCCAGTGTCAAGCAATGCAGTTACATTAATGGAAACTTCTCCTATCTAAGGCCGTCTGTATACATAATACATTATCCACATTTCCCCAAATCCATGTGAATTATCACCTGTCACTGCAAAGAGAAAGCTATATATTTTTATATAGCTATGCCACTTTTCCTACAACAACAATATTACAATTCCATTGTCTCCACTTAATATAAAAATTGTATTACCACACAGACACTGCAACCATATCCAAATGCATTTCTAGTCTTAGACATACTCAGACAGCTTAGCAAGCTTAAACAAAATGCCCTAAAACCGATATTGTTCAGAAACTGTAAATGATATTTTTCAGATTTGCGTAACATGGTATTAATATTTTATTTACTTTTAAGTAAATGATTAATGCAAATTGCTGGTGTTTCATGGTCAGAATCAAGGAAAGAGCTCTTTACATTGTATTGGTGAAATTGTTACTTTGGATAACATAATTGGCTACTCATTAATAACAAGTATTTGCATATCATCCATCCATCCATCCATCCATCCATTTGCTATACCTTCTTGTCCTATGCAAGATTTGCTGGGTTCCAAAGTCTATACCTTAAGCTACGGATGCAAAGCAGGGAATAACCCAGGATGGGGCACCAAGTATTTGAATACCATATTTTAAATCCCCCCCTTCATCTTGTATTCCTGCCACTTAACCTGGTGAGGGTCATGATTATTTATTTTTATTTTATTCTAATTTTTGTTCAGTTTAATTTGAGTATTTAATTTTAAAACTCCTTTGCATTTTTGTATCACATATTTCATGTATTTCAACTAATTGAAGAGTAATTCAACTGGAGAATACTTCAATAATTGATGTTCCAAAAACTAGGTAAAATAAACATCCACACTTATAAAAACGCATAAAGATGCAGATATACAATTAAACTAAAATATACAGTACACCAGAAAACAAATCTTTTACTGAGATCTAATGTACTGAGTGATTATCAGCCATAATTATATCAGAAAAACTTCAGTACTCAAATATTTTAATGGTCATAACTCCACAACAAAAGTGAAATAGAGACAGAAACTAGATATTGAGATAACGTATATACGCAAATTTCAAATGATTAACAATTATTAAATAATTTAATTTAATAATTCTAACAATCATTACTGATGTAATTATTATTAATTATTTAATTTAATAAATTTAGCAATTATTAATGATCGTTAACATAATTTTAAGAATTATTTTAGCAAGGGAACACTCTGGATAGGATCAAAATAATAATAATAATACAAATTGTTCAGACTTACTGGTCCACTTCAAAAAGTAGAAACAATACCTCCTGATCATTGTAACAAATTCAGGTGACAACAATGTCATTCTCAAGGAAGCTAAAATATTGTGAAAATACAAAGATGTGGAGATTGAGATCAGCAGGATGTTTTGCAGCAAGACCAGAGCTGTGAACTCTTGGCACTATCAAGAAAGGTTTCGCCAGGAACCTTCAAGAGCTACCTGGTCACCACACAGCCCAAGAAGTGCAGAGGGTCACGCTGATGAGAACTGCTCACATTCTCCGTAAAGAACTGGGCTAATTACCTTAGTGGTCTGGTTGGGACGTGGACTAACCAGTGACCACCAGCAAAAGCCAAGAAGAGAAGAAAACAATAATATTGACAATATTACCCAAAAGTACAGTTGGGCTGAGATGAGATTTTTACAATATGATTACCGTCTCAGGAAATA
The DNA here is from genome assembly GCA_011763525.2 of Mormyrus iriodes. Taxonomy (NCBI): domain Eukaryota; kingdom Metazoa; phylum Chordata; class Actinopteri; order Osteoglossiformes; family Mormyridae; genus Mormyrus; species Mormyrus iriodes. The sequence continues at coordinate 13,167,547 of JAAGVU020000113.1, read as the reverse complement.
TTATGGTTACACAATATTATAGTGTATGGTATTTCACTATTCTTCTTCTTCTTCTTCTTCTTATTATTATTATTATTGCCAGTTACAATGACCCTTAAAAGAATCAAAACAAGTGTTATTTTGGTTGATCAAATGCTTTACTATAACTCAAAACAAAACAATTTTTAAATAGAAGCATGTGTAAGTAGTGTCTCTTTTGAAAATAAATAGATAAAATAAAAAAGAAAGCTGTACATCTCCACTTTGAACAAAAGAAAATAGGAGGAAAAAAGGAGCAGGATCTTTAAACAAAAAGGTAGTCTCTCTTTAGATAATAATCAATAAAACATGTCACTATCGAGCTAAATATACATTAATAATTTAATCAAACACGTTGGTTATAAGAACATAAGAACATAAGAAATTTACAAACGAGAGGAGGCCATTCGGCCCATCAAGCTCGTTTGGGGAGAACTT
>JAAGVU020000113.1:13144343-13166991 GCA_011763525.2 Mormyrus iriodes | reverse complement strand
CCCACACACACACACACACTGTGTGTGAGAGAGAGAGAGAGAGAGCAGGCAAGATAAAAATCCCCAACCCCGCAAAATAAAATGTACGAGTGGAGGAGTAGACACGATGAGTCTATAGCCGATATTAATTAGTTCTGGAGTGCATTCTTTGCTGTTCTTGAATTGTTTTCTTTGTGCACATTTGCTTGTAATTTTCTCAAAAAATACAAGAAAGAGCTTCGTGGGATTAAAAAAGAATATAGTTTAATCAATTTTTAATAACATGCAATGTCTAACTTAAAAAAATCCTATTCGGGCCCGAAGACTAGTGTAACTGCAATACTACAAGGGTCACGGTAACAATCCGGTGTCTCTTTTTGGCAGTTCAACTGATTTAGGATCCGCCCTCCATTACAGTAGGCGGCGCTATACTATAAATTATTCTCATGCGATTTTGTTATACATCCGCCGAAATAGAAGACGAGGACGGTTAAGGTGGCGATATGAAGTATAGGCTTGATGAATAACAATACGCGCACATGTCATCCTCAGTAGGTCACTGCACCACTGAAACAGAGGATTAGCGCAAACAGCCGTTCTTTGCACGAAAGTGGTCTAGGTAGCTTTTCTTGTTCCTATACTATACTCTAAGACTGTTTGCTAGATGTATGACCTACATGATACTTGGTCAGCAGTATGTGGTTTTATTTTTTTATTGTCGTTAGTTAACCAGCTGTTGGTTACCTGAGTTCGTTCGTTTTTACTACATTCTTTTATAAGTCATGTTTTTTTCGGATTAGCTACTGCTGCGTTACGTTGCTGAATCTATGTTAAACCACAGTTCGTTATGTCGACAGTGAGATTTAGCTATACCTATTGATTCATGAACAATATAAAGACGCCCCGTTCTCTTCATTTCTCACAAATTATCTGCACTGCGGACGATCATAAACTGTAGGCCTACGCCGTTGGACTTTTTAGCTTTAATTTAGCCTCTGGGCACGAAATGACAGCAGTGTCATTCTGATAACGTTGATGTCCCCAGTCATACGTCTCATTATTAAAAAAAAATAATTACTCTATCTAATGATTTATCAGGACTGTAAAAATGCATGAATGTACAGTCTTTGTGAAATCTTTTTGATACAAATTGAGCAAACATTTATTCACATATTATAAGCTACCATAAATAGTATATTCCACTTTGATTCTCATCAAATGTAAAATTTTTGGAACATTAGTGTTTACTTCCCTTCTCTCGACTTCTTTATTATTTATTATTCTTTATTATTTTCTTTCAACATTGTTATGCATTTTTTATGTACTGCACAGAAGAGAAACCTCCTGGGAACAAAATCCAGCACGTGGAATGAAATTTCTGCAAAACTGGGAGGAAAATAGTGTAGTATCAGAGCAGAAAAGGAGGTTCAGAGGAAATGTCTCCACATGAAGCATCTGTTTCTGGAGGAGGTTAAAGCAAAGAGGTCATCTTCCCAGCTCAGCTCAGAAGCAAGCAGCCTCACTGCCTGGGAGCAGAAGTGGACATCACCGTTGAATCTACCTCCTTCGCTCTCTCTTAATTTTCATGAAAATGGTGGTAAGTATGTGAACATGAATCTGAATTTTAAGATTGTCTCATTGCTGTTATTTATAATTAAAACAGATGCAGTGAAAACAAAATATTACACCTAAAGAATAAAATTGGAAAACAAGGGCGCTTAGGAGAACAAATATTTCTCTAAAAGGAATACAATACAGTCCGTGAACTAGTTTATTAAATATTTAGTGTTTGATACCCGTCTACAAAGGCAAGATAAGGACACATACATTTATAAATATAGATTTTTACTATTAAAATTACAAAAATATATGTATATGATCTTTCTACCAGACACAAATCCATTCCATGTTAAGAAGAAAATGCGTATATATGTCTTGAATGAAAAAAATTCAGTATGCTTTTTAGTTTCTCAGGAGCAGGTCCAAATCACCTCCTTTTGAAGTAATTCTGCACAACTTCCACAAGGAGCTTCCTACCACTATTTTTGTACTACTAACATTCACTTAGTGGCCACTTTATTCAGGATGCCTGTGTAGTACCAGGTAGGGTCCCCTTTTTCTCTAGAACCACTCCAAGCTGTGTATTCAGAGAATACTTTTGTACTGCTATTGCTATAAAGAAATGTAATTCTCAAATAAGAAAACAAATAGTAATACAAATTTATTTATTAAAATTATAATAAATATATGTATAATTAAATTATTAGTTTATAATAAAGTTCAATATATCTATAATTTGATCTTTCTTGCATAGCACCCAAAATGGATATAAATCCTGCAGAGACAACTAGCCTCAAAGTCTGGCTCCATGTCTGCGTATCCTTCTGATGTGGAGATGATTCACAATAACAATGTTCTGGCTTTTGAAAAAACCATGTGGGAATTTTGGACAGTAGAGAATTAAGGGAGTAGGACTCAAAGTCTACTCATGGCAGATGTGTTTGTATGTGATAAAGCAAAAGGAAGAGGAAGCTCTTTTAAAAGAAATAATGCTGAGATGGGATAAATTTTGTGACCTTACAAGTGTTTGCCTACCATACTGGCAGAAAGCTGATGCCTGGAGTGAAATCGCATCCTGGTTTGGGATGACAAAGGGCGCCAAAACAGGTGACGATGTCAGGAGGCAGTGGTGCTGCATGAAACATGCATGGAGTTTATGAGTTTATGGAGAAGCTCAGCCTAACTGGTTAAGAAATGATGGACTCACTTCTGACTCAGCCGCTCTAGCATTCTGCTGATGGTGAGTATTCAAATATGTAATATAAAAATTTGTTATTGGAATATTGACTGAGCTCATGTTATGGTAATATTTTGTACATCTGATAAATTGTAGCTGTTGTTTTACGTTTATCCTGTACAGTCAGTCCTGCTACAATGCGTGACATCACACTGCAGATCTGTTGAAACTTGATTTATATATTATATATTAGATTTATATATTAGTAGTAATGTATGTGTCCTTATCTTGCCTTTGTAGACGGTTATCAAACACTAAAGTACTTTTTCTGTCCCAACACCGACACCGATACCTGGGCTTTGGGTATTGGCCAATACTGAGTACCGATCTGATACCAGTGTTTAATTAATAAACACTGTTTGGTTTCCTATATTAGTGAACAAAATGTACACCCAGGTGTACTTATATTGGTGATTGAAACTGAAGCATTATTTATATCTAACATTAAATATGTTTAGTTATTTAACGTTAGATATAAGTAACGCATTGGTTTCATTTTCTCTCGCTTCTCCAATATTTACGCTCAAACTTGTTGTTGCAGTCGATCCCTGCTAGCATTAGTAAACTCCGTGTACTCTGTGCTATGGTGTGTCTTTAGATGTTTGATCTAATTGCTTGTGTTAAATGGCGTGCTGTCCCTTTTTCCTCTTGACACTTTTGCAGAACAGACTGTACAGTCTGACAAAATTTGAATTTCAATGTAAATTAGCAATTAAGTGGTATCGGTTCTTGGTATCGGACAGTTTTTACGAGTATGAGTATGAGTATCTGACCACAGTATCGGCCGGATGCCCGATGCTGGTATCGGTGCATCCTTAATTAGTACCCAAGTGTAATACAATGCGGAATCCCATTTGTATTTGTGCGATTTTCAGAGAGAAAAGCATTACATGAACTACAAGGTGATATAATCTTAGCAAGAAACACTATTTGCACGCAAAAACAGCCATCCAGTTAAGAACGATAGTAATGTCCGATTCGCGAACAAACCATTCTTTTGAACCGGTTCTTTTCAGTGAATTGATCAAAACAGTTATCAAATGTAAAAGAGTCTAACTTTCTGTACAGCCATGCATTGCACAGGTCAGCATCTTACATTCTAAAAATCTAAACATATTTGACAAATTATCATATGAAAACAGTCATGTTTTTTAATTCACTTACATTTGCTTTTCGTAGACTTTCTATAGCCATGTTGCCGTAAGTGCCCCTCTACATATTGTAATTCATTGTGTGTGCTGCATGAAGGTCCAACCGCATGGTGGGTTTGGCTAACTAATCCCGACTAATGATGGCAAAAATGACACTTCATAAACCATGTGCTGTATTTTCTGACCCCATGAAATGGTGATCTCTGTTCAAAAATGGGCTCAAAGCCTGCCCAAAAGTAAACGAAGGGCACCATCCAGTGGCGTCAGAAAATACAGCAGATGGTTCAAGATGCATTGTTTTGGCTATCAGTACTCCCTCCACTCAGCAACCAACAAGTTAGCGAGTTCAACACATTGAGTTGATGCGATTCCTAGGCAATTCTTGTGAGATTCATAAGACCCATAGAAGATGTTTATGATATAATTTGTTAATATATTGTTATTATTTATTGTTTGAAATGCATATAATTAAATTATTGGCCACTGGTATCACTGATTTTTATAATTGACTTCATTTTGTTTGGCGTAAATCATTAAGGTGTAGTGTCACCCTGTTTTTCACATTGGATATATGTATTTTACTACGCGATTTTAGTGAAAGCAAGGCTTTTCAGGAACGCATTAGTCTATATAGTTTGATTACATGATAATTATAAGATCACAAATAGTTTATTTGTGCCATCCGTGGCTGCAGTGACCACTGGAAGATTTCAGTATTGGTGTGCATCCACATTCATGGTGCTTGAAATTAATACATATTTTTTTCACCTGGTCCTTTTTTCATAAAGCCCATGAAGGATATAAATGCTGTAGAAGCTGCTGTTACTGGGATTTGTGGCCCTGCTAAGACAGATCATACAAGTCCATTTAAGATGAAGAGGAATTATGTGGACCATGTACAGGCTGAAAATTCTTCACCAGGATCCTAGGTGAGAATTTTGGATGGTGCTGAAAGCAGGGAATTAAGACAGGAGCCTGCTGTTAATTCCAGATACATGACCCTCGGATCTGGCGATGTGAGTATTGTACACAGTGATAACATTTCTTCTATTACAGCAGCTACTGTAAACCAATAGAGTCAATGGAACTGCACTGAATAGGAGACTGCTAAAATAGCTGGCAAGGGATGTGCAACGAGACATTGAAAGTGTCATTTCTCCTGGTGCAAGAACCTCCCTCCTGGGTTTTACTTCCCCACACTAGACCGGTTCATCCTGCTCCCATAATCCCCAACTTAGAATGGCTGGTCCCAGCGCATGATGACGTGCTGCTGGAGCATTTTTAGTTTGATCATAGATGTATTGTGTACTTATGCCTGCTCCTTAGACAGCACTTGAAAGATTATTTGACATGGGTCAAAGATGTGCTATGTGTCTTCCAGGCTGTGCCAGGAGGTTCCTTGGAAATGGACTGTGTTTACGTCAGGGAGATAGTTGAACTGATGTCAGATGCTGTGGTGAATGTTTCAGACCAATTCGTTAGGTTCCCGACACCAGGAATCCAAGAAGAAGTCCAACTGGAATTTATACCCATTTCTGGTTTTTCTGATGTCATTGGAGCACTTGGCTTGTTCCACGTTGCCATTGATTATCTTGAGGAGCAAACAGATCTTAATTTCAACTGCAAGGAATTCTGCTCTTCAGTGTCACGGTCGTGCAGTGGTTAGCACTGTTGTCTCACACCTCTGGGACTTGCGTTCAAGTCTCTGCCAGTGTTCCGTGTGTGTAGTTTGCCTGTTCTCCTTATGTTGCTGTGGGGCTTCCTCCGGGTACTGTGGTTTCCCTCCACAGTCCAAAAACATGCTGAGGTTAATTGGAGTTGCCAAATTGCCCATCCCGTAGGTATGCATGTGTGAGTGGATGGTGTGTGTCTGTGCCCTGCAATTGGTTGGCGCCCCGTCCTGGGTTGTTTCCTGCCTGTAGCCTTCAGGATAGGCTTCAGACTTCCCACAACCCTGAATAGTACAAGTGGTTTCAGAAAATGTATGGATGGATGGATGCCACGGCACTGGTAGTTTTGCAGTCTGCTCCTGTTGTGATTTGCAAATTCAGGGAGCAAAATTCCATCCATCCATCCATCCATCCATCCATATATTTTCTGAAACTACTTGTCAACTGCCAGTGCTGTGGCACGTTTTCCCAGGTCTTTTAGCTGCCCTCATGTCCTGTAGCTCAGCCCTCTGGAGGCATTCTACAGGAGGGGAGAGCTTGGAAAATATCTCTTTGGTTAGGGTGTACAGTAGTTCCAAGATAAGAAATTCGGTAGAGGTTTTGACTTAGCTTGCTAACAATACCTCCCCTTTTCTACGGCCCACTCTTGATATTCCCTTCGGCAGAAGCCAAACACAAAAGCAGACTTGCTCTATAACGAGGTGTTGAAGTGATGCCATGGTGTGGTGGGAATGATGGTGAGGCTGTAGAAGGCTTGCTTTCCCTGTCTGGAGCGTTCTGTCAGGTTCCTGCCATGCCCCCCTAAGGAAGGTGGCGACGTCATCTTGGCGTGCTGCGTTCTTCAAAATCTTGCTGTGCATTGCCTAAAGCTGCCTGCCTAAAGCTGCTGGCCAGTGATAGCTGTGTGCTGGGTAGATGTGCCAGCCGTTCATGATGACTTCAATTGGGAAAGCAATGAAGACCTCTCGTCCGACATTGATGAGATCACGGCTCTTTGAGTGACAGAAGGACAGGAGAAGCAGTCATTCATTTTTATTTGAGATGCATGAAACTGCAATTTGTGTTCATTAAATGGACTCCAACAGTATAGTTTTGTGATGGAATATGTTACTTTACAATATCAGTACAATAAAGTTTATAAATTCATAAACTATGCACTGAAAACAATACAGCAGAACACTAACACATTATTGTACACATGTATCTTGTACATAGCTACTAATATGGCTTGATATTTATTAGCGATGCACCGATCCCACTTTTTCTGTCCCAATACCGATACCTGGGCTTTGGGTATCGGCTGATACCGAGTACCGATCCGATACCAGTGTTTAATTAATAAGCACTGTTTGGTTTTCTATATTAGTGAACAAAGCGTACAGCTAGGTGTACTTATATTGGTTATTGAAACTGAATTGTTATTTATATGTAACATTAAATGTTTAGTTGTTTAATGTTAGATATAAATAACGCTTCAGTTTTATTTTCTCTGGCTTCTCCAGAATTTGCACTAAAGTTCATACATTTTCATACATGTAGAAGAAGAAAACCTTTACTGTAAATGCTGATTTATACTTTATAAATAAATATGCTGCGTGGAATATCCACCATAAGTAGGGTGTAGCCGTGCACCCTCCGCTGTAGCCTGACGCGTACGTCCCCCGAAATGTAACTGCACGTCGCATGCGAAGCAGACCGCGAGAACTGTGACCGGTCCGCTTGGCCATGATCATTTTTTTCTTTTTATAGGAGCGAAAAAAGTGTATACCCGGGTGTACTTATATTGGTGTTTGAAACTGAAACGTTATTTATATCTAACATTAAATATGTTTAGTTATTTAATGTTAGCTATAAATAATGCATTGGTTTAATTTTCCCTCGCTTCTCCAATATTTGCGCTCAAGTTTGTTGTTGCGGTCGTTCCCTGCCAGCATTGGCAAACTCTACGTATTCTGTACTATGGTGCGTCTTTAGATGTTTCATCTAATTGCTTGTGTTAAATGACGTACTGTCCCTTCTTCCTCTTGACACTTTAGCAGAACAGACTGTACAGCAGGCCCAGTTCTACACTGTATCAAATAGGGGGACAATAAGAGATGTTGGTGGGTTGCATCTTTGGCTTTAGTGGGGCATGCGGAGCATTTGGTGAGGCATTGCCCCCCCATGCCCCTGTCTAGAACCGGCCATCCTGTACAGTCTGACAAAATGCTGTGGCTTTGAATTTTAACGTAATGTAGCAATTAAGTGGTATCGGTTCTTGGTATAGGACAATTTTCATGAGTACGAGTATGAGTATTTGACCGCAATATTGGCCCGATACCCGATGCCGGTATCGGTATCGGTGCATCCCTAATATTTATTAAAAGTAATAGACTATAATCTCAATGAATAAACAAAAATATGCTACCTGATAGGGTGCTATAGTGAATAATATTTTTATGGTCTTTGTGGTTGATGTATTTTTAATACTGTATAATTACATAATTAAAACACAGGATGGCAGAAAATGCTTATTACTGCCTCTAGAAGAGGGATTATTAATAATTGATCCATAGCCAGACTTTGACTGAAAGTTTAATAATTTTAATGAGAAATATAATTTGTGAATTTTATCCAGATCCTGTTTGTGAAACCCCTAATTACTTTAAAATTATATTTTGGGCTAGGTTTTGTAACAGTTTCTATGAACTTTCAGTTGAGAATATTTTTTTCCAAATCTTACAGATCTTATCACATCTTTGGCTATTATTCATTAGAATTTTGAAAATGGATTGTACAGAAATAAACTTCAGTTATGGGAACAGTGCTGCTTGGGCTGGTTACCTCATGTTCCATCCTTTTGTTACGCTTATTGACATTCTGTTTTGTATCATAGGTACAGTACTGGTTAGGCCATGCCAATCCCGAAACTTTGCTGGGCTAGTTATTGTCTGAAATATGCTTATTGCCTGTTAAATCTAGGGGTTATAATAGGTTTTCACTTACTGAAATAGAGAAAAAATCTGGGGCTTTTCAAAACAAAAGCTCAGTTAATGATTAGTTTGGTTGTAAATATTACAGTGTTGCCTATATTCAGTTCAATTTATTTTCACATAGCGCCTTTCACAAGTCGCCCCAAGGCACTTTATATGGGTGTGTTGTGATTACATTAGAACATTATTAAGACAGAATAATACAAAAACAGGGAAAAGGGAAGACAGAAATGAAAGAAAGAAAGCCAGATAACAAAACAAAACTCCCATGTAGGGCGAAAAAAACTTTGGTGAGGTCAACTGGCTGCCCACCCCCCCCGGGCATACTAACATTACTGAAAAAGAAAGAGTGGGCTTGCTTGCTGAAAGAAAGGTGTAAACTGTGATTAAGGTCAAAGTCCTAAGTCAGTTCTCCATGCTGGCTTGTGTAGGGTGGCAGATTTTTGTCTGCACGAAGTTACAGTTTGTAAGTCACATCCACATGCTAACGTTATAGAAAAAGAAAGAGTGGGCTTGCTTGCATAAAGGCAAGGTGTAAACTCTGGTCAAGGTCAAAGCCAAAGTCTATTAATGTATATATACATATTATTTATCTCTGATTTAATGTAAGGCTGGAACGTTCAGTTATTTTCAATAAGAATGAAATTGTTTTGCTTGCAACACATTTTGTGTTGGGGATCAGTGTTAACTGATATACCTGAGTTTTATAACCATACGGGTGTTCTTCGCGTGCACATGTACACTTCACTAATTCAAAGGTATGTGTAAGCCACAATAAAATAATGGCATCTGGAATAATACATACATTTTATTTATTGCTTCAGTCCAACAGCAGTAGATTTACCAGTGGGTTTTTTCAGGAGAATGTTGTGTCTATTATACTACTTTTTCAGTTGGCAAGTTAACTAAAAAAATGAATAATACCTTATCTGAGACGTTAACTAAAATATCATTAGTACTACTTGAAAGTAGCTGTATGAGTATAAAGATTACTCAGGGATGAATGGTTATTGTGTATAATAGCTCAGCGTTCACCAGTCTATTTTCTTACAGGGATAATTTGTTTTTTATTCAGGATTCTTGTCAATATTACAATTCTGAACTACATTTTTGCTGATGAGTAAAAATCATTTCTTTCACTGTACCAGGATGTTTATTTTGCTTCTTAAAAATGGTTAGCACCTGTGTTTGCTTTGTCATATACGGTATGTTAGACCCCATAAACATTTTAAACGTAATAACAGGTCAGAATCATTCAAGTTTTGATATTTGATGTTATGATTTGGCTATAAAAAAAGACTTATCAGGTACCCAACCCTTGTTCTGTTTTTAATTTAGTACTAGATTACTCTATATTATAAGTGATCTTTTATGCCGTTTTAGTTGTTAATTACATGCTGTGACTTATAGTTAATGAATGTGTGACCTTTCAGAATTGTAGGATATTGTGCTGGTCAGGTTGCTGCTTTACTGCAGCTGTTTTTTGTAGCAAATATTCAGGGAGTAATTATTTATTCATTCAGAAATCTATATAACTGTGCATCTCAAATGATGAAGTTTGTGACCCATGAGTTCAAATAAAGAATCATAAATGTATTTGTCTGAATATCACTGTCAGTACACCGTATTTTTCCCTTTAATAATCAACCTTGTTAAGGGCTATATATATTTTTTTAAATATTGGTTGGATAAAATGTGTTTATGACTTCATATATGCAAAAATCTAAAAATATCTCTGCATATATAAGTATATAAACTTATTTTGTGTAACTAACAATACATACGTATTGAAATTTCATGAACCCTATCACTTGTCTTGTATGTCTTCTAATACAAAAGGTTAAATTTGGAATGTTTTCAGGGTTTTAGTTGAAGCTTGGAAAGAAATGCCAGATATTTCAGTTTCATGGATGACAGATCAATACGTTGCAGGTATCTTGATGTTTATCCTGGGTGCTGGAAACATTTCTGATCAACATTCATTTCTTGTCAACAGAATCTGCCACAGCTAAGACTCTTACACATTTTTCTAACCAACAGTAAGCCATGCCTCAGTTTAGTTTCATGCAGCAAAATACTTAGCTATCCTCAAGGATTTCGTGTAGGTAACATTTTCTACAACAACACTACAACAGTGAACTATAATTTTAAACTTAAATCGTTATTCCCCAAATAGTACCAATATTAGAACTTTTGGCTTGATTAAACACCCTGAATCTCTTGGTAGAGCCAGGTCTATTGTGAACTTTTACTCCTGTTCTATGTGTGAAATGTGCAGGCAAAACAGGTTAGTTAATTGGACTTTTTTCCATGCCTGTCAAAACCTACCAGTTTCTCTTCAGGTTTGACTTTGGATTCATGGCACTGTCTCAACCATCCTCAAAGGCTTCACAGATTTGATCATTCAAATGGCTCTGTGTTGCCTTTTCTATTTCATCAGATTTTCATTTTCGTTCTGTTTTTGTTGTTTTTTTTTTATACTGTTGTTTTTGTATGTTTTTCATACCATATCATAGTGAAGAATAAAGTCCTCCGCCCTCAGTACCTTGGAGTAACTGTGATGCTCTGTAACACTACTAGCAACATCTGGGCCGATTGTCTTGTCTTTTGGATGGCCTTATTTTATCGAGTCTTGTTGTTAGCGTCATGCATTTCTCTCCTGCTGGGCTTTGTTGAGGATACCAAATGTGGAACTTCTGCCTTACCCCTCACCTCCCACTCCGATGCATCATAGCATGTTTCATTGCTTTTCCAGTCAGTGGGTGCCTTAGTCAGAATCTGTGATGGTAGGGAATACAGACGCTCCCTGGGTTACGATGGTCCGTATTACGATATTTCGATTTTACGGTGGGTACATTATTCAATAAGTTACTCAAGATATCCAACATTTTATTATACAATAGGCTTTGAGTTAACGATTTTTCCCAACTGTAGGTTAATGTAAGTGTTCAGAGGTAGGCCAGGCTAGGCTATGATGTTTGTTAGGTTAGATGTGCTGTATTAGAATACATTTTTTGCTTTACGATATTTTTGCCTTACAGTAGGTTTACCGGAACGTAACCCCATTGTAACCAGGGGAAAAGCTGTACTTTGGTGTTTAGCACCTTACCTGCTGTTTCCCCCTGTGTTACTTTGGATTCCAAGAGCTTCTAAGATCTATGATCACGTGGAAATATTTATGAACCCCAATAGGCCTTAGTGGTTCTGTGAAGTGCATCTGTAAATAGGTCACTGGTATTCATGTTCCAGCTTCACCTTCACTCCAGGGGGCGTATTTTTGTCTAGACATTTTAAGCATCACTGGGGAATATCTCTGGTCCTGGGCCATGACAAGATGATTCTAATTTGTGCTGACACTGCTCAAGTTTGCCACCCTTAGAGTCCAATTGTTTAATCTCCATGGTCGTCTTTTCCTATACTGGCTTCGGCAGCCAATCTGAGTCTCTTGAGTGTGACTCACTTAAGCCATTTGTTTTTTGGTTACTTCAGATTGATACAGTACATATTGCCTTAACTGGTTCACACCCCACTCAGTTACCTGTTAGATTGCTCAGTCTGCATGTCAGTTAGCTTACTCTGTCACTCTCCTGGTGGCTTGCCACTTTTACACCTGCTCTTTTACTGTGTGTCAGCTCTTACCAGTCCCTGGGTGACCGCTGCATGTTTTATCTCCTCTCTGTTTTGAGTGATCTATCTCCTTCTGCCCAGGATCGGACAGAAGTCAGACACACCTAGATAAGGTATATCTACAATCAGTATAAATGTCAACTCCCACAGTGCTTCTCAGTCTGAATCTCATTCTGTGAGTCGAGTCCTCTCTGTTTGATACTAGTTTAATGGTATTTCCCATCACATCTATGGCTGGCCACTTTTCACTGACCATTCAAGAATATTGTGTGATTTTATCTTTTGGTGAAGACATTTCAGTGACTTTTACTTTCAGTGGTGGGGCAGTGTGGCTCTATGGATTTGGGTGCTGTGCCCGTGCCTGAAAGGTCACTGGTGCATATCGCATGGCTGGTAGAGTGATGTCACTGCTGAACCCTTGAGCAAGGTCCTTAACCCCCATTTGCTCCTGGAACTGGCTGTTCCTGCTTTTTCAAAAAATGCATGTCACTTTAAATCAAAGTGTCTGCCAAATAAATGAAATGTAAATTTGCCGGAAAAAGCTGGATTTGTCCCCTAAAAGGTTCAGGTCACTTTTGGGGACAGTGCCTATAAGCTTGGTTGCCTCCTATTGAATGTTTTGATCACTGGATATACACTTTTGCACATTACTTCAGTAGGTACACTTTTCCCTGATTGGCTATACGACATTGATCAAACAGGGATTTGGATATCAACAGAAGGTGATTTCCTTTGCTCAAATGATGCTTTTGCTTTTCTGTTCTTCAAAATATAACATTTGACAGGGGACACATGATGATGAAGAGAGAGTGATGTCTCAGGAATATCTGGTTCTGTTATGGATTAGCTTTGAATGTTTTTCTGCGTAAACTTTTGTGTATAATTTTATATATTTTGGATGTTACAGTAATATGCTTCTCAGGTCACTCGAGTGTTGCATTTCTGCTCTGGAGAAGGCTTGTCTGCCAAAGTGATGTTAGTGCACACATTTTATTCACATTTTTGTGAATTCTGTGATACTGGATTTTTCAACACTCCCATGCATAAAGTAACCTTCTGCATTAAATTGGCTTGATAGTAACTGGCATGTTCTTTGGCTTAACACAGTTAAGTACGGAAAAGCCATCATTCAACACTGTAATTCACACTAGACACACACTTTGCTTTGTTGTTTAGAAGTGGGTTGTAAAACTAAGTGGAAAAATTTGTGGCACATATAAAATATCCACCATATCAGTCCATTGTTTTGCAGTATATCACATTACACACCACCCATTAACTGCCCTAATGGAAGACATTTTATAGATTCTGAAATGTGTGCACTGGTGTGAATGCAGTCTTTTTAAATAACCTAAAGAAATATTGGTAAACAAAGACCTTTTAAAATTGACTAGCATTTGGCGCAGGCAGGATGTGCAGATACTGTAATTTCAGTATTTGAAAATTTAAAAAAAAATCTAATTTAGGTATTAAATAAGGTTAAGATTTTTGCTAGACATCCCGGAGTATTTTTAAAGCACTGTATAAAAATGTTCTTTGTCCTTGTAGACAAGCCAAGGGTAAAAACTCAGAACTGTGTGACGTGAATTTAAGTAAATATAGAGTGTAGGAGTGCTTTGCAGAAAAACAATAGCAGAATCCCAGCATTAATTATTGTTCCACTGAAAAAGCATAAATGATCTTCTTAATGGAGTGAAACTGAAGGATTTTAAAAAGAAGCCACTTAATGATCGATGGGTATTTAATATATCACTGTGTTGATACAAAGAGTGAATAAGGTTTTGTATATTTTTGCATGGTTATACTGATAAAGATACAGCATGGGATTTATAGCACTATTAGTTAATTGTGCTGCCAAACAATCAGAAATTGTTTTCATAACCAAACACATACCTTTATGACAATAAAATCACAAAGAGTAATTGTGCTACTACACTACCTTAGCCGTAACTATAGCTGTTTTTGTGTAAACTAAACTAAGTAGGTTTATGTGCAGCCTGTATGGAATAAAAACAAAAATGTTTACATTAAACCATTTTAAATATGACTGAAGCAATGTTTCAACAGCAATATATTCATTCTTTTAAAAAGAACAGAAAGGGTCTTTTTCATAATAATCCAAGGAGAAAATTTATCTAGCACACACTGTCTAACCTTGGCTGCTGGTGACTCAGTCAAAAAAGTATCAAATGGAAATGTTTAACGTTTGACAGATGCAGAACAATTTAATGGTGCAACAATGCAAGCAGTGTCTTTTTTAAGGCTTGTTAGCACGGTTGAAAAGAAACGTATTGCCAACAAAGAAACTGCGCATTGCATATTAAAAGCCCTGCTTGTCAGGTCTTGAGTGAATTCAGCCACCTACCCTGGCATGTAATGGCTTGCTAACTCAGGCAAGCAAAAAGTTATCTAAATAAGTGAAAAAAATGTATTAGGGAGCTGAGTATTTTTTTTCTTTTCTTCTGTCCTTTAAGAGCCACTTCTTTGCCAGGAAAAATGTGTGATATTTCTTAGAGCCCAGGCTGTTTATAACATTTAATGTAAAAGGGGTGTGTAATGTTTGATGTGCTGGCCATGAAAACTGACATCAGTGGTATTATGGAGAAATTTCTTTGACACTGACCACCTGTGCTATGTAGGACAGTTGTGGGCAACATTAGTATTTTAACTACTTGCATGTTTTTGCTGCTCATGGTAATTTTAAAGAAAATAACTTGCAAATCATATTTAACAGATTCATCGTAATTTGGATATAAATTTATGCGAGCGGCATAAACTAATGATTGGCCACTGTACTTTCATGTTTACACTGGTGTTCCGTCTTACACTAAACATGTATGGTTTGCCAATAAGATTTTTTTTACAATAAAGCAATTCTATCAGCTTTAACAGTTCACAGATGTTCACTACATTGTGGCGGGCACGTTTTCAACTGACTTCATGCGGTTAAATGGGAAAGTAGTGTGACAAGTTCGAACCATCTGAGAATAATGATCTTTTCTTCTGTAAAGGAGTGTTAGGAACACATTATACAAGCTTCAGTGCAATATTAAAATGGATGAAACCATTTTGTTGAGTACCTATATTAATATATGAAGCAAAACTACCCACAAACTGTGTAAAATTGATTCATTAAGGCATATATACATGAAAAAAAAAGTAAAGGAAACACAAAGAACTCCCCGTCACCCATTTCCTTTAATTCTGTGAAGTACATGACCTCTTAGGAATCCCACCATACCTTGAAAGAAGACCTTTCCTACCATTACACAGCAAGCTCTCATGACAAGTTAAAACTTTGCTTGTAAACTGGCATGTTCACGAGCAGAAATACTGGGTATAAAGAAAACAGATGTTCTTGGGGATGTATGGAATCAAACAATGTGGTTTTTAATCATTCATTTATATTTAGTGAGGGCATTTTTAATTTATGCAATAATGAATATACACTGATTTATTTCTGCCATTTACAGATTACGACAGGATAATAGTATAATATTACCCGACTTGTGTTTATTGGCTGATTTTAATCGATATTATATTCACAAGCTTTTTCCTTGCTAATCAGCCAGGCTAGACCACTGTGAGAAAATAAACACCACGCCAGATGTCATATGCAAATACAAGGTGTGCTAAATATAAAGCAAACAGACACTTTGTTGCTTTAGAATACACCTGCAATAAACAAATCTAATGATTTCTCTCCACCCTTCAATGTCAGCATTGTCCCTGTGCAAACACATTGAGTGTCTGGGTGAGTTGGCTGGGGGAGGTGGCCTAGAAGTTTAAAGTGACTGTTATATCTGCATTGGTAACAGCAGGCAAAAAATTCGAATAATTAACTTGTAGTGTAAAAGAACCCATTTAACAAATCCTAGTTTCATTTTTTAGTATATAATAAATGCTTTTGACTATTAAAGAAAGCAGCCATAGGGACGTAGAGTGCTCTCATCATCTCATATTCAGAGGACTAATAATAAAAGTTATAATAATTAATAACAACAATAACAAAACAACAACAGCAACAATAATAATAATAATATGCACACTATAGTCATTTAAAGGGGAAATTAACAGAACATTAATCTGATGCAAAACTCTGCATTTGCAAACTGGAATAGGATCCATATTTGTGTAATACCACTCTGTTGTAAAACACTAACATCAGACATTAATTGATATTAAAAAGTTTAGAAAACAACCAAAACAGCTGTAGCCTCAATTGCAGTACCAAATCCTGATTAATTACTATTTTAATAATACAATTCTCATATACCCTGTCTGCTTCAGTATGAATTCATTAGTGAATTTGTGTAAAACATTATTACTATTGCAGTGCAGCAAAAGACAAGGTTTATGTATGTGTGTGAATATTGGTATTTATGTCTTTATATCAGAATATTAATCGCAGCATTTTCTAATAATATTACGCTTTAGAATTTTTACTATCAAGAGTTTAAAAAGAGTGCATAATGACATCCAAATATTTGTTCTAGACACATTCTTGGTTATTCAAATCCAAATGCAAGAACACAAACCTTTGTATCAGGTAAATAAAGTGTTCTGATAACCGAGAATGCAAATGTCACTGAGCCCGTTTAGTTTTGCCTTTCCAAAACTTTGGCACTCTTCAATAATACACTGTGTAAACTGGGTTTTATTTACAGCATTTTGCCTGCCGTGCATGTGATAAGTTACGGCCCTTAGTAAACATTGCATCTCACATCATCGTACCATCAGTCACGTTTCACAACAGGCAGGAGCAAAGGCAGGAGGATCCTGAGCTAGAATTTCACTCTCATCCTATCAGGAACTGCACACATAACCAAATTAAAAAATGGATGACCACGTTTGCTTGGCATTGATTTTATCTTAGCATAAAAAAGATAACCATATTGAGATTTACACATAATTCATTAATGCAAAGATGCATTAATCATCAGAATCTGATTCAGAATACTTTTATTATTCTGGAAGAAACTGCTTAAATAGGTGTTCAATTACAGAAATTACATTTTTCCAAAGACGAAGATGCTAGGATGTAGTCAGTTGATGATCTCTTTTTGCTTTAGAGTGTGTCACCTGTTCCTAATTGTGGTTTTCAGTTTGTATGAGTGTGTTTTCCTTTGTTTTCTCAGTAACCCCAGACCTGAGCCCCTTCATCCCAGACCCATGTGTCAGTGGAACAATAAGGCTGCCCTTTGTGTCTCCCCACCAAAATGGCAATGTTTGGTTTGCTGCAAAAGATATTTTTGTGTTTTTCTTGTGTTGGAGATGAGCCACCTTTCCTATCAGAGCTCTAACTTACACAAACAAAGCTTTCTGTGTCACATGACACAACAGCTTTCCTAAAATTTAGTTTTTATGTATTTATATGTGTGTGTGTGTGTGTGTGTGTGTGTGTGTGTGTATATATATATATATATATATATATAGCCACCAAAATTAATTATGTTTAAAGGTATCTGTTCAGTACAAGTATATTTGCTCAGAAATAAACACTAGTAATATTAGTTACAACCATATTATATATACTGTAGATGTCTTGCTTGTTACTGTTTTGTGTTATATGTATATATACATACATGGCAGCTATAAAGTTAAAGTGTTAATTATCCATTCATTGCCTAACCTGGGTCCTGGAACTTACACCATGGACTTTGTTATACTACAAAGTACTTTTTGACAGATTTTTAAGAGCACTGTCCAGAGCAGTCTGTACGTTGACTCTTCAGCCTCTCCTTGTTACTGCAACAATAACGCATTTCACCACGGCCGTGCCCCTCCTGAGCTTCAGTGTTACTGTTATTGAAATGTGTTTAGAATGTTTTTTTTTATCAGCTGATATGTTTTCTATACCTGACAAAGACTTGATTTGTCAGTGTATAAATCACTATAGTAAATACATTATTGTGCCATTTTGATGCTATTTTTTATGTTAAAGTTTTATTCAGATATAAAAATGCCCAAATTAATGATCAGTTTAAAATATTTATAATACAAAGCTTTTGACCATTTTGGTCTTTAGAACAGTAGTATGTCTTCTGAGTCAGTTATTCAGTTAACCCATCATGCATTGGGCCATGAATAAAAATCCTGGAGAGGGTCAGGTCCCTGTTATTTTGACAGTTTATTATCACATCTATAGGATGAGATGAAAGTGATTTTTAATGATTTTGAATGATTTAAATTTTGATTGGAAGCAGCCTCAGTGACGCTTGGTGTAACACTGGTTAGTTAGGTTGATGCTGGTAGGAGAGCCAGAGGGAAAAGACATCATCGTCTAGGAGTAACTGTGAAATGAGGAACATACCCCTTGACCATAACGTTCATTTTCAAGCTACACCAGATGAGCATGTTGACTTCAGTTTTAAACTCTGCACTTTGATGAAGTACAGAGTGTTGAGAGAGGGATAGCATGCTTGGGTTGCAGTTCACAAACCCCTTTTGACATTACAATAAATTACTACAATTGCGTTTTTGTGAGTTAAGACACAGGCAGTGGTCCACTGACAAGTGGAGAACAGTCAGATGACTCATCCTCAGCAAGTGGACAAGTACATGTGCAGTACATGCCAAAGAAGATCGAGTGTTTCTTTCCCCTGTGTGTTGCGTTTTGGCAGCTCTATTGTGGTGTGGGGTGCAATATACTGGCAGGTTTTAGGTCCACTTAAGGCTCATAGATTATGCGATGTTGGTCTGTCCATTTATGCACCATGTTTTATTTAATTTTTAATATATATGTATATCAATCATTCAATCAATTTTATTCTTATATAGCGCCTTTCACGACAAAGTGCTTTACATGACATTGAGAGAAAAGGGAAATGACAAATTAACAAAAGAAAGAAAAAAGGCCAGATAACAACGGAGGAGAGGATGTATATGATATTATTTACCTTCAGTAAAAGAAATGCCACCTAACAGTAGTATTCTGCAGTAGGCAAATGTAAGTATCATTAAATATAAAGAGATTTAAAGGATTTAAACCATTTAGGTGTCAATATTAGTATAAACCAAAAAAAAAGATTTATCAGCTACTGGTCAGCTAATGGTAAAAGACCAACATATCTAAGTCATATTGATATAAAGAATGAAGTGATTTTTCTAAATTTGTTTAAATGCTTTGCAGGTTCTACTGAATAAACAATTTTTTTTATAAAAATTCATGTATGTCATGATTCATATTTATTAGCATCCAATTGTAAATTCACAAATTATGAATTTAATAGAAATGCCGTTATTATGCTCCATTCCCCATTCAGGGAGTAATGTCCTTGACAGAGTGTGCACATCACTGCATCCCATAATGCATCACTTCTTCCACATCGGAATGCATTTCTTTTAGAATGACAATAAAGCAGCCAAAGAACAAACAGGCGCTTGGAGAAGCATTTATGACTAATTATTTTAATAAATACTATTTTGGGTTTGTCTGGGCGGCACCCCTGAGATTTTTTCCTTCTTTGAGTCATTGTGACTAGCATTCTTCCCGGGGTGTTCACCTGCCTTGAGCTCTGTGATGCCTCCATAGGCTCCAGCTCCCTCTCCAACCTAAACTACCCCGGTGACTTTGTCCAGGATAAGCATTTTGGTGGAAGATGGATGAATGAATTAAAGTGAACTGGTACAACTGGCATTTTGGCCATCATTTTAGATTACCTTACTTTGTTTCTAAGCAGTATCTATTAGAAGGAATTATAATTATGATATGTACTATGGAAATTTTGTGAGAAAATATTTTTTTCTTGAGTCCTCCTGCGAATCTGTGTAGTCAGTTATTTTGATGATTTCTGTATTAATTCACTGACAACTTCTTAACAGGAAATTGTCCTTGTAATTTTTATAAGTTGTTAGTCCTTGCTGCCCTCTTTTGGTTATATTTAATATTACCCATTTCACAAATGTGAAGACAGTTTTTTAAATAAATTAAAATGTAATTATAATTTATAGTGTAAATAATCCTGTTTTGCTATTTAATCAATCATGTTTTGACTTTAGAGTTACACAACAAGAAATTATGTAATTATTTTGAAATCTATGTCCATTACACAGTACACCTTTATAATAATAAAAAATTTAACACATATATAAGTTGAATTTAACTCATTAAGAAGCTCATTAATGCAGCAAAGATGCATTTTTGATCTTGTGGCTCAGGGGTTAGCACCATCTTCGGAGCTATTGCCCTTGGCTTTGTGTGTGGAAGTTGCATGTTCTCTTCATGCTGGCACGGGTTTCCTCAAGGTGTTCTGGTCCCTCCTTGCAGTCCAAAAATGTGGGGTGAATTTGTGTCTCTAAATTGTGAGTATGTCCTCTGCAACTGACTGGCACTTTGACTTGAGTGTTCCCTGCCTCATGCCATGTGCTTCCTGAGGTAGGCAACAGGGTCACCATGATCTTATGGATCCATGGAATAGATCATTAATAATATTAATTAATTAATTATGATGCAACTATGCATTAATTGCATGTACTGTATTGTTTCGAGGATGTTCCATTTGACAAATGTTGGCATTAGAAGAATTAGAAGGATCTCAATAATCTCCTAAACAGTTTATTCTGATATTTGCATAAGATTTCTGATTTAGCTGATTTTAAATATAATAGAGATTTAGTTTTAAGTAAATATCTGCAATTTGCTGGACAGTCAGTTATTTACCACAGTCACCATTGGGAAAGCCATAATTTCAGTTTAATTACAATAAATATAGATACTGACATGGAAAACAATGCAGCAATTTTTATTCTTCGGCTCTATCTGTTACTTTAACGGTTGTCAGTTATTCAGGAAATGTTCTGGTGCATTCATACATAAATGAAATGCATATATGAAGTAATTTATTCCCAAATACAGGCAATAGATAACCTCTTCCTTTGTTTCTTTGATGCATTGATTTTTGAATGTTGTGACTTGAATAATTAATGCTGGGCTAAAAATGCTCACAGTAGTGTGACACATGTAAAAATGACCATGAACATCTCTGCAATAACTGCAAATTTTAATATGAATATTTTATTGCACCTCATGAAACTGATATGAGCTGGGAGATCTTAACAGCTGACAAAAAGAATGGTTACATCGATCATTGTCACTGTCAACAACATATGTCCATGTTAATACAATTTCCATGTGATTTCCTAAATGCTGTGGATCAAAACACAACATAGTGCGCCATTTTAGTCTTATGAAAATAAATGTAGAAGAACTGATGTTAACAACATAGCAGGCAATCATAGGTAATTAGATTATGAATCAATGCATGTGTGTGTGCGCGCATGCGTGTATATATATACACACACACACTACAGACATACAGGGAGGGGTAGAGAGAGAGAGAGAGAGGCGGGGCCATCAATGTTCAGCAGTGTCTCCTGGGTTGGAGTCCTGTGCTGGGAGAG
The DNA here is from genome assembly GCA_011763525.2 of Mormyrus iriodes. NCBI lineage: Eukaryota > Metazoa > Chordata > Actinopteri > Osteoglossiformes > Mormyridae > Mormyrus > Mormyrus iriodes. The sequence goes on along the minus strand of JAAGVU020000113.1, from coordinate 13,145,393 downwards.
TGTTATTCAGGCTTTTGGCATTGTTAAATACACTTAAGTATGTATTGTGCCTTTAAATAGAAGCAATGTGTGAACATGATTTGTATGGTTAGTGATGCACTGTAGCAGGCTCTGTGAGTAGGCAAACTGTGCAACTTGAGTAAAGTATGCTATAAGCCAATAAATCATAATTATTCAACAGATAATAGTATAGGTTTAGCTGATCATGGTATTAAAATATGCCAATTTAACTGTTTTGTCTGGTGTTGAGTCAGAGTGATGCAATTCAGTAGCCTAGGTCATCCAGAGAGTCAAAGGGCAGTCCTTTATTCTAACCAATAGAATACAAGGGCACCACTTTATATGTGTAGGACACAGTCAAGCTTATCCTTGGATTTTGAGTAGTGAATCAGTGTAGCACTGCCAGAGCAGATATAAAGAGAATTCTCATTTGCTACCCTGGGTGAAATCCACTACTAATTTACCGTTGTCATGGCAACAAACATCAGAGGAATTACTGTGGATCACAGGTCTGTGCAGTATGGAAATCAATGTGAATGGCCACATGTTCACATTTCACTGAGGGAAACAGTAACACTTGTATAAAATTCTATAAATAACCCATGTTTGTGAAATATAAGTAAAATGAGATTTTCAGCCATTTAACATAGCATGTATATAAAATAATAGAAATAGAAATAAAAGATGACTTGAAAACAGAAGGAACTGAGTACCTTAAGATCGATTCCAGTCCACGAAGGACTTTCTCGCATGGATATTAGAAAATGCCATGAAAAATGCTGAACTGTTTGTTAAAATCACTCATACTCACAGTAGACAACTAAAATGGTGCTAGATAACATTAAAGACTAACAAAGAATAATAATTTGCTATTATTTTATGTTACCTCCTGTGCCTGGATGCTGTTTTCATGCTTCTGTTCAAGGTTGATTTCACAACATGAAAAAACACTGTTATCTGCAAAAATGGAACAAAGATAGGAAATACAATACTCTCTCTCTCCATATATAAAAAATATATATAAAAAATACGCATACATGCATATATATA
>JAAGVU020000113.1:13118089-13136436 GCA_011763525.2 Mormyrus iriodes | reverse complement strand
TATATATATATATATATATATATATATATATATATATATATATGCCATCGATGAGCCAAAACATTATGACTGCCCCCATGCAAATAATGCTGACCATGTATTGAAACAGTGCATGTTAAGGTTTTTTTTTAGATGTTTTTGATGGTAAGCTAACATTCGGTACTTGTAGCTGATATGTTGAATGCAGAAGAAAAGGGGAGCGATAAAGATCTGAGTAATTTTAACAAGGGCCAAATCATTATGGACAGACGACAGAGCATCTCCAGAGTGGCAAGGCTTGTGGGGATGCTGATGGTCAGCCATAGTAGCTACTGAGAGTGGTCCAAGGAGAGAAAAACCGTAAACCGCCGATGGCGTTGGGCGGCCAGGACTTGTCGATGTGAGATGTGAATGAAGGCTAACCCTTCTGGTATGAACCAACAGAAGGGCCATTGTGGCACAGATGACAGATAATTTTTATGGTGATCGGGGAAGTTATGTGAGACGACACACAGGGCATTGAGCTCTGCTGCGTATGGGGCTACACAGCTGCGGGTGGATGCCGACTATCAACAGCACCTACAATGGGCACGAAAGCATCAGAGCTGGACTTTGGCGGAGAGGGAAGAGAGTTGTCTTGTCTGATGAATCCCGTTTTTGTTGCACCGTGTGCATGGCCGGGCACATGTCGAGCATCTGTGGGATATGTTGAACTAACAAGTCTGATCCAAAGTTATGTAGCCCCAAACACAGCAGGGCTCCGTCCACTATGTATTGTGACACGTTACACCCATGGTTGTAATAAAAATTATCTGCCATTTGTGCCACAGTAGCCTTTATGTTGATTTGTGCCACATGGGAGAGCTTTCATTTTCTCACTCTCAGTAGGAACTCACCATGGCTGACTGTCAGCATCCCACAAGCCTTGTAATTTTGGAGATGCTCTGACCCAGTCATCTGACCAAATTGATTTGACCATATATAAATATTATAATGGTTTATATAAAGACATTGGCTGTCAATGTATCTCTTTTACAATAATCTTTGGTTTATGACATGAGGAAGAAGGTCCCCTGGCCTGAAAAACTATTGCATTTTAATGTTCCAAAAGTGTAATTTATCTTGGTAAACTTGGCTTTTCAGTCAGACACATATAATCCCATCAAACAAATGTTGAGCTGCTTTGTCCAAAAATAAATTATTATTTTTATAATTCGACCAAATAAACATGGTTCAATTTTAAGAATCACAATATAAAGTAAACCACCATAACAGTTCTTAGCGGGAGTGATGTTCTATGTTGCCATGACACCAGCTATACCCAGGGCTATTACATAAGAGTGCTGACAGGTATATACTGTATCATTGAAATTCTGGGCCAAACTGCTTTAAAAACAGATGACTGTCTTATGACCATATTTGCCAATCCTTTTCATGTTCGCATTTTGCTGTATCTACCGGGAATAAGTGGTGGTAGGCCCCATAACGGTTAACTAAGTGGATCTCTTACTGTAGTATAGCAGCTTCATGTAAGACAGGAAAGCACTGTACTGCTTATTGACTCTGTAGGTACAGTTCAACCTGAATAATCTTAAATGAAGACATTTGCATCTCAATGATGTAACAGTAAAAAGGTGTTTTTAAAGCAATATATGAATGCACTGAAATGTATTTTATTTTAATATTTTATTTATTATTTTAATATATTAATCGACTTTTCACTTAATATGATTTAAATGTGATAAATATGATATTAATTCAGAATAATTTCCATAGAGAGTGTGCAGTAACATCATTTTACGGACTAAGTAGCAAACCATGCTGTAACATGACTGATTTTAGTTGGGGAAACTGCAAAACAAAACATAATCTGTTTAAAGGCAATTGGACTCGATAGGGAACCGTTTAATTTACCAAAGGATCTGTGGACCATGTACACTGATATGTGACCAGGAATTGGATTTCCAGACAACATATTTTGTAGAAACTTTTAATGTTATTTGGCTGTCTGCACTTGCTTTGTGGAGTAGCCCCTTAAAAGGAAAACCAGGTTTGTCTTGGCTAGCCGACACTATCTATCCAATACAAGGTTCATCATCATGGATGTTTTTGAATAAATGCTGGCAAAAACTTCACAATTACACATAATATAAATGAACGATGCTAGATATTTAATTGATGAGTAGTCAGTACAGTATGTAACTTTTTTTTACCCAAAAACCCATCATAACTGACACGAAATGACAACCTCAAACTCATGTTTGAGAGCCTGGATTCCAGTTGTTTCTGCGTCTTGCAGTGAAGTTTTCACCAGTCTGTAAAAAGACAGCTCTGATTTCTTTTTAAATCAGTGTGTGCAGTCAGTGGCACAACTCTTTCCCATTTTAGCTGTGTTTTTGCGGTATCCAAGTTGAGCTGTAACACTGCCACTCAAGTCTTTTTACAACTCATTGGGTGTAAATGCAGTAACTTCTGCCTACTGTGACATGTTGTGCATACCCTCTATTGGGGATGCAATTAGAACACCAGCATCAGTCATGCTAGCTGGAGTGATTCTCATGCTATGTTTATTTATTCATTTCAGGTCTGGCCGAAAGCTCAGTGAAGTTTTTGTCCGGTTGCCCTCCAGAAAAGAACTGCCAGAGTACTATGAGCTGATAAGAAAGCCTGTGGACTTCAGAAAGATAAAGGTCCGTCCAACACCGATAATGAACTGAATCAAAACTGACTTGAAGCTTTAGTCCAGTGTGGGCAAAATAATGTTTTATTATATATATATATATATATATATATATATATATATATACACACACACACACACACATATTTTACATTGGATGGTTACCGCACATGTTAAACTCTGGAGGGATTGACTTGTGTTTTCAGGAACGTGTCCGTAACCATAAGTACAGAAGCGTGGAAGATCTGGAGGAAGACGTGATGCTTCTCTGCCATAATGCTCAGACCTTTAACCTGGAGGGATCCCAGGTCTGTTGGTAGAACTGTCCCTTGAATCCATGTTAAATTCAAACATTGAAGGTACTGTTGGTAGTATAATGCTGCAGTTATAATAGATAAAAAATTCATTTTTATATTTTATGAAATGCAGTATCACTATATATATATATATATATAATATACAGTAGCCATAGCAATATATACCTCATTTAGCATTTGCAATGTTAGTGTTCTGAGAAAAACATATTTTAACACATTCATTCCATCTGCAGTGGTAAATAGACACACTCACTATTGACAGATATCAATCCATTTAAACTGGAGAAAACGGAATAATTGCATGGTCTAACAATGGCAGGGACAGGAATTGAACCCTAAGTTTGTTTTATTAGTCATTAAAATATAGGTGGGATGTTTTTTTTTTTAATTTGCAGGTCTATGAGGATTCAATTGTCCTCCTGTCAGTGTTTCGGAGTGCCAGACAGAAGATAACGAGTGAGGTGGAGAACAAAGATGAGAGTGCAGCTGATGATGATGAAGAGGAGCCTGAGTGTAAGTCGATGCGTCTAGGTTGTTACAGTTTGGAAATACCATGTTCACAAGCTTTAATAAACATTTTTCAAGCATGAAGTTTGTCATCTCACCATCACAGCGTCCCAGTGACATCACTTCTGTCATTTCTATTGATTAATACTTCAAAAAGTATACAGCTTCTGAATTTGCCCATTTATTAGCAAATATTGCACTATTGTGCAAACGCAATCCAAAAAAACCTTCAATTTTATCATTAGCTGTGTCTTATTTTACAATGTATTATAATGTATTTACAGGCAGTAAACTGATAGCAAGCCTTAACTGAAACCAGGGGTTTATTCAGTAAATTTTTGTGCAAAACAAAGTATGAACAAAAAGGTCATGCTGGTTTTCAATTCAATTCAGTTCAATTCAGTTCAGTTCAGTTCAGTTTTATTTGTGTAGGGCATTTTTACAACATTACATTGTCTCTTTTCTTTGAAACTTTATTTTTCAGCAAAAGCTATGAAGGTGAATATAAAACCTGATGACAGTGACCACGACAAGGACAAAAAACATCAAAACCGGGCCAGTGCCAAGCTGGTTGTTAGTGACGACGAGAGTGAAGATCAAGATGATAACATAGGTTGGGTCTGTCATATAATCAGTGCTGCGATAATATTGCATTAACCTTAAAAATAAGTCCAGTGGTGTTATTTCATTAACCATTAGTCTACTAACAAAAATACAATATATGTAACCGCAGTATTTCTTTTTTTCTGCTGCAGTACTAGTATGAGAAGTACGTATCTAAACCCTACCTACGTATTTCAATTACTTCTGATGTTTGGGAACCATTGTACAGTGATGTACTACTTGAATCTGCCCAGAAAAAGGTTTCTGCTCTGTTTACAGGATAATCCAAGGATGCTAGGAACAGAGATGAGAGAAGAAGAGAAGAGCTGATGCACAACTTTTTACTACGTTTCTTCAGTTGTTTGATTTTCTGTCTCTTTTGTCTCTTTTTTATCCCTCTCTCTCCCGGCCAACTTTAAAAAAAGAAAATCACTGTGGAGAGCCTTCCGATACTGATCACTCCTCCTCATTACTAACATGACAGGAAAAGCCACTACTTCTGTTTGTATGTTACCGAGTTGTCATGAAAATATTAAAACAACCCCAAAGAACAGGATCTAGGCTGTAATAAATAATCAAATACAGAATTATAAAAAGCATGACAAAAAAGGTTTATTATTTTAAAAAGTTAATTTAGTATTTCAATAAAAAATATACCAAATATAATCAATATATTTGTAGCAGTTTATTTACTGAGAATTCATTCAAATCAACATAAATGATAAAAGCAATTCTAATGCTGCAGTAGAGGTATTTTAGTGAGGCTGTCGGTTTTCTATGACCCTATGGAGTTGTTAATACATCACTATTCGTTTGGTAAACAAGGAATAACTAAATTTCAAATCATTGATTTTTAAATGTAATTTCCTAATTTGCAAAAATGAATATAGTATCAATCTGTCTATATTATTATATACACAATCATAAAGCACATTAAGGTGTATGTCTTGCAAGCTTTCCCAGGGCTGCGAATATGTTCAAATTACATTTAGCTAGGTAACGACAAATTATCTACTTTATCCAATTAACAAGCAGTGATTGTGTTACCATAAAGCCTTGCCACTACTGTTTTGTATTTTTATACATTTTAAAACTTCTAAAAATGACTTAATGGACAGTAAGATTTACAGTTTAGTGTTTTTATTAAGTTATGCAGTTTTTACATATTTCACAATTTTACATTCTATATTTTTCCATAATGATTTCATATTCCATAATGATTTAACATTCCTCAAAAAGTTTTACATTTTACTTAGAGAGAATGTTAAAAATCTTGATGGCCAGTAATGGAGAATTTGGATTATAATTGTTATTAAATTGCTGTTACTAAGACAATTTTACAGGAGTGATGAAGATCTTAAATTTATTTACAGAATATTTAAATATAAATAAAACAACATACGACAACCTTCCTGTAGTGTTTTAAGGCACATTTACCATTCTACATCACTTTAATTATTTTCTTAGTGAGAAATAATTAGCTTTTTTACATTTTGTGGCTTCGTGTTTGAATTATATTCATCCTAAAGGCACATCTGGTTATTATACATGCAGTTTAATCCGACTTAAACATATCTTGTACAGTATGAGGGATAAGTCACCTTCTCCTGAAGTGTACTTAATTAGTCTTTGGTGGTAAGTTGTAGCCCGAGGCCAAAAAAAAAAAAAAAAAACACAATTGATTTTGATTGCATGTGATGTGTGTTCTGTAACTGTTAAACTTACATTTTGAAGTAAAATTGTCTGAAGTACTGCAGGCATACTTTGCATTACATTTGCTTACTTACAATATTTTGTATGTGAAATGTTCTAAATACATGCAAGTGCAGATTTACACTGTGGATATTAAGAACATTTATTTCAGATAGTATGTAAAAATGTTTGTGCTTTATCGTTCTATTCTTCTTGAAATTACAATGTCAGATAAGTCATTCTCTAAAGCATCATATCTACTTGTATATGGAACATTTTAAGATGATTTTTTTCTGCAGTAAATGTTTTACAAACTCTGAGCCACATTATACCAATGTGATTTTTAGAATGATTCAAAGCATACAAAATGGAAGCTGAAGATCAAGCTTTTTCTTTGCTTACATGAAACATTTGACTATCAGTGCTTGATATACTGTGCTGATATACATTGTTCTTATTTTCAGGTTATTAGGAGTAACTTATGTGATTTTTCCCACTATGTGACTGCACCAGAATGTACCAAGAAGTTGTTTCTGATTCTTTTTGTGTTACATACTATGGCCCTGCATATCAGGACCAGAGGCCACCTTGATTGGGGCTATTTTGATTTTTTAAAATGGTAGGCCTAGTTCTCTGTGAGTTTAAAAATTGCGTTTTTAAATGATACAAGCCCAAACATTTTTAAATATTTATCTAATACTTCATAATCTAGCTGGTGTTTGAACATTTGAAAACTGATTGTTACAGTTTATTCTTAATGATATTTTAATTTTATGCTGTGACATTTGTTAGCATTTCAGAAATGAAAACCAAGAATTTTGACTTGGCAAGCAGTGTAACTGCCTTTTTAATACATCCTCACCACCCTAGTCTGGAAACCTGATTGTAATGTAAAAAACAAATAAGTCCACCCTTGTTGAGCCTTGGTCGTACTCAGCATGATAGTGGGAAAACTGCATTAGTAATAGTAATATGGATTAAGAATGGATTCTTGGATTCAGCTTGACTATGGTATGTTTTTCTTCTGTAATGAACACAAAAAAAGGTTTAAACACAATCTTTCTTGAAACTGACTTTGACTAGCATTGATTTCCTACAAGGGTCATTGTGGGAAAGCATGACTGCCTTAGGGAAATGTGGTTGCATGTAAGAGGGGACCAAACGATATTTATAAAATGTAATATTCATGTACTTTAAAATTATATTAAATGAGACAAAATAAACATAGACTACACTAAAGTGTTATATTTAAAATTTGCAGTTCCCTTCACATGTTACCTGACACTGAACAAGATGCACTGAGAGTCAACCAATAATATATTCTTATAGAGCAATGCTGTTCAAAGTGCAGTTCAAAATCTTATTAAAAAGACAACTATATTGCAAATGGTGCAACTGCTATTATATCTTAGGTATAACAGAAAGCAGTTTCTGCCAAATGACCCTGTATGATGACAGTATATTTTGCTGAGGAAATCTTTGCACATTTTTAATCACTGTAACTCCTCTACAGCTTTTATTGACAATAAATGTTGGAACCCTATAGCACTGTATTCAGCACAGAAATGAGATACTCAGTCCTATTTCACAATTTATGCAGTCTAATCTATTACAGCTCAGACAGACCTATGATTCTTTCTGGTGGAAAAATTTGAACACTTGGCACCTAATTAATCTTCCAGAAGCTATAGCCATGGCAATTTTAAATCTTTGATTACAAGGATTAAGCTTGTCAAAATTTGTTAAACGTCTTCACTGGGCTTCATTTGACGTAATCTGTATCTGCATAAGTCTGCCTGTATCTGGTAGAGTCACATACCATAGCAAGTATATGGAAAGCCTGTGATATCCATTGAGTGAACTTGGGACCCTTCAATCAGAAATAAATTACACCTCATTGGCTGAAATTAAGAACTTTCTAGGGTAATTACATTTTTACATATGCTATTAATTAGCCACAGTGGCTTCAAATGTTCCCCATTGTATGATACCCATTGTTGCTTTGCTGTACGTCTGATGGAATGGTAAAATGTGAAACAATGTTATCCGGAATAGGTTAACTTGTAAAATATGTAAACAGAACTCTAGAACTCTGTAACTGTTTAGAACTCTATAACCTTTCTAATATGCCTATGCTTGATGATTTCTTTAAAAATATTTGTACCTCAGTGAATTTTCTTTGTGCTTAATTACACACTGTTCTGCCATGCAATAAAGCAAATAAGAGTAAGTAAACAGAAAAATAGCAGAATAATTTAAAATTACATATATATATGTATATACACACATACACGCACACACATATATATATATATATATATAAATAAACTGCTGACCTTCCAAGTCGAAAAACTTCAGAAATAAAATGCTTCACTTTCTGTACAGAATTGAAATATATATCAGTAAATGTGGTCCCTGAAATTGTTAGGGGACCAACCACAAAGCCCAAACATAGACAAGCTGGCTCTGAACTGAGTCTAATATGATACTTATGTAGACAGCTGGCTGGTGCTTCAGTTAGAAGTTTATTCCTTTCAAAGGCATTCTTTTACTATATAAACTTGAAATTTGATGGAATGCCGTATAAAGAAGAACAGACGTAGCCTCTATTGAGATCTGAGAAGTTGGAACGGGGAATGACTATGTCCCACAGTAGGCTAGTCATGATTATGGAGGAATTATAACCTAGAGCCTCTTAGAACTGTTATACTGCAGACCCTTCTAAGCTACTTTTTGTGGTAAGTAGGCACCTTTTTCGACAGCTCACACATTCTACACACTCAATAAGGGAGTCTCCGCAGGACAGATTTTCCTGGCCCAGCCCTCAACCCAATAGCAAGTACAGTGATCCCTCCTTGATCACGGAGGTGGTGTTCCAGAACCCCCCACGAAGTAAATACCATATGTTTATATGGTTATTTTTGTATATTTTAAGCCCTTATAAACCCTTTATATTCTCTTAGATATTAGGTAAGATTCATTGAAATTATGTAAATCTGTCCTGCAGAGACTCCCTTATTGAGTGTGTAGACTGTGTGAGCTGTTGAAAAAGGTGTCTACTTACCACAAAAAGTAGCTTAGTTAAATACAAGGGTCTGCAGTATAACAGTTCTAGGAGGCTCTAGGTTATAATTCCTCCGCAATCATGACACACTGTTTATATACTACGCACAAATATATGTATCATATATCATTGAGGAGTTTTATTTAATACGTAATACAGTTGTAAACACGTAATACATATTTTAACAAAAATAATTTTATATTTACTATAATATACAGTAAGTATACATATTTACTAGAATATACAGTCGTTTTACTTACTTTAAACCAACTGAGGAAGCATGTACCAGAAATAAAAAGACCCATTGTCCGCAGAAATCCGTGAACCAGTGAAAAATCTGTGATATATATGTAGATAAGCTTGCATATAAAATCCGCGATAGAGTGAAGCCGCGAAAGACGAAGCGCGATATAGCGTGGGATTACTGTACTAACCTTTATACAAAATGATATGATGATGAATAATGGAACAAAATACTAATAATAACAGTAGTTGGGTGAGGCCAATTAGCGATAGCTACTATTTACTCGGGTTAGTAGAAATCGCATTATTACATATTATTATTACATAGTTTAAATGTGTTACTTCATAAAGTAGCACCATTTTTCTGAGTCTCCCAGGTGTGTGCTAAGTACCAGATCCAAGTGCCCCAAATGTTCCTCCACGCTAGATGAAAAAATGGTGATGTCATAAAAGTACAACCATAAAGCCTGATAGCAGTAAAGCCTATATCTCAACGCTGGATTTCTTGTTTAGCCGAATAACTTGTTGAAGTTAAGGTACCCCAGTTTGGATTTTAACTTTGTTCAGTTATACTTAGCCCACATACCATAAATCCATCAAGTTTTCTGGTCTCCTAACATCAGTCACTGGAAAAAAACTAGCGGAATTGCACAATGTAAATGGCATCAACTTATAGTCAAATAGTCTAAAGTGGCTACAAAAAGATTGTACCCATCTATTAATTTCATTGTGGTAAACCACTGGGTACCCAACAATGAATCTAGCCTCCAGAGACCCAAGGAAAAAAAGTGTCCTTCAATTTTAGATTACTTATGATATTCCACATCTTTGGAGGAAATAAAACATCTTGCAATTTAGACTTTTTCAAAATTATTTTTATTTTTAATTTTACAGTATGTCCTCTGTAGTGGACAACAGGACAAGTTTAATGTGTAGACATCACTGAAACTGGAAGTAGAACAATTTAAGGATTTAAATGCAACTGAACAATTAAAACCATTAAATGATTTCAATCCTTGGCAAAATTAACTACTTTTAACGACTTATCTTTAATTTATTTCGGTGTTGATGGGCTGTTGATGGGTCATAGGTTTTTTTAGCGATGATAATCCAGGAAGCAGTTTCTCAGTTTTGTAATACAAAGGGACATCTTACATTTAGTGCATCTCATGTAGGTCTTGTTCTTGCAGCCCTTGTTTATGCACCTCTCTGCATACCTATAGTCTCTGGCATGTGCATAGCTCCAGATTTACGCAAGGATGTCTCTGGTTGTGGAATTCTCACTTTCATTGGTTGATCGTACTCTTCATCACTTTCTTCTCTTGCAATGCAATCAAGGTCCAAGTTAATCAGCAACTCTTTGGCTAGGCACACCTTAAATTCCAGAAACTGTTTGGTATCCTTTGCTGGTTGGTTTAGGGCTTTACTGTCAGATTTGTATTGGATCCAGGAGTTTGCAATAGCAACATCAAAAAAGTGACATATCACACGTACAGTCCACTTTTTGGTCCTGCTTGACATTCTGTAAAAGCTCAACATGCGGTCACACAAGTCCACCCCTCCCATATTGTTGTCGTATTCTGTGATAACTGCTGGTCTTCTCACCTGGGCATGCGTTTTGTCTTTATTGGACCATCTTGTGCAGACATCCTCGGGCTCTTTTCCATGTATGGTAGAGGCCAGTAGCACTGTCTTGTTGTCATACCATTTTGTGATAGCCAGTTCTGGATTCCTTCTCACCACCAGCACTGATGCTCCCCTCCCTTCTTGTTTCAATTGTTTGTCACCAGTTAGCTTGCATGGCTTAGGTACCCTGTTCTTCATTATTGTGCCAGTTGCTGGAAGGCCCATTTCAGGCAAAGTATCCATGAGCTTGATTGATGTGAAGTACCGGTCGAAGAACTTCCTATAGGAACAGATTCAACCATGTGTAGAACTGCTGCTGTACCAATTCCAAGTCCATCGTTACTGAATGTATTTTTTCCTTGATACACTTCAAAATCCAGCATTAGACCATCAGGAGAAGCAAGGACAAATAACTTCAAGCCAGTAGGGTATGGCTTGCCTGGAACAAACTGCCTAACTGGACAGCGGCCTGTGAACGGAATGATTTGTTCATCAATGCAGAGTTTTGCTGGTTTTGGAAGGCTAAGGCAGCCTTCTCAGTTTGAAGAACCTCTCTCTTGTTATGCTGTTTCTTATTATTGGTACTTTTGTTTTTTTGGCCCAAAACATCTTTATTCTGGGATAGCCAACGCAGGCCATGTGGATTGATATGCCAAAGAACACCTTTATTTCTTGTGGTGCAGTATTCAGAGACACTCCTCTGATCTGAAGCTCAGTTTGATTAGTAAATGTTGCCAGATCATCAAAATTTCGTTGTCAATATATTGGTTAAAATATTGAATCGGACTCCAGTGTGCACAAGTTGAAGCACCACTCCTGTAATCAGGAGGCTTGGGTAGCACAGATGTGAATCTGTTATGGGAAAAAATTGAACAATTTTACTAAGTTACAATAATGCAATATGTGTTTAACAGAATACATTTTTCACTACCAGCTTTCTGAGTATGATGAAATGTATTTATCTCTATTATTTACTATAAAATCATTTTTACTGACCTGCAATGAATATAATCAGTAATAAATTAATCAATTTTACTGAGTATAAACATTTTTATACTCATCCTGAAACACAGTACGATGTAACATACATGCTTTTCCTGGCCCGCACAGAACGGCGTCTTTCATCATCGTCACCTGTTCCTTCCTCAAAACTTTCTATTACTTCCTCGTAGGTTCAAACCCATCTTCTGCCTTCGTCATCTGACAAATCTACATCTGAATCTCCCTCAATTATTCTGTACAAAATTTTCTCTGTATCTGTTTTGTCTCCTACAACAAAGTGGTAGTTTGAAAGACATCAAAATCATCCTGGTGTCCATTACAGTAGACATTCATAAATGGGTTAGTAATTCTAAACAAAAAACATTAAACTGATTTCACACCTCACTAAACAATACCTGACATATCCTTGAACAATGATATATACAAATATTACATTAAAAAAGACAACAGGTATATTTTTTTAAACTTACTCTCTCCCCTTCCATAAAATGTGCTTACCCCACATATGTGGTATCACTGGAAAGCCGAGGATGTCCTCTTTAGTGTACAACAGGAATAAGTAGGTTTACTCATATCAATGAAAGGGTAGACACAAAAACATAATGTCCACCACAGTGGACATAAATGAATGGGTGGGGTCTCAGGAGGCTAGATGCTCCACAATACATGGGTTTCTAGATTTTTTTGTTTAATTGCAAGTGAAGACAGCTGTAAGGAACACCTATTAACCTAATGATGGAATCCAATCCAAATTTACTTAAAGGTAAAAGTAAACCAAAATAATTCAGACTAACATTTTAATTCAGGGATTATTTTTGAACACTTTAACAATTTAGGGTCTTGTGATTGACTATAGACTTCTCTTATAAGTTCAAATAACAGCTTACAGACTGACTTCACAGTCACAGTGTCAGCTATTTGATTCAAGTCAGCTGACTCAACTCAAGTTCAATTTGTTTGATCAGTCTAATTCAGTGACTGAAAGTTTGTCTGACTAAGTCATTAGATTGTACAGAAGTACTAGGCCAGGTACACAAACAAACAAATCCAATGTAATATTCTCAGAAATGAAATAACTGACCTGGGTTTGTAATGTGCATGTCCAGAGTGTATGTCTGACTGCTACTCAGCAATTTTGTCTCACACAATCCCAAGCAGCAGTTGTTCTGGCTTTTAAGGTAATGTCTTGATTCTCAGTCAGGTACTCATCTTGACAACACTGTGCCTTGACTTTCAGGTCATGGGTAGTGTTCTGACTCCTCTGCCTCGCCAACACCACACCCGACCCTCATCTCACACAAGGCCCCAATGTGCCCTGCTGCCTTTTTCCTCCCATTTTATCATGTCCCTTCAGTCTCCACTGATTGTCCTAAAGTCCCCACCTATACGTCATGATTTTTATTACAATTCTATGTGGGAGTTCTGACTACAGAGTGACTCCTCAATAAACACAGCAGGCTGGAGTTCTGGCTGCAGGGAGTCCCCTCAGCCATCATGGGGACTCTTCCTTAATTAAATTCCAAACTATGTGATAGTTATTACCATTGAATAAACTAATCATTGACTAGGCATTACAATCTGTTCATTAATGTTAGCATACCCAAGGGATTGGACAGCCAATTGACACTGGACCCCCAGAGGTTTTTTTTCTCTCCTTACTTGGGAGTTTTTGGTTCCTCTCCTCTGTTGTCACCTGGCCTTCCTTCTTTCATCTAATTTCTCTGTCTTTCCTCTTCCCTATTTGCAATTCAATTCAATTCAATTTATTTTTATATAGTGCCTTTCATAACAGAGTCGCCCCAAAGCACTTGACATAATATTTGAGGAATAGGAATAAAATAGGGAAAAGGAAAGACAAAGAATATAACTATTTTGTATTACTCTCTCTTAATATAATTTAAAGGCATCGTGTAATACCATGTAAAGTGCTTTGGGGTGACTCCATTGTGAAAGGCCCTATATAAAAATAAATTGAATTGAATTGAATTGTTATTTTCCGAAGGGGCAGTGCCTTCCAGGTAATTATTTCCTAACTTATCGTAATGATATGATATACTGTTTTTAGACTGAGACCATTGTACCAATCACATTGGCACCATTCAAATGAGCTCAGACATGAATATGTATGCCATCTGCAGTATCATTATACAATATTTCTCATATATAAGCATTCTATGTGGACTTTGTGTGAACTCAGTCAAATGACAAAACGGCAAGGGGAGTGGGGAAAAGGCAAGGATGGGTTTGCAAGCACCTGCTTGTGGGCCACCCCTTGCTCAGTGGGGGCTGAGATAGATCCAGCGAGTGAGTGTGTGTCCATTCTCTCTACAGCTGAAATGATGGGGGTGAATAAAAGTGCAGACCCAAAGGATCCAGGACCACATATTTCTGTGGGCCTGCAGCATTACACTACCATGTTGATGCAGATGAGCATTTACGGCATCGTAGTCCAAAAGTGGTATGCATCTGAATCTCTGTCTAATGGGTAGATCATCCAACAGTGGAATATTATGTGAAATCAATGTAGAAAATCAATACCATCTTTGAAGAAACAGATTTATACTTATATAAGAGACCTCATTCTTTTTTGATCCAACACTGAAAGAACGGTTAGGTGAAAGCCATAAGGGCTATTTGCTTCACTTGTATGTTGCTTTGGATAAGGCTTTCTATTTTCCACATCAGCCTTCTCCAATATCACACAAGATCCAAGACTTAGTCAAATACACAAATACACAATAAGTTGCTATTTCTTGGTGTAGAATTCCTGGAGGAATCCTAAGACTAGATCACTCTTCTACATCATTTCAAAGCTTAGCCTAGAATATGTTAGTAAAGCTGGATAATCCTATTCTGGCCTTCCCTGAATACTTCTCAGTGGAATAAAAATAAACCAATTTGTGACAGCCACTAAATAAACCCATGTAATACCAAACCAGGTAGTTCCTGGGATACTGAGCAATAGTGAAACGTGAAAAAAAATAACATTCTGTTTTGTTTGTTGTAACCCCAAGAACTGCTCAACAGTTGAAGAGAAGATGACAGCAGCAGTGTGGGGGCCAAAACAAAATCATTAAGGTTTTGCATATGTTTCTGTATTATTCTGTCAAAAATGATGTTGTAATGTATCACAACACACCCATGTAGAGTGCCTTGGGGTGACTCTGTTATGAAAGGTGCAATATAAACTGAATTGAACTGAGTATGAAATTAGTTGGTTCTTCAGACATTTGGTTTGAGTCAGAGCTCATCTCTGAGAACTTGAAAGGTAGTAGCAGAATGTCTGACTAATGATCCATTTTTCTGCAGGAAAGATCAATGCCTGCAGTTCAAATTAAAGGAACACAATTTTCTATTTTTGGGAAATGCGATGTGTAGGGAGTTCAGATACTCCCACTCAGAAGAGGACAATAAGTAAAGTTGCATAAAAAGAGTTGCATAAAAGTTTTTGTTAATATGTAGTATGAAGGTTAGGTTGACATGCTATTAAAATTACAAATGAAATGAAAGTTTCATGCCATGGCAGGCCATGAAATCAGCATTTGATTACCATACTGCTGTCCTATTTACATCTCATCAGGGCCTTTTGTTCAGGATACTTGCTGATTTTTTTTCTTTAACAAAGCGTGTGCCACTGCATCCCAAGAGAGAACAGTCCTGTGTGACACTTTCCAGTTTCCTGTACCTTAATATATATATACTACCTACTATATTTGATTGGAATTAGGTTACTTACTATTCTATACAAACAAAATTAAAATAATTTCTTCTCAGATTTGAAGAATCTCTGTTGTGTTCTCATTATTTCATTTGATTATTTGTGGTCTGCTTATTTTAAGCCTTTGAAATTGCAGATTTACCCAGATTAGAAGGGCAGTGCTCACTGACTCCAGAGAGGCATATATTTGTATATGGAGAAAGAATTCAGGTTGCCCTATTGTTTGTTTGGGTGACATTATGGCTAAGCTGTTAGCACTGAAATCTCTCATTCACAGAGGTTTGATTTCTTTCCCTGACATATGGAGTTGGCATATCCTCTTGTGTTAGGACATGTATCCTCCCAGAATCACAAGAGATGTCCATCAATTGTCTGTAACCGCTTGTCCTATTGAGGGTTGTGGAGGGTCTGGAGTCTATCCCCCAGGCTACAGGCAAGGAACAACCCAAGATGGGGTACCAACCCATCACAGGGCACAGTCACACACCATTCTTAAGGGCAACTGGGTAACTCCAATTAACCTCAGCATGTGTTTGGACTGTGGGGGGTGACAATTGGAGTACCTGGAGGAAACACCACATTGACTCAAAGAACGAGAATATGCAAAACTCCATGTCCATGGAAAAGACTTGAACCCTCGTTCCAGAAGTGTGACACAACAGTGCTAACCACTGCACCACCATGCCACCCCTTTGAAAAACATAATTAGGTTAATTTGTATCCCTAAATTGCCCACAGCATGTGTGTGTACCCTGCCTCGTGTGTTTCCTGGGATAAGCTTCAGGCTCCCTGCAACCTTGTAATGGATTAGCCATTAAGGAAAATTGATGAGCATACCTCATATTTTTCTTTTGCTTTTTATTCATATACAGACGCAAGTGACAACACAAGATAAACAAGCACAGTCCATCTTTAATACATAGATGTCTTGCCTTAGACCCTCTTAAATTTTTGCTGTTGGGTTACTAGCTAAGAGTTAGAAGGACATGGTTCAAAAATGACTGTTTGTAGAACATTAAATGCTTAACATGAAAACAAATATAGTACCTAACAAATAATTAGCATCAAAATTATTTTATTTACAAAATGACAATATGATCCATTTAAAAAATCACATAAATTGTAAGCAATAATAAATGGATGAAATGATGTCAGATCATTCAGAGGTGACCTTTTTGGTTGAAGTTATATTATTTACAAGGAATGTGTGTCTCAGATAAAAACATGCAAAATTCACTTTTGCTTTTAAAATGCGTAATTCACTTTTGCTTTTGAAATTGGCTGTGACCATGAAAAAGTCCTACACAAGTACATAAATAGTCTCAAGATAAGAAACAGTATATTGTTGAAATTAATGATTCCAACACCTACAAAAAAATCTTTGTTAAGATGGGTCACTTTTGAGACAGTGATTTCGATATACCTGCTAACTTAATCCAATCTGGAAAAACGATTAGTGCCATCAAATGAATATTAATGATCATCCAAGTGAAAGCAGAAGATATACATTCTTTTGCTCAATTTCCTTTAGTGAGTACACAACACATAGATTCTTGTAACTGACAATGTGCAATGTAAACTTGAACCTGAGTTTCCTACACCCGCAACTCCAAATATTTACGGCATTGAATTTGTTCTTGTCTTCATGTTTTTGTGGATGTTATTATCCAAATCCACTCACATAGACCAGAAGTGCTTCAAGAGTTCTCTGTACTGGATGGGGTGCAGAGTTGCACTGTCACTTGTACATGTTTGAGAGTTTCAAAGGATGGAAGCTGACGTACCCACTTACCAGAGGGAAGTTTATGCGGAACATTAATTACATTCTCCAGCTAATTAGAGGTGTGCTAGCTAATGAAAAGGTCATTCAGATAATAGTTTGTATCCTGAGATAAGGATTTTCATTAGTTTAGAAGTATTTTTTCAGAATGTTCCTATAGAAATGGTTAATATACTGTTTTTTGTCCCTCTTACTTAATTTATATATCACTGTTGTACTCATTTGTTTATTTTTCTATTGCTATCCTCCGTTTCTCCTCTCCCTGTCATAATTCGTACTCTCTCCTTTGTTTTCCTCCCCTCTATTTTGCTGAAGCATTAGCCTCTCTTGCGCTTATTTAGACAGTTACAGCACTTGCATGCACTGTTGCAAAGAACTTCTGTTGTGGAACACATACATATTATATCCATTGATAGTGGTTTGATGATCATTAAAAGAGGTACAGTAATCTCTCGCTATATCGCGCTTCGACTTTCGCGGCTTCACTCTATCGCGCAAGCATATCTAAAATATATTGCGGATTTTTCGCTGGTTCGCGGATTTCTGTGGACAATGGGACTTTTATTTGTGGTACATGCTTCATCAGTTGGTTTGCCCTGTTGATTTTATACACCAGACGCTATTGGCGGATGGCTGCCAAACCGGCCGAAATCAGCTGAGAATGTAAACATTACCAGAATGCAAATGGCGCGTGACTGCAGTGTTCGTATTTTAGAAATATGATACTAATATTAAATAAATAATCATAATATATGTAATATAACTGGGCAAGTAAAACGCGTGCATTACTGTATATTATAGTAAATATAAAATTATTTTTGTTAAAATATATATTATTATAATGTGTTTACAACTGTATTACGTATTAAATAAAACTCCCTAGGAGTTAGCACTGTTGCCTCACACCTCTGGGATCAGGGTTCACATCTCCGCCCGGGTTCCATGTGTGTGGAGTTTCTCCCCGTGTCGTCGTGGGGTTTCCCCCACAGTCCAGAAACATGCCGAGGCTGATTGGAGTTGCCAAATTGCCCGTAGGTATGCATGTGTGCGTGAATGGTTTGTGAGTGTGCCCAGCGATGAGTTGGCGCCCCATCCTGGGTTGTTCCCTGCCTTGCGCCCGCAGCCTCCGGGATAGG
>JAAGVU020000113.1:13059797-13075410 GCA_011763525.2 Mormyrus iriodes | reverse complement strand
GGTTGATTAGATAATTGCATTAATGAGAAATTGAACAGGTGTTCCTAATAATCCTTTAGGTGAGTGTATATATATAAAAATAAAAATCTTCTTTCAGCAATGGTAATGGTCCCTGGGATAAAACATGCTGTATATATATGTACTGTATAGTTCAAGTTTAAGACATATTAGTGCTTCAAAAGAATATTTAAACTTCACTGGAAACAAACTGTGTATGTTTTTCTACCAATCAATAAAATGTTTTGATTGCAAACTAACCATCTAGGGTCTGTAATTAATTATATGATGGACATAAACAGAGGTTTATATCAGAAATTAAAAATCATTTACGACCAAACCTTCAGCTAAACAACTAAATATAAACTGAAATGTCAATGTTAAGTCACTAAATCACAATTCACCAGCAGCCTGCCCTTTCAGCCCGTATCCTGTCATGACCTTTTCTGCTCTCTTTTGCTCGCTTTCTTTCTGTGCTCATGCACTCAATCTTCATCTTCTTTTGGGGGAGAGAAATGACAGGTTATTTAGCTGGACGCAGTCTGTTTATGTAAACTCTCAGCAATTTTGCTGGGGGCGATGCATCCAATCACTCCCCACAGCAACCTAGTCCAGACTAATACTTCTCCCATTAAAATAGTTGCACAGGTGACTATTCTACACCATCTGGATGGTGTTCAGTAAGGTAAACCAGCAGACCCTGGATAATGGAAATATAAGATGCAAAATAACGGTTTATTGAATACACCATTTGAGGACGTAAGCAACAGATCATTTAAATTGTGTAAATTGCGAGGAGAGGCCTCCATGTCCAGCACATCCCACAGATGCTTGATTGGATTGAGATCTTGGGTTTTTGGAGGTCAAGTCAACACCTTGAACTCTTTTCATGTTTCTCAAACCATTCCTAAACAATTTCTGCAGTGTGGCAGGGCGCATTATCCTGCTGAAAGAGGTCACTGCTTTTAGGGAATACTGTTGCCATGAAGGGATGTACTTGGTCTGCAACAATCTCAAGGGCTTGAATCGATGGCAACTGGTCTTATCACCTCTCATCCAAAAGCAAATTTATAACTGAAGAAGCCTTTCGGATGAGAGGTGATACGTACAAATTTAAAAATAAGTCCAGTTGCCATCAATTCAAGCCCTTAAGGTTATCATGTCTTGTGCGACTGAGAACCTACACAGACATAACGTCTGCGACAATTTTTAGGTAGGTGATACATGTCAAAGTAACATCTGCATGAATGCCGTAACCCAAAGTTTCCCAGCAGAACATTGCCCAGAGCATCACAATGCCTCCACTGGCTGTCCACATGATGTAACAGGAATTATGACTCATCAGATCAGACCACCTTCTTCCATTGCGCCACGGTCCAGTTCTGACACTCACATGCCCATTGTAGGTGCTATCAACAGAGGTCAGCATGGGCACTCTGACCGGCCTGCAGCTACGTAGCCCCATACGCAGTAAGCTGCAATGCACTGTATGTTCTGATACCTTTCTATCGCAGCTAGCATTAACTTTTTTAGTAATAAATGCTACAGTGATCCTCCTGTGGGATCAGACCAGATGGGCTACCCTATGATCTCCACATGAATAAATAAGCCTTGGGCGCCTATGTCCCCATTGCCAGTTCACTGGTTAGCCTTCCTTGGACCACTTTTGGTAGGTACTGACCACTGCATACCAGGAATTTCTTACACCTGCCGTTTTGGAGATGCTCTGACCCAGACATCTAACCATCCCAATCTGGCCCTTGTCAAAGTCACTTAGAACCTTACGTGTGCCCATTTCTCCTGCTCCCAACACATCAACTTCAAGAACTGACTGTTCACTCACTTACTTAATATATAATGGCACCCCTGACAGGTGCTATTTTAACGGGATAATCAATGTTATTCACTTCACGTGTCTGAAGTGTTAATGTTATGCCTGATCAGTGTGCAATCTCCCAGCCCACTTTACGATTCCTGTGTGGCATCCTAAAATCTCTTGGAAACACTGAACAGTATTAAAAGTACAGGAAAAACAGGAAAACATGGCTTACTGAATTTTAATTAATGTTTTGCAAGTTATAAATCACATTAGACAAGATGTGACACCAGACATACACATACACACAGAGAAGAACCCAACAGTCAACAAGTTCAAATTTATAACGACATGATGTGTTTTTGTGTTCTTTCTTCTATTTTAAGACCTGACTCTGTCTTTGACAGAATATACATTCAGGTCAGTAATAATGGCTGAGACATTAACTGTAGTGTTAAATGCTAATATTTACACTCATTGCAAAGTCACTAGTTAGCTTTGCTTTTTTATACTACATTTACAATTTGAAGAGTGGGATGATTTCCCATAAAAATGTAAGTATGGAAACCATGAATTTGTTTTCTAAAATAAAAAAAAAATAAAGATGAATTGATATTAAAATCAATAAAGATTAAGAAAATTTAAAATACCTCTGAAAAAACGATTTCTCTATTTTTTATTATTTGTATTTCATTACTGTTCTGTATATGACAATAAGGTAAAGATTAAGAAGTAGTACAGTTTGTCTTTTACTTGGATGCCTATGATACAAGACTTGATCATTCATGAAACCCAGACAGATATTAGGAAATTCTTTTGGAGTCACTGAACACCAATATGGAAAGTATAATTTTGACATGATCCATCCAGACAAGTTTATGCACTTTCCCTTGCCACATAATGAAAAAACACTGAGATTACATTCAGCAGTTTTTGTCTGTAGCTATAACACTCCTTTTAAAACGGCTAGATCACATTATTACATTTCTAATAATACAGGCACATAATTTTTCACATACACAGCAAAGCTCAGAAAGTCTAGTTGTTACTTTAGCGTTAGCAAAAAAAACCCAAATATATGTATTTAAACATGTAAATTATGTACAAAAATATAATTTTATCATAAAATAGCCAAACACATCTGTAATAAAATTGGTGCTGAATTTGGAAACAAAAAATAAATTCTTCTTATAAATAAATATGTAGTAAATAAATATGTAGCATTTAATGGTAACATTTTACTTGAGGGGCTCAAATATTCATTCGTAACTCAGTTACTACTGAAGTACAAATCATGAACAAATATAGTAGCTACTCCAGATAAAACATGTATCATGATTCATTAATAATGAACAAACATGAGATCAGTATTTCACTTTTGTTAATCATTACTTGTTCCTTCAGTAGTTCCTTTAGTAGTTCACAAAGGTTTATAGAATTAACAAATATAGTAACAAATATAGTAACTGCTTGAGATAAAATATACATCACGATTCATTAATTATGAATTAACATGAGATCTGTATGTAACTAAGTTTAGTTACTTAGTTTGTGATTAATTAATACATAAGCAATAGCATAATACTGTATTATTTGTGCCCCATGAAACAGTGTTCTCGTCATTTTGATCTTTAAAGCATTACTTGCTGACCACACAACACAGGACACTGGTAAATAGATGGTTGTATTCAATAATTCAATAACATTAACCTTGCATGACAGTGAATTACTCATTTTTATTTACATAATATCCACAAACACAGAAATGTCCATTACTATCAATATCTTAAAGAAGTATTATCATATTAATCACATTGTTAGTAGCTCTTGAGTGTCGTGAATTATTCGATCCATTTTGGAGCCACAGGAATCTTTTAACACTTATTCCAAAAGAGGCAAAATATATTTTCATTTCCAGTTTCTTTTCTTCTCTGAGGTCATAAACAACCTGTAAAAAACATGATGATTCTGAGTTGACACAAAACTTATTTAGACAGTTTTACATTGTTTGAAATTACATACAATACACAGCATTCCTAATACTGGGACCTATGCCACAGAGTGATGGCCACAGTGGGACCCGTCTGTTTGGACTTGGCATTTCAGTGATAAAAAATGTCGAATATTGTTTTGCTGAAAATATAGTTACCAGGACAAAGACAGAAAACATTTATTTTGTTAGGCACCTTTATGTTCCTGGTTAACTATGGTTCATTTGAAGCACTGGGAGGCACCTGGAAGTGACCTAATCAGTTAAATTCCCATCCATCCATTTCCAATCCTCTTGTCCTGGATAGTGTTGTAGGCACATGTGTTCTAATAAAAGATATATAAATATTCAAAATTCAAATCAATGATCAAATCCATGAACAGCCTTAAATGAATATATTTCGTTTATGCAGTTTATATTTAGTAGTTTAAATCATTTCCTGTTGATAAGATGAGAAATCACCATTACTTGTATTGCTGGGCCTCATTTGTTGATAACACAATGATGATATTATAAAATAAAAAGGGAGAGGATCTTGGGTAAGTGGGGGTTAAAATTTTGTCTGAATTACACATCCTTGGTCATGGTGATAGTTATAGGTAATGAAGGAATTCTGTGGATGTTGATATCATTAAAGTTTGTTTTGAGAGGGAATTTTTCCATGACAGTAATTTGTTTTTATTGTTTGTATAATTCATTGTATTAAACATAATTTAATAGATTTCATGCACCCGCAATGCTGTTTTATGCAAAATTTTGTATTTCTAGCTCATCATTAAAAGCAATACTTGTTGTTATCTGTGGCATGCCACACTAATTCAATCAGGTTGCAAGCAAGTATGCCATTTGCATTCAGTCCAATAAACTGTCAATGCAGAATTTCACTGCTGAAAAACAACACAAATGCAATTTTCTTTACAATACAGTTTAATTTATGAACTTGTGACCTTCAAGGAAAGTACAGTTTTTATTCAGTGTGATAATGTGATTTATTCAACAAGATGTAAGACAGAAAGCTCTGTTTCAATAGTTTGTACATTTTAAGCCATTTAAAATGAGGCATTTGAATACGTTTTGACTTTCTCAAGGTGTAAGTACACTCGGTTTATCTGCTGACAAATAGCGATCTGACAAAAAATGGAATGTTTTTTCTGTTTTTATAGACATTTAGTTATCAAAATATTTGTATTGGAGGATGTTTTTATTATATAATTTAACAAGAAAATGCAATTCATGCTTTAATTTTTTTTTCTTTCATAGAAGGAGATACAGTTTCGATGCACTGGGACTCTTAAGTATTAATTGCATTTTGGAACAAATTATTCTGTTAAAGCTAAAAATACACAATTGTTACATTGGGTCCAGAATCTAGTTTGCCCTACCAGCCATGCCAATCTCCAAATTTCAATGCATAATCACACTTGTGCTGAGTGTTTGGTCATATCTCATTGCGCTTGCTGAGGTTCGGTTCTTCCTGCTCCGTTTTGATCATCTCTTTATGTGTACTGTCTTTTACCTTGTTCGCTTCTGTGATTTGGATTAGATATTTAATTTAATATTATTAGAAAAACCTATTTTTTATAAGAATCTCACAAACATATCTGATACTGTTCCAAGAAACAGTGCAATCCTTAATGTCTCCAGAAGCACTTTGAAGGTTGAGGAGTTGTGTGTTCGGGGAAGTCATTCTGCAGAAAACTGTTGTACTGAGCATTTTATTTTTGCATTCATGGCCTGCTGTTTAGCTTTGACAGGTCTGATCATTCGATGGCTCTTAGTAACAAGATGTCTTTGGCGATAGAACTGCCATTGACTATGCCGAGCTATTGCGATTACTTTTTTTTTTTTTAAAAAAGCATTGATTAACATTTGCCTTCTCAATGACTCTGCAACGTGGTAGCAGTAAGATGCAGCATAACGGATAAGGGTCCAAGTCAAAAGGAATCAAAAGCCTCAGTCGTGTGCCTTTCCCTCAGATTACCTGACATTTTGACCCTAGCATCCGTCCCAGACGATGACTCTCATTTAGCATTTAGGTTTCCGGTTTGCTCTGCATCTGGGTCCCTTGTTCCTAATCGGTCCTTTCGCTATTCCATAATGTTGGACTAGACAGGTGTGGACGGGGGTACAGCACATGTTGTTATCCCAGTGTCACATTATTATTATTTTTTACACTTAATTGAGCAGGTTTTAAGCTTGATTAATATTCAGTTTTTATTCCTGCCTTGCATCATATATGGTCACATTCCTTAATGTTGCTGTAATGCTTTCAATATAAAATACACTTTGATAGTTAATATATCACGTTAAAGTGCTGTTAAATGTAACACCTAGCTGCATGCTATGGGCATGTTAAGGCATGTTAAGGCATGTTAAGTACATCTCCATCGTACTCCATTAATGCAAGCAGCAGCTCACTCATCGTCCCCAATTTTGCTGATGGTTTGGACAAATACTAATCAAATGCATTTACTTCAGACATAAATGATTACTAGTTGAAAGCTTATGCTACTTAATAGATTTCCACAGAGGAATGACAAGCAGATGATTAAGCGTTTAAAAAACACATTTTGTATCTTTTGGTTTTAATGGTAGAATTAAAGTAATTAAGAGAATTTATAGAAAAAAGCATGTAACTTTTACTTAACAGGTTGGTTAATGTGCTGTTTCGTGTGCCTGATATATAAGTTAAGGATTAATAAAATGGTGAGGGAAACGTCAGTCGTCTCTTTCAGGAACACTGAAACGAAAAGTGTAGATCCCCACATTCTGGCTAAATAATTTTTATAATCCTCCCGGTTTATTTGGTGCAGGCCTGCAAGACAGCAGAGTCAGGCCTGCCTCACATATGTAAAATGACAAGTTGCTCAATCACAGGCTGACGGCATTGTATTAATATGGATGTTACAAAGCCATATTGCTGACAACATCACTGCTTATCTGCATTTAATGGCCACCTACAGAGAGCATGCTAATTCTCTTAAAGTACAACTGCAAAAACAAATAAAAAAAGTAACATCAGACAGAAGATAAAAATAACACTGGAAAAAAATAAGCATAGCCTGCATTGCCCCTCCTTCAGGATGTGTGGATAATTGTGGAGTGGACTGAAGAAAATAACGAAAAAAGAACCTATATGAGAAAAAAATACTGTCATTGCAGATCTTTGTTCATTTTAATCCACTGCTGCTTTAAATATTTGGCACTGTACTTTAGCCCCGGGATTTTAATCATGCGATTCATTCGACCGACAGGTCAATCAAAGCAAATTAATTAAGAGCTCAATCTGAATGTAAGCCAGAGCACAGACTTTGACAAGCAGGACCAGAACACAGAGCCTTGGTCCAGCCAGTGCATTCATTTGACAGAGCTTCTGAAACTGCTTAAGCCTCACAAATAAAATCAGGGCTGACAGTAAAATAAACCCTATCAAGAGACTGATCAAATTGTTCCACGTCTCACACGTCTCACTGTATTACCATCAACAGAATGAGTAATGAGTTTAAGCACCATTCCTTAAACATGAGTCATCAGAGGCCGACAGGCCAAACATCAAAACACTGACCTGAACAAGGGGGCTGTACATTTAGATCCCATGTCGGGGTATAAGCCCCTCGAACTGTATTCACTTTTTGGTTACACAGTGGAGTGATGCATGCATATGCATAGCTAACCAGTTAAAGTAACAACGTGCACCATATAATTAGTAGATAATTAGTCATTCAGCACATGTGCTTGAAAGTAATATTTTCATGTTTAATCAAGATTAAAAAAAATATAAAATTATATGCCACTTAAATAAATATTTTATTTTTTTCCAAAGTTCTTCAAATTCATTAATGAAATTGTAAAGAATTCTTCCCATATTTATAGTAAGTAAATTTTCCACCCCGAATTAATTTGCTTTGGGGTAGTCAAGCATGAAAAGTTCTATACCTGTTTCCTACTATTCAATCATTGCAGTGATCATGTTTCTGTCCGCATGAAAGATGAAAAAGATACAAACTTGAAATATCCGATGACTTTCCAGTTAGTGAATCAGCATACCAGACAGCCCTTCTGTCCCTACCTGTGCTCTCAAAAGAGCACAACTCTCCCTAGCTAATTCCATTTTGGTTAATAAAAAATTAAAACAATATTTAAAAACAGCACGCAATCAAAAAATGGGTGAAACACACATATGGATCCCTACTTTTTACCATCTGTTTATAAATGGAAAAAAATTGCCAGTTAAATTCTCCATGCAGAAGATACGGCCACCAAAAAGATACACCACCTCCAGTGTTGGATGATGACAAGTACTGTACCTGAAAGAATCCATTAGATGGACCTCATCACTGTTGGGTATGACTGTCAGCCTGCCTGGGGGTATACATCTGAACATGCAAGGGAACAAAATCAGTCCAGGAAGTTCAGCATATCATATTAACCACCTCTGAAGGTCTCTGCGAAGGAATGACATGGTCATATGAAACAATGATCACAAAAACATTTTTAAATGCAAGCTTCGATGTTATTGCTGGGAGTGATGGAGATAATTAAAGATGCTGGTAAAATTAAACATCAACCAGCAGCCATACCACCTGCAGTCTGGATTAGGTAATCCCTCTGAAGATAATAAGGTTTGGTACTGGCCAGTATTTGAATAGGAAACCAATGAGGAAAACTGGATTGCTGCTGAAAGAGGTGTCGGTGTAGCTGATGGGTTAGCCTGTCCTGTATGGGTCCCAGTTCAGTGATGGGGATACTGTGCTGTAAAAATGACACTGTCCTTCAGATGAAATGTACGACCAAGGTCTTGACTCTCTATGGTCATTAAAGACCCCTGAGCATTGGCACACCAGTGCTCTGGTTAAAATTGACCATTGTCGCCCTTTTAAATTTGGGCTCCAACTTATCCCCTATATCTAACTGGTGTAATTCTCTCCTGCCCCTTCACCACCATAGCTATTGTATGGCGAGTGTACTGGTGCAGTACAGGTGCTGTTGCATTATCCAGGGGGGTGCTATACAGTGGTGGTGGTTGAAGTGGCTCCCCACTGGTTCTGTAAAGTGCTTATGGTGTCTTGAAAATTGCTATATAAATGTTCATTCATTCAATGCATTACAGGGAACTGACCAGTGATGTCACTACATCAAAAAAAAAATTAAAAAGTAATACTGCCTGGCTCTGATTAACCAGCCATTTATTTTTTTACTTGTAATTGTTTTACTTTTTTAGATGAGCTGTTTCTTAATAAGATTTATGAATGTGAAAAATCATTATTTTAAATATGTTTGAAGTACCATATACTGTGAGGCAAAATACCTTTTCAAGGTCCTCCATTATTAGGTCTTGGTCATTCAGGTTGGAGCTTACTGTGGAGCGGTTGTTTTCCTCACAGTTCACACTGAGAGGAGCGAGCCCTTTGGACACGTGCAGGTTGGCGGGAAGAATGGAATTCGCGTGGACCCTGTGCGAGTAGGTCTGTTTGCGGCCCCCGCCAGCCGAACACAACTGTAACTTGAAAGCTGCCTGGAATCCCTTTCGAAAATTCTCATTGAAGAAGCCGTAGATGATAGGATTGACGCTGCTGTTGAAGAAAGCAAGCCAATGTGCGAATGGATAGATGTAGATGTTTATCACTCTGTACTGATACTCGGTCAGGGTGGTATAATCACTCAGCATCATTAGAGTCCAGAGGGGCAGCCAGGACAAGATGAAAAGCAGGGCTACGGTGAGCAACATCTTGATGACTCTTTTCTTCTTCTTTGAGATGATCTGCCGATTTTCATGACCACGACATCCTTCCGCAGGCATGCCTGTTTTAAACAATGTAACACCAATCCGAGCATACATAATCACGATCAGAATCAGCGGTGCCAGGTAAATGCTGGCGAAGAGCACAGTGGTGTAAATCTTTCTTCCCTGGTTGGGCCAGTTTTCCCTGCACCAGTAGAAAGGGCTTGTCTCATTGCTATTCCCTAGAAGAACACGCACATTCTGCTCCTTGGTGACTTGCAGCATAACACCAGATGGGCACATAATGGAAAGTGCTAGAAACCATATAATCACGATTATTAGTGTTGATGTTGATATCGTCAGTTTTTGCTTGAAAGGGTAAACAATGCATCGGAACCTGTAATGGGGGAAAATACATTTCACTGTATGGGCAAGGTAATAAAGGGTAATTCCATATAACACTTCCTTTTTCCTTTAGCTAAAATATGTTCTATAAGATTTAAGTTTTTATATATGCATTTCTTTAACAGTTCATATTCATTTTCTATGAAGTAAAAAGAAGTGTCAGATATGGTGCATGGAATGTGGGAACTTTACAACGAAGAACATTGTTTCATGTGTATTCATATAAAAGAATTTGACCTGTCAACAGCAATGGCGACCAGAGTAAACACTGAAGCTGACACCGATATTCCTTGGACCATCCCACTCATTTTGCACACCAGACTTCCAAATGGCCATCCTGTCAAAGAGATAGCAGACTCTCTTAAGTATATTTCAGCAGAAAAAGGGGGTCATAATATTCTCTTCCTATAATAATAATGGTAGTAATAATAATAATAATAATAATAATAATAATACTAAGTATTATTATTATTATTATTATTGATAATAACAAGGATAATAATAAATGTTATAATAATGATAATAAACACCATCAGAGTAATAACAAGATTAAAAAATAAAAAGTCAATTTTATTAGTTTATTTTTATTAGTGAAAGAAATTAGTTAATGTAAATCTAGGTATATCTGCCTCTGAACTACAGTCTGATTCACATTTTGCATTGTAGGTGTTCTTTAATGATTTTTTTTTACTATATTTTGCAGGGGGGGGGGGCTTGGTGGTCCTCATTAGACTGGCCCACAGGGAAATTTCCCAAATTTTTAATGGCCGATCTGTGCCTGCATTCCAGCAACTGTCAATATCCCAAGCAGCCTAGGGCACCAGGCTCGGATACACCCTGGATGCCAGTCCATCACAGGGCACACACATGCAATATGGGTAATTTAGAGCCTAAGTGCACATCTCTGGACTGCTGGAGAAAACCAGAGCACCAGAATACCCAGAGGAAACCTGCCCAAAACAGGGAGAAAACCCTGGGTGATATGAGGTAACAGTGCTGCCCACCAAGCCTCCCTTTCTAACTATTTAACTATGCTAAAATATTTCAAAACTATAAAACATGTGTCTGTAGATGTATTCAGTTCATGTTTAACATTCTCAGTGAAGAGGATTATTCATCTCTCAAATATGAAGGTATCCTTAGGGCACAACCTGAAGGATCTCACAGACCTTAAAATTTCTGTTTGTTTTATGATAATTGCCTTGTCGTTCAGGCAAGACACACACATCATATCTATTCATCCATCTTTCAACTTCACAACCGGAGCAGGTTTGCAGGGACCCAGATTAACATATTATCCAGAGTTCAGGATCTTGCAATGACTGACATAATATGCTCAAAGATCAATATCACATACTAATTTTAATTAATTATTTTAACATTTCTCTAGAGTAATTCAGGTCATATCAAACAACTTTAATTGCTCAGTCATAAAGTTTATTTATTAACCATTTTTGAAATCCTATTTTAACTTCTTTAAACCCAAATTCACAATTTTCATCTAAGTTTGAAACAAAACATAGCATTTAAATGGTAAAGGTTAAAAGTACAGAGACCCCCCAACTGCTTATTGTTCTATTGTAAAAGTTAATTAGCTATCCAGATACTCATCTGTGCACAATTTCTCTCCCTATCTTGTGCCATGCTGTGTATGGAACCATGGAACTCACCGGTGATGATATTATCCACAAGTGTTGTTGGCATGCAAAAGATTCCCACAAGGAGATCGCTGATGGCCAGATTCAGGATGAAAACATTGGTGACTGTGCGCATGTTTCTGCTCCTTAAGACGATGTAGCATACCACCCCATTGCCAACCATACAGACCAGGAAGATGAGCAGGTAGGAGATGATGAAGACAGCCGCCACAGCCGGCGCGTGGAGGTAATACACCACGTATGTGATGTTCTGCTGAGCGTAGCCATATTCCTGAGAGTTATTCAGAAAATACCAATATTGACTTTCCCCCAGTGTAATGTTTGGATCCAATCTTTGGTTCATGATGAATCTAAAAAACAGAAGCACAAAAATAACAT
The DNA here is from genome assembly GCA_011763525.2 of Mormyrus iriodes. Taxonomy (NCBI): domain Eukaryota; kingdom Metazoa; phylum Chordata; class Actinopteri; order Osteoglossiformes; family Mormyridae; genus Mormyrus; species Mormyrus iriodes. Next base: position 13,063,444 of record JAAGVU020000113.1, on the reverse strand, counting down.
TGTGTTTGATTAGCATTGACAGTTGTTATTATTGTTTTCTGCATACTGGACAGAGTCACAGATGGGGAAGGATCCTGTATAGCAGAAGGCATAAGGCTGGAGTGCACCCTGAACGGGATGCCAGTCCATCATAAGGGAGACACAGGATAATTCAGAGACGTCAATTAGTGTAACTGCATGCCTTGGAACTTCAGGAGGAAACCCAGGCAACACAGTGAGAACATGCAAAATCCACATACATGGAGTAGAGGTAGGATTCAGGTCCCAACCCTGGATTTATGAGGCAACAGTACTATTCATTGAGCTGCCATTTCACCTATTTTTCTGCATTTCAACTAAAATGCAGAAAAATAATGGAATAATGGCCATAGAATCTGTTCCAGGATTGTTTCAAGATTTTGCTTATAATAGTGAATTTGCCACTGCTTCAAGAAAGCTGTCTTTGTGTGCAAAAGTGAATGATGCATGTACATAAAAACCCAGGAATAATGTGCTATTGTGGATGTTTTCAAATTTTCTAAAACCATGGAACCTAAAATGAAAACAGACCAGTGGTTAGAAATCCCTGTGCTACAGCACAATACATTGTCCAACACTGTCATCTATCCATCCACTTTTTGTACCAGCTTATCCTATTCAGGGTCAGGGAGGTCTGGAACCAATGTCAGAAGCTACTGGCACAAGGCAGGGAATAACCCAAGACTGGGCGCCAACCCATCACAGGGCACACTCACCATTCACACCTAATAACACTCAAGATCTGTCTGAAAGAAATACGGGGGTTCAATATAAGCAATACACAAAGGCATTTCACAAAGGAGGCAGCTTATACAGTTGTCAGACAAGGTGCATCAGGGAATTTTACAGCACAGAATGTTGTCTCAAACGATATCAGCAAAGACAAGGTGAAGATCCAGCAAACAAGCACAGAAAATGCTAGGTTGTCAGAAGCAATACCAGTAATAAGATAAAAAAATGAAAAATTATCTGTCAGCTTTTCCTGTTTGTTCAAGTAAATGATGAATCACAATAATTAGTCATCAGGGCTCTGTGTTGGACCTACAGCTTCTCCTGCTGTGCTAAGACAGAAATGACGTTAGTAGCCTCTAGCGCTTATGTTAGGGGAAAAAAGGTTAGTGGTGTGTAACAATGATGGTAAAACAGGACACCAGTGAGAGAAGCCAGCTTTTCAAGCAAGATCAGTCACCAGCAGCTGGAAACTGTAACTGTCTTTGCTTACAGCTAACAGCCACAGGTGCCAAATGCCTATCATACGGCCTCAACCTATATCCATAGAGGATACAAACAGTCTTGGAAAGCAACTAAAAGCCAATGTAATTCACAGTGGCCTCAGCCAATAGCTCTGATCCACACCAGAACAGCCAATTGGTATCAGCTAGCAACCCTATCTATTAGCATTGTACTGGCATTAAACAAACCATACCAAGGTGGATAAAATGCACATTTGATTCGTTAAAGAGAGTCAGCCCTCTAACAGGCTGGGTTCCGCTATTGCGGTATATTTACAGACCAATTGGAATGTACAAGAAGTACTTTATATCCATCCAGGCCCTTTCAAGAGCCCTAGGCAAAGCTTTGCTTGGGAGGCCCCCCTGCCAAGAAAATTGATGATTATTTCACATCCTCCACAACGCGAGGGAATTTGAGGGCCCTAGGCAACTGTCAATTATGACTATAGCTAGAGCCAGCACTATACCTATCATTGTAGTTTTGAAATAAAACAAACATACAAAACAAACATACATTCCCAAAACTATTCAGTGACTAGTAATGCAAAAAAACTTTTCACTTAACCCATCAGAATACTCAACTGGAAGCTGTTAAAATTCTACCTATTTATACTATAAAAATATATGAGTTAAATCCCAATCATATTGATGTGCATCAGTATGATGATGGTAACTGTCATGGTCAGGCACAATGTCTACATGTACACCATCAGCATAACATTAAAACCACTGACAGATGAAGTGAATAATATTGATTATCTCTTTACAAAGACTCCTGCTAAGGGTTCCATTATGTATTAGGCAAGAGAACAGTCAGTTCTTGAAGTTAATGTGAACTTTTTCAACTATTTGTGCCACAGTAGCTCTCCTGTGGGATCAGAGCAGAAGGGCTAGCCTTCACTACCCACACATATCAATGAGCCTTGGGCACCCATGACCCCATCGCTGGTTTATTGGTTAGCCCTCCTTGGACCACTTTTGGTAGGTACTGACCCCTGCATACCAGGAATACTCCTCGAGACCTACCATTTTGGAGATTCTCTTTAGGCTGGCTGTCACAGAAAAGTGTTAATCCTATTAGGTTCAGGACTGACTTCAAAGTTCTTCTACTTACATTTAGGGCACTTAAAGGTCTAGCACCTGCCTACCAAATAGAATTACTTCAAGTCTTGCCTTACTTTGTCTTGCATAAACATAGCTACATGTATGACGGATAACTGACCTAAGGCTGACTTCATGTTGAGGAACATTATACAAAACAGTATATAATAAAACATATTGACTCTTACAGTACTTTGATGTAATAAGGAGAACAAAAGTTATATCTATTTATCTTCTCCTGTTTATGAATTTGCATGATTAAATGGAACATGGCAAAACATGAAGATGCCCGTACTCTATGGTGCCCTCAACTGGTAGGTTCAGTACAATATAGTCTATCCAAGCAGCAAGTGATTTCCTAACCACAGCAAGGTATCGGTGAAGCCTTTTCTATCTCAGATAGCACAGAGAACAAAGCAGGGCTACAGGTCTACTCTTGGTGTGATGCCATTCTATCACAGGGCAAACACACACACTATGGATATTCAGTGAGGCCAGTTCTCCTAACTGTATGTCTTTGAACTATGACAGGAAACTGGAGGAAAACTGCATAATATGAGGGGAACAAATTCAAAATAAATTCCATGCACACAGAGTGGAGGTGGGCAGTATTACATACTGCAATATAAAATACCTTTCCTCACCATTAAAACCTAGAAGTGACTAGGATGAATATATGTTAGAGATCTACTTCCCCCTCCTCCCCCATGAAAAGTTTCCTGACATTACTTTCACAAAAAATTTCATACAGAAAAGTAAGCACACATTTTTCATACAGAGATCCTGTTTTTTGATATAATTAGCTCGATTCAGAAACTCTAGGTTTAAATATATAGAAAAACCTACTTATTTTAGCTTGTGATGTAGCTAAATGTGAAATCATGAAACATCTAGATTATAGCATTGTCTAAAGAATGGGCTGGATCCACCTTTTCATGGGCCCTAGACAAAGCTTTGCTTATGAGGCCCCCTACCAGGAAAATTGATGATCATTCCACATCCTCCACAAGTCAGGTAATTTGGGGGCCCTATAATATATTATCAGTGATGGGCACAGCTAACTGAAAAGCTTGCTTTGGTAACCGCTAACTCAAAAGTTTAATTTGGTAATGCTAAACCAATAAACCAGTAAAGTGTTTAAAGATTTCCAGAAGGCCTTTGATGTTGTCCCCCACAAACGGCTCTTGCTTAAGCTCAAAGCTGCAGGGATTTTAGGAAATGTAGCAGCTTGGATTGAAAACTGGTTAACAGACAGGAAGCAGCGAGTAGTTATTAGAGGCACAATGTCACAGTGGG
>JAAGVU020000113.1:13016797-13059697 GCA_011763525.2 Mormyrus iriodes | reverse complement strand
CTTCCTGCTAGTGTAGCGCAAGCTAAAACCTTGGGTTCCTTTAAATCAGAGCTAGATAAGATTTTAACAACTCTGAGTTATTAGTTAAGTTCTCCCCAAACAAGCTTGTTTGTAAATTTCTTATGTTCTTATGTTTAGTGGAAGCTTATGATAACCACTAACGTATTATATAATTCGGTTTTTGGTCTGCATTTTGGCTCTGAAACACTTAAAAACATACCTAGAGAGCTAAAATTTTAACCTGTTTAGCACTGCAGTCCCATATTTCAGACTAGAGTGATTACCAAGGGATATTTAGGAATTTAGGACTCTGTAGAATCTCATTAATAAATCTGCATTGAAATTTTGTTTCTATGATATTCCATTTCCGTGACGTGCGCGTTTTTTCTGGAGAAGCACTGCAACTGGCCCATGTTGACATTTTCTCCTCAGTGAAGCCTCCTGGGGACTACAAACATGGTGCCATTTACCCAGAACTAGAAAGGAAGGTCTCAGCTCTTTATTGGTCTATAACTCTGTCAATCAAAACTCGAAAAATACAACCGGGGGCCTGTATCATGGGCTGTTTCTCAATACCAAGAATGAACTTGGGGTGCAATTAATCATGAGATTAGTCTTGTTAGGGAAGGATGCAACCGATGTAACCAGGGCAAGAACGACATCTGGGGATGTACTTCTGTTCTTGAGTATTGGAACTGCTCTTTTGCGGTACTTTTGCAGATGATGTAAAATGAGTATGGTCAAATAAGCATATTGAGAAATGCTCATGGAGCAGGATTTCTTGCTTAGTCAGATAACTTGATTGATTTAAGGTAGTGTGGGCTAAATGTAAATTAACGAAGATAAGGTCCATTTAAACTAGGATACCATAAACCCAACAAATTATCCGGCTAAGCAAGAAATCCAGCTTCATGCTACAGGCACCTAATCTCTGTTTAGTTAAGGGTACCCCAGTTTAAATGGACTTTTTCTTCGTCATTTACGTTTAGCATAGACTATATTAAATCAAACAAGTTATCTCTTCTTGTGTTTTCACATAGTCAGCCAACAGTATATCAGGTAGACTGTTGCATACACGCTCACAATAGACAGGAACAAATATGTATGATTTTAGGGTTTACTAATGTGTTTGACCATTATATGCAATTCACTTTACCTGTGAAAAAATGTTAGCAGACTTACAGTTAGCAGAACTAAATATATATGGGGACAAATCCTTACCGACAAAAATCCTTTAATGCACAAAGGTATACATTTTTCTGTTATGTTTCTGTTTCTCCGTCTCTGATTCTGAATATTATTCTGAACCTTGTCCTCCTCCCTGTTATCTTCTCTGTGTTTGGGTTTTTGACTCAGTCCCTGGCTTGACCGGATTTGATTTCTGCTTCTAGGGTACTGGACTGTGATTATGGTTCATATCATTAAAGACATTTTCCTCTGTGCTCAGACAGCATTTCCATATCATTACACTTCATGTTTGTGGAAAAACTGCATACTACACCAGCCAAAACTAAAGCATAAGGTTTGGGTATATTTGGAAAGATCAAAATGCAATATAAAATGATAAACCTTTAAATCAACTATGACTATAAAGGATTTTTTCCCAGCCATCTATCCATCTTCTAACCACTCATCCTGATGAAGGTCACATGGGGGCCTACAGCCTATCTCAGGCAACACAGAGTACCAGGCTGAGGTACACCCTGAACGGGATGCCGGTTTATTGCAGGACACATACATGAACACTCTTGCACTCTGTGGCCAATTCAGAAGGAAACCTGGAAGACGTGGGAAAAGCAATCATACTCCACATACATCCAGGCACAAAGCAGAGGTGGGATTCAAATTCAAAATTTCATTAAACCAGTGTTTACCAAAAATATGGCAAGAATACAGGAATGCACACTGTTGATCAAAAAAAGCAATTTAGATAGAAGCAGAACATGGCACCTTTACTAATTAGGCAGATTAGTTGTGAACAATTACTTCTCTTTTATGCCTTCTCTGGCATGACTGGAAATAGAATATTTTCCTGTCAAATCTAGACTACCCTTCAACCTATATCTATAGTCCATAAAATATAATACTCTGATAAAATGCAAAAATTCCACTTATCACCCATGCTTGGTAAACATGATCAGTGTTTGGTATGAAGTTCATAAATACGTAGATGATTCTGATAATTTATCTTCACACCAATTTAAGGAAAATAAAATACAAACCTGCCCATTTAGAAATGGAATTCAAAACATGCATTAAAAAGGGTTATAAAAAATCAAGATGTATATAAAGCTAACATACTTATGGCTTTCATTGAGTTAAATATCAATGAAGTATGACATTCCAAAAAAATACACTTTTTAAAATACCTACAGTTCAGAAGTTTCATCCATTCTGCCAAGACTCAAAACTCACTAAACCCATATTGTCTCCATTCGAAAAAATAATATCTCAACATCCACAATCCAAAGGGCTTTTGTCAACACTATAAAATATGTTAATATCTACTTCTAGAGAATCCTCAGAATCTAAACTTAATTCATGGACAAAGGACCTTCAAACTGACATGTCATCTGAGATATGGCAAGACATATGTATAGATTCCCTGAAACAAAACAGCCAGTTATTACAATTTAATTAGATCATGAGAACAAATATTACAAGGGTGTAGGTCTGGTTTCAGCATTGGTAGGGACCAAATCAGCCCCGAACCACCCTCCCTCCTAAACACACAAAGTACTTTTACAAGATTGGTAGGGACATGTCTCTACCGTCCACACCCAAATCTACTCCCTTGGTACATTATTCCGGTTAGATTAAATAAATTCAATGAAAATATCTCTAATACATATAGTAGATGATCAGTCTCAAAAGGTTCACTTCTGCATAGTATGTGATTGTTAAAAAGTGAATTCTAGAAGGACTTCTCTCAAGTAAAATTCCAAATGGTTTCCATAAACGTATACCTTTGACTCCTAAAATCTTTGTTTTGGGTATATGTATGGATGATATTGTTATTAGAAAGAGCACACATAAACCAATTAATGTATGTATTATTGAAGCTAAACATCTTATAGCTTTGTTCTGGAAAAGAACAGAGAAACCATCGATTGCACAGTCATTGAAGAATATGTTGCTATACTTGGATCAACAAATCATATACATAAAAAAAGGAAACGCGTTCTAAATTCCAAGAGATAGAGTCCCATCTTTTATTTCACAGAAACAATAAAGGCCTGTTGGGAGATGACTTAGTCTGAGTTAGCCTGTAGCTATGAAGCGTTTTTTTTACCTATTGTCCCACCTGCAATCTTACTTTGTATTAGCACTAGAATTACTTATATTCCCTTCTATATGTACTATTACGGTGATTTGCCTGTACATGTGGTGTTGAGTTTATCTATTTGTGTGCCTGTGTGAGTACACTATATTTTCTCCCTTGTTAGTTGAATTGTTCTGTATCTTAACCAATGTTGTGTTTGCTGAACATTTATATGACCTCAATTAAAAACAATGTTTAAAAAAATAAAAAATGCCCCAAACATACACTGAAAATGTATGCTATTGAAAAGAGTACTACTAACCTGAATAAGCAAAACCTGCCATATATAGATGCCCAAATCCTACACATACTAGTTCCAAGATTAATTTTAATCACTTATAATGGAGATGATTGTGAAGCATTTTAAACCTCATTAAATTATTTGTGCTGATTGAGCAGGGAATGACAAATAAGTGGCATACTGAAATCTACCCACATCGTTGCTCAGTGTAACTATGAAGACATCATTGCCCTCTACGGGTAGGGGAGACTGGGGTTGGTTGGCCGTCGGGGTTGGTTGACACGGCAATAATTTCCAAGCGAGTAGAGGGAACTTTCACAGAAATCCAACATCGTAAGATGTGTCCACATGAATTAAATTCATCCATCCTATCAAGAGATAGGAAGGCTGCAAACTGCTAAGGTGGCTTTGGTGATTTTTGTTATCAAAACAAAAAAAATACCTCATGGATAATGTCTAATTTTATATGTATCTGACTGAGATGCTGAAAATAAATCAATTGTACCAAATAGAGATGGGGATTAGCTATATTTTGTGCTAAGATTTGAAAGCCTGCGATAAGTCATGCCAGCTTGGTATCATGAAGTGCATACAGAGTGTAGTTGGGGTTGGCTGGCACATAATACACATAATTTTAATAGCATTTTTTGTTTGATAATTAAAAACAGGTTGTTTATTTGAAAAATCATTTGGAGAAACAGTGTAAGAAGATGACCTATTTAAAAAGTTAAGTGGCCCATATTTTATTGTTTTATTACTGTGATTATTAGTTTACTAGACAATGTTTAAAATGATGAGGTTTTTTTAATGTTTTACAGATTCAGATGCATTATATCACTGACACTGGACATTTGGTTTTTACTTTAGATTAAAGCAAAAGTTCTGGATATTTCTGTATAATGCTATCTTCTTACAAATTTCATATACTATTAATGCTGTGCCAACCAACCTCATAATTTGAGTCAATGCCGTAAGTGCACAACATGATTTTATAATTAAATAAACAATTTTCAATACCTGTTTTCTGTACTCTAATCTCTCAAATTTTTTGTTAAGATTTAAAGGATTATTTTTCAGGTGGCTATGTTATCATAAGGTATAATATGTCTACGATATACAGCGCTGAATGAAAACTGTGCTAACCAGCCCCAGTCTGCCAGAATCTTTGTCTAATGTTAATGTGTCATATCTATATAAAAGCCGGATTAACAAATCTGCAATTCGAAAACACTCGGGTTTTGGAAACGAATGATATAATGTCGAACGACTGTTTGGAAATAATAATATTAAACAGAGTGAACCGGAATACGAAAAACAGCAGGTTACAAAACAACAAGGAATTTTGATTACATAGCAGAAATAACCCTAGCAACTCCAGTGAAATGTAACAGGTCGTATTTTCTTAAGACTCTCCCAGAATGACACAAAATCAAAGTCGATATTTCTGTATTTCCTGTAATACGTGTATTCTTTAATAACTAAAATTAACAGAACGTAGTTAAGCACGATACAAACCACCTCACTATTCTGTTATCTGCCAACTTAGAATCTGTTTTTATGAATCTGTGTTCTGAAAAGGATGAATTTTAAAACTTACCTCTATTAAGCACAGCCACAAATGTATTCGACTTGTTTCGCAAAGGACAATGATTACCCTTCCTTAACCCCTGTGTTATTTTTGGGGTTGAAGTTACCCCACTCCATTTTCAAAATGAGTATAAATTCTATAGATTCTAGAATTTAGAACGGAATAAGTAAAATACACAAGGGATAAGGTGAAAATGGATACAAAAAACTGAAGATGTAAAAAGATATCAGTTTTCAGAAGATGCACAGAAGAGGACGCCCGTGCTGCCGCATCAATTCAACTTCCCAAATGTAAATCAATCTCTGTGCTTGGCACCTGCGCATCTTCCCCACATGTTAAAGCAAATGCAGTCACTAAATGGTTTTTCGGCAGGCTGGTGATGAATTCAGCCGTCACTGTAAGGGGAAGGGCTTCACCTCACCCAAAGTTAAAGCCAGTGATGCCTGCAAACTCAAGCGGAATGCATATTACATGCTCTGATATACATGCATGCCAATGGGGTGCCAGGCTTGTATCTGCGCAAAAAGCTTTATTTGTCCGGTAAAGTTCGAATTTTTAGCTGATTTACCGATGTAGTCAAAAAAGAAACAACATTTAGAACTAAAATAGTGGCTTAGCCTATAATTACAGTATATGTTTGAACCGTGTAAATAATTTAAATCTGAATTTAACTTAACGATGTAAGCACAAAACAATATTTTGTTAGGTTAAAATCTGAAAGAAAGGTGTAGATTTGGGTGTGGACGGTAGGGGCACTGTCTCTAAGAATATTGCGGGAGCAGCGTGGGTGTTTAGGGGGGCGGGGGGTTCGGGCTGATTTGACCCCTATACCAACGTTGAAACCAAACCTACGCCCTTAATTCGAAAAATAACCATATTTAATATCTAGTAAAAATTTAACTTTAAGTCCATAAGTTACAAACCTGCACAATAAATAGGCCTATTGTACAAAAATATCGTGCTATCACTTCTGCATAGCTTTAAAAAAAAGAAGAAATAGAAAACCATTTTTACAACATGACTGAATATTCCCAGCACACGATTAAAGCCACAGCACCCAATTATAATGCAGCGCTGGTTGGGCGGCGTTGCAGGTTAGACTGGTGCTAACTTTGTAACTAGTTCTCCACTATCGCCATGCGTTGTATGTCATTATCCTGTATTGTGACGTGACGTATAGCGTTAAATGTAAATTGTTGTATATAGCGTGTGCGTGTCTGTGTATGCCTACCGTGAGTGTTAGGAATAAAATAAGCGTTATTAGCACAATTGGTACGCTTGAAATACAAGCCACCTTGTGGTAAAAACCCGAAACTGTCTCAGTATGATTATTAAGAGCAAGATGGTTCAGCGACCCACATTTACAAAGACTATTTTTAAATTTACATTTATTATCAGACAAATCTGGATTGTTTCAGTATTTTAGAGCTCAGTAGTCCCAGGCATCATGGCAAAAAAATAATAAAGGCAACTGTAATTTATGGTGGCTGGTGAGTGTCAATGAATGGTTTATACAGACAGACAGCTACCCCAACGTCCTGTGGGGCCCCTTGGCAGCATATGTCCATGTGTCATATGCCCACTTTTGTTTCAGTTCCATAGCAGTCAGGTGGTTATGGGTAAAGCGAAGGGGGTGGCCTCTAGGTGCAGCTACAGGTCCTGATGTACTCAGAGGTGGTGGCAGGCTCTGGTCCTGGGGGCTCCCAAATGTCAGCTCAACCAGAGTTTGCAGCTTCCGACCCAGCATTAGCATGGCAAGGGTGAACCCAGTGGACTCTTGCCTAGCCGTTGTGCAGGCTTACAGGGTCACTGGGAGGTGTTGGTTCTAGTTATGCTGGTGCCACTTGATCAGGATTGTGAGCTGGGTTGTCAGGGTCTGGTTGAACCTCTCAACTAAGCTGTCATTCTGGGGATGCAGGGGGGTGGTGGCGGTCTTCCAAATGGCCAGCAGCCGGCAGACCTCCACTATGACAGCAGACTCAAAGTTCCACCCCTGGTTGCTGTGGAGCTTTTCTGGGGCCTCAAACCTTCAAAAGAACTCATCCACCTGCTTAGCAGCCATCACAGTGGCGTTCTGTTCCCGCGCTGAATAGGCCTCAGGCCACTTAGTGAAGTAATCCATGGCTAGGAGGAAATAGTGATTACCAGAGGCGGCAGTTGGAAGGGGGCCCAGTATGTCCAAATGACACACTGCATGGTACTACTGGTTTGCAAGGGCTTGCAGGGGCACTTGCATGCTGTGCAGGAGTTGGACATGCAGCTCCACGTGCAAACAGCAGCCGGGCAAGTAGGACTACTGCCAGAGCCTGTGCAAGGTCATAGAAACTATCAGCTGCCATACGGTCTGCCCCAGCACAGGGTCCTGCCAGCTTCAATAAACCAATCCATCGTGGAGGGCCAGGCTATCCCACTGAGAGCAGTACGGCCTCATAGCTTGGTCGAGTAACCTCAGTTCCTAACTTCCCATCCTCATGGAGCCAGCCTAGCAGAGCTATCCAGCTCCTTTGAATGGAAGACCGGAAGCTCTGTGGGTCACTGTGATGCAGCAGTCTGGTCTGGCGCTGCACAGGAAGCTCCACAGCTCTGTGGTTGATTGTCGGACTGGCCAGGCCGCCACCATTTTTACTTTCTCCGGGTCCATTGCGATACCCCTCTCACTGACCACATGGACCAGGAACTTGAACGCTCTGTGCAGGAGACTACACTTTGCTGGATTATGCCCATTACTCTAACATTATTCATCGCAATAGACATAACCCTTTCTGCCTTTTTTAGACAATAGTTCATCTAACAAATAAGGCTAAACCTCTGCTACCAAGTGATTTTGGTAGTGAATATTTTATGGACTTCTTTAACAATAAAATTATAAACATTAGACTTCATTCATGTTCAAATGGCTCACAAATAACTCCACGACGTGCACATACCCCTATTGTTTTTGAATTAATCAATGAACAGGAGTTAAAAACAATAATAGCTAAAAACAAACCAACCACATGTCCACTGGACCTAATCCCCACTCAACTTCCTAAAGAATTCCCAGAAGTTCTGGCAAGACCCATAACTGCCATAATGAATGTGTTCCTGTCCTCAGGCGATGTGCCCGACCAATTTAAAGCAGCAGTAATCAGACCACTTCCGAAGAAACCGAGTTTGGATCCACAGGAGCTCAGCAATTACAGACCTGTCTCTAATGTACCATTTTTGTCCAAAGTTTCAGAGAGAATAGTCACTACTGAACTTCAGTCATACTTGGAGATACAAAACATATTGGATAGATTCCAGTCAAGTTTCCACCTGGGACATAGCACTGAAACTACCTTAACTGAAGTCGGAAATTACATAACAATGGCAAATGATGCTGGCAGTGCAACTGTGCTAATGCTTCTGGACCTTAGTGCAGCCTTTGACATGGCTGACCATTTTACTTTATTACATAGACTTGAATTTGATGTTGGGTTGTGTGGAGTGGTGTTAAAGTGGTTTAAATCCTATTTGACTAATTGATATCAATATGTTCAAGTGCCAAATAATTATACTCTGTTGTGTATGTCACCAGTCAAATATAGAGTGCCACAGGGATCAGTTATTGGTCTTTTATTGTTTTCTCTCTACATTCTGCCATTGGGTAACATAATGAGACAACATAATGTTAATTATCACTCCTATGCCAATGACATAAAGTGTTTTACATTGCATGGGGTCAGCAGCCATACTTGCTGTTGTAAGCAGTATGGGAGGAGAGCAGAGAGAAAAGCCTCCACATCCAGGTCTTCTTGGATGGCAGCCGGATAGTCGGAGTAGGCCTGCTGGGCTAGCGCACTGATGTCAGCAGCCAGCACTCCCAACCGATGTCCTCTTCAGCACCATTTGATGCCAAACAGCTGATGAGTGCTCAACTGCCTGTCTCCTACTCCTGACCTGGTGATTCAGCACTGCTTTCAGAGCCGTCAGATGGAACTGAACTTCAAAAGTGACATCTAGGAGGACTTGGACAGCCCTCTAGGCCATCTGGTCATCCCAGGCATTGCTCCTGGCAGTGAGCTTGAACTGGACTTTGAAGAGCTTCCATGGCTATTTCCCATTGTACTTTGGACGACAGGCAGGCGCTGGCAGCAGGGTAGCAGGTAATTTTCTGCCCATCACATACCTGGTTCGCTCACCCCCTCAGCCATTTGCAGTCACTGCTCCCTCATAAGTCTAGTGGAGAGCTCGAACTCAAGCCTTGCAATCTCCCTCTCCAGGATTAATAAGCAACGTGCAAGAATAGATGCTGCTGCTCAGACACTTTACCATGGGGAAAGAGAGCGGTAGTCAAGTCACACAATAGGTTGCACACACGGTAAGCATTAAACACATATTACACACCACAGAGGTAGGTACACATTTGACAATCAGGGACACAACATGACTGTTCACATCAGCAAACATGCAGCAGCTATGTACAGTTTCCATGAGGCATAAGGGTTGATGGAAATGAGCCCCACTTCATGGAGCCAGCTCTTTGACATGACTTGGTTTAAACTGTCTGTTGATTGCGTTAAGCCCCCCAACCCCATCCCCTAGCCGATGGCAGGCGGTGAAAATACTTAAGCATACATTCATCTTTCAACAGAAAAGCTGCAAAATATAATAAAGATTCTGAAGCCACACGTCATTTTATCATGGCAGCTGATCTGCCTGCGTGTCAGGGAGACCATCAGGATGTCAGGGGCATCGGAGGGACATGGGTACCATAGCACATTTAAGGGGCCAAGCACGTTACAGGGGCCACTGAGTATGGAAAAAATTTTTCATATATATATATATATATACATACACACACATAGGGTGGCATGGTGGTGCAGTGGTTAGCACTGTTGCCTCACACCTCTGGGATCAGGGTTCACGTCTTTGCCCAGGTTCCATGTGTGTGGAGTTTGCATGTTCTCCCTTTGTTGTTGTGGGGTTTCCTCTGGGTACTCTGGTTTCCCCCCATAGCAGCTGATTGGAGTTCCCAAATTGCCCATAGGAATGTGTGGGTCGGTGCCCTGTCCTGGGTTGTTCCCTGCCTTGCGCCTGCAGCTTCTGGGATAGGCTCCAGACCCCCCGTGACTCATATGGAATAAGCGGTTATAGAAAATGGATGTATATATATATGCCAGTTTTTGGGGCCCAAGGAGACATTTTGTCAGGGGGCCCAGAATTTCCAGCTATTGGTTGTTGAAGAGCCTTTGGCTGCAACCACTTTAATGGACACAATGTCTGAGTTGATGTGGCACTCTGTGGCAGCATTATCTAACCATGTCAGGGCATGTCTGTTCCTTAGTCAAGTTAACAAGTGTTTGAGCGCCAGAAGCACAATTTTGTCACTTACATGACACTTTTTCCAGTGTAAGGGAACTATTACATCAAACTTCACCACAGTCTGCAATCGCCACCTTCTGTTTTGTCCAATAGAACCTGCACAGCATAATCGTTGTTCCATTTCATGAATCTTATTCTAGAGCTCCACTTGTATTTACCTTACTGACAGATCCAGTGGAATTATGAGTAAAGCTGCTACCGGAGGACATCAGAGGATTAGATTGGCCTGTAAGTACTGAGGAAAGAAACCCTTTTATTGGGAAGATGCATATTTATGAATGACTTTACTTTATCCTGGGCATATTGTTCTTTCCTTTGTTGACTGTAATGCTTAATGTTCTGATTTGAGAGAAAACGTCATGTCCAGCATTGCCAGTGTCCAACTAGAGCTATTGTCAAGTTATGACATAATCGTTACTATACTACAGTATAATGGGGGGTGGGGATTAGGGTAGGCAAAGCAGCAACTCACATATGTTTATTAACAAATGTGGAAGATGATCTTATGGAATAAATCAAAATTTGGAATATTTGAGTCCAATTGCTGTGTTCTTGTAAGATGCTGAGTGAGTAAGCGCTTCAGTTCAGCAGGTGTGGCTATTAATGCCTGCCCAGTCACCAAACATGAGTCCAGACCTACAAAAATATATGTCTGGGATAAACTGGGCAGAAGATTTAAACTAATGATGCAGCCCCCTTCTGCCACACAAAGGGAAAAGGGCACGAGGTAGTTTTACCTTGGGTCCTAGGGTATGGTTCCCACCAGATGATCCTAATGCATTTTGATTATAACTCATTCACCCTGAAGGTACGCGATTACACTCCCCTCTGCACTATCAACTATCCAGTGAATGAAGACAGACTCTGGGTATAATATAAACAGTATATTATAACAATTTCAACAGAATATTTACAAAATGAATCAGTTCACATTAAACTAAATTAGTAATACAACCTCAGGTTCAGTTTCAAATTCAACTGTAGCAATTAGTTCACTCTTTGATGGGTACAGTAGAATATTTACAAAGTACAGAAATAATCAACATATACTATATTGCCAAAAGTATTGAGACGCCTTCCTTTACCCACACATGAACTTTTATGACATCCTATTCTTAATTCATAAGCTTTAATATGGAGTTGGCCCACCCTTTGCAGCTATAACAGCTACAACTCTTCTGGGAAGGCTTTCCACAAGGTTTAGGAGTGTGTTTATGGGAATTTTTGGTCATTCTTCCAGGAGAGCATTTGTGAGGTCAGGAACTGATGTTGGACAAGAAGGCCTGGCTCGCAGTTTCCACTGTAATTCATCCTGAAGGTGTTCTATCTGGTTGAAGTCAGGGCTCTGTGCAGGCCAGTCAAGTTCCTCCACACCAAACTAGCTCATCCATGTCTTTATAAACTTTGCTTTGTGCACTGGTGCAGAGTCATGCTGGAACAGGAAGGGGCTATCCCTATCCCAGACTGTTCCCACAAAGTTGGGAACATGAAATTGTCCAAAATGGCTTTGCATGCTGAGGCATTAAGAATTCCTTTCACTGGAACTAAGGGGCCAAGCCCAACCCCTGAAAACCTACCCCACACCATAATCCCCCCTCCACCAAACTTTATACTTGGCACAATGTAGTCAGACAAGTACAATTCTCCTGGCAACCGCCAAACCCAGACTCGTCCATCGGATTGCCAGACAGAGAAGCGTGATTCGTCACTCCAGAGAACACGTGGCAGTGTGCTTTACACCACTGCATCCAACGCTTTGCATTGCACTTGATGATGTAAGGCTTGGATGCAGCTGCTTGGCCATGGAAACCCATTCCATGAAGCTCTCTATGCACTGTTGTTGAGCTAATCTGGAGGCCACCCCAAGTTTGGAAGTCTGTAGCTATTGACTCTGCAGAAAGTTGGCGACTTCTGCACAATATATGCCTCAGTATGCGCTGTCCCTGTACCGTCCTATCACGGTACCACGCTTGAATTCAATGAGCTCTGGAGAGCAACCCATTCTTTCACAAATGATTGTAGAAGCAGTCTACATGCCTAGGTGTTTGATTTTGTACACCTGTGGCCATAGAAGTGATTGGAACCTGAATTCAATGATTTGGAGGGGTGTCCAAATACTTTTGGCAATATAGTATAAGTTCTAATGACTTGTATAAATTCTTTTAAAATTCATGAAATGGCAACACAACCCAGATATAGATTTAGCCTCAATTCAATATACTCCCTTTTTATATGTGAGCTAAAAGATGCTAACTGGCTTCCCTGTACCAGTGGATTTCCTTCACATGCACAGCAAAAGGAAAAGGACAATATGCTTTACAGTCAGTTACAGTGGCATAACACATATACATAAACCATTCACGACACACAATATAATACTACTGCAATTAACCCTTACAGTCTGAGCAGTTTACTGAGGTGACAGTGCGACTTACAATACCCTTTAAAGCATAGCAACGCCAGCAAAACAAAATAAATTCAAATAAATAAAACCCATTGCAGGCCTGTTATACTTCCAAGCTGGACAGATATGGCATCCATCAGATAAGGGTTTGCACGGCATGTTCACTTTACATGCTCACAAAACACCAGCAATGTCACTCTCAAGCAACGCAATAGGCCTTGTGGTGGCTAGCCCTAAGAGCCTCTAGCCTCCCAGGTAGCCCGTGGTGCTAGCTAGTTGTCTTCACGTCCCTCGTAGGCTGTACTGAGGAACCCCGAGCACTCCGGTAACTCGGGGGGCTATCAGATAGCTCCACGCCCCATGCAGACTGCTTGCAGATTAGTTAGACTAACTTAATATACATCTGACAAGATAACTAGCTGCTGGTCGGCACATCAGTTAGCGATAGTAGTTGTATACTGTTACTATACAACTACTATTGCTAATATATATATATATTGTTATATATACAACTCCTATATACTTGGCTGTATGCATGTTCTTCTTTCAGTACTCCACTCACCAGAATGACTTCCAATATAACTAGAAGTGTTACTTAGACAGGAGCCTCAAAGATGCGCATATTGCATTGTACTCCTTCCTTTCATGGTCCCTCCTTTCCATACTCTCTCTCTACCAAATCATTGTCCAGCTCCCTTCACCAAGCTATGACATTAGGTTTTCCCAACCTGTGAAATCCGAGTATGTTCTAGATAAACCATGCCTACTAAATGAAGACAAAAAATATTTCTATATATGCACCAAATACTTTTTGCTGCACACAGTCACCATGAAATTCAATATATATTCTTTGTGGGATTACTTTAAGAACTGGGGTTAAGATTTAACTCAAGATTTAACACTACAAGAAATCTACAATCACCGTAGATCACAGGAAATTGCTGTAGAAGAGCTGATAAGGCATGTCAAATGATTTCCTGTGAAAACTTATCAAGTTATCAAGGTAAATAGTGGCTCTATTAAGGTATTAAAGATTTATGAATGAAAGTTACATTTAAATAGCGCTTCTTCAAACACCCAAAGCACTTTACGGAACCTATAGGGAGCCACTTCAACCACTACCATTATGTAGCACCCACCTGGATAATGCAACAGCAGCCATTCTGCACTAGTATGCTCACCACACAGTAGCTAAGGTGGTGACAGGGCAGGAGAGAATTCACAAATTAGATGCAGGGGATGATTAAGAGGCTAGATTTGAAAGGGCCATAATGCGCAGTTTTGCCCAGGGCATCAGGGTACCACTCATACTCCTTCGAACGATGCCCAGGAACCTTTTATGACCTCAGAGAGTCAGGACTATGGTATTACATCTTATCCGAAGGACAGCATCATTTTTACAGCTTACAAACACAAGCCGGTTCGCAATAAAAGACACCCTAACCCTAACTCTCACTCATCAGGCGTGATACTCACGCGTTCAGACTCTCACATTCATGTTAGAAATCTTACGACAAATCTGTATGCAGACTTGTCTCGATTTGTTATTTCAAAGTAAGTTCTAATTCAAGAACCCGTGGCCACAGCCGGAAAAATTAGTGAGGGAACACTTTAGTTTGGATCTGAGAAAGAATTTCTTCTCACAGCATGTAATCATGCTGTGTATGGAATATGAGTATGGTGTGTATGGAATAGGAGGAATAGGAGTATGGAATAGGCTGCCTGAAGGGCTACTGCAAACTAAAACCCTAGATTCCTTCAAATCTGAACTTGACAAGATCCTACCAACTTTAAATTATGAGTTTAATTCCCTCCAAGCGAGCTCAATGGGCCGAATGGCCTCCTCTCGTTTGTAACTGTCTTATGTTCTTACGTATGTTCTAATATTATAGTCATTGTGTTTCATGTTATGGATCCCTTCCAGGGTGCCTTTTCCCTGTGTTTCTTGAAACAGGCTTAAGGCTGTCTATGACCCTGTATTGGATGTAGTTTGAAAATACAGCTCTGGAAAAAATGTATGGACCACAGCAAAATTTTCAGTTTCACTCATTTCTCAATTTATGGAAATGTGCCTGTGTAAAGTATACATTTTTTTGTAAACTCCAGCCTGACTCTTCCCTGCTTCTCATTGATGAAGAGCTTCCTCCTTGCTTTATGGGTCTTCAGTCCTGCTTCTAGGAGCCTGTTATGAATCCTAGCAGTGCACTTTATGCCACTTAATGTTTCCCATTCTTTTTGATGGTCACCTGAGGTCATCCTCCGATTAATGAGGCACTGCTGGATAAGCTGGCGGTTGTTTCTGACATTAAAAAGTAGCTTTCGCCCTTTATCTGGCTGGTTTTTGGTCATTGCCAGTGTCTCCTGCGTCACCTTGTTCTGCCTTAGAAACTTTGAGCCTGGAAGCAGCCTGCCAAACAGTGTAGCCTTCTGTCAGCAGAACCAGGATTAAACCAGGATTTAAAAATGCAGATTTTTTTAAAATATAGAGTGGACTCGCACCTATATGTAAACTAACAGCATGATAATTAAAATCAACTAATAAATTTGGAGCAAAATATTGAATTATCCTTCCATCTTCTATACCCAGGAATCCATAGCAAGGTTGTGGTGACTCTGGAGTCACACCAAAAGCAGAAAAAAAGATTTCCCTATTCTGATTCCCTATATTCCCTTCAGACCCTATATTTTTTAGATCCAGCTGACCTTCTATTAAATATACAAAAGCTTAGTCCTAAGTTCAAAGTAAGATCCTTCCTGTTTCAGCAGTATATATTATATCTAAGAGAAAAAGGAACACTTGAGATCTTGCTGTAGTTGTTCCTTTAGTAGAGGGAAGATATGAATAGATTACATGTGAGCATGTAACAGGGACCTTCCAAGGACATGATGGGGCAAATGATATACAATACATATCTGGTGTCGTGTCAAATTCTTGAAACATCTTAATAAATTAATTAGTGGTGATGATGGTTGGTAATGGTAATCCCAGAGGAATAATATAAGTAGTAATCACTAAGAACCCTGGTTTCATTGTATTTCCACATTACCTAGTTTTTCCTCATCAAATGAAGTAAAGTAGCACCTCTGCCGATGTGACAATGGTCTCACACCATCACTTTTCTCCTGACATCCAGGAGTAGACTACAGGCAAGTACAAGACTGGCATTCACAATTAAAAGCAATAAAAAAACAGATGGAAAACACTTACAGAACATTTCTGCTCTATAAGTTCTACAACTTACACAGGTTTTCAGGACCTTGAGAAAATTTCCTACGTGCCCACTAATCATTTTACCTGCAATTTACTTGGCTATATTGCGTGACTAATCTATGTATAAATACATATTTATCTTTCATGAAATGTCAATTGGCTTTTTGAAGACGAAGTGCCAGAGTTTACTCAGGATGATTGCAAAAAATGACAGAAGCTTCTACTGTAAGCTTTCAGTTAATCAGTCAATATAAAACAAAGTGCCAACACAATAGCAAAAGTTTGTTCTCTGCTGGACGAACAACTTCAAAATTCTTTATGGACACAGATGTCTTTGTACACCAAAGTAGAGAAGTGGCCTATAAGGACTAGCTACATGCCAGGATTGTTGCTTAAGCTAGGCACCCTTTGGAGACTGTATTTTGGAAAGTACCTTCATCATTAACTGTTAAAGTATAAATGACAAAAGACATCTCCTCATGCAAGCAAAAATCTAGAGAACAATACAGATTTTCAGATATCAGATGAATATGGTTACAGTACGGCCAAAGGTAAATACCTAAACCTTAAATTAAATGTAGCACAATTTAATATATGCATATGTACTGTTTAGAGAATATGCGAATATGGAATTTTTGCTGTAATATATTCAGATGAAGAATCACACAAACATCAAAAATAACATTAATATACTTCCATAGTAACATTCTGTATTTATATTGGTGTGGACAAATATATTAAATGTTGTACTAAATGGCTCAGTAACAAAGCTGAATGAAAATGTCTGTGATAACAAAGGGAAGAAAAGAATGAAAAACAAGTCATTCTGACAGTCAATTTTAATAATGTAACTAAAATATCAATCCGCCTTTCCTATGCAGATGGTACTGTGATTCATAATAAGGAGAAAATGTCAGCATTAAAGATATATTTTATCAAAATCATAATTCAAAATATGTAATGGAAAGGCCATCAACGGGGCTGTAAGTAGTTTCCTCCTCCAACTGTGTTGCATTTACTGTCCTTATCATGCAAGAGGACATGTGACTCACAGCACATATTGAAGTACCCTTGCAGCCAAAATTGTGGAAACATTTCCAATTTTTAGAGACAGAGGCAGAACTTCATTCCAGTTACTCCGGTTACTTATTCAGTTGTCCAGTGTATTATATTTGTAAATGTTCTTTGATTGTTTATAAACATTACTGTCAATATCCATGAGTCCATTCCTACTTTACTATTTAAGCAAACTTTTATGTTGTTTTCTGAATTAATTTAACCCATTGTAAATTCATCACTTTTAACAGGCACTTTTCCAGATTCCTTAAAATGTGCTGTGGTTAAACTACTCCTTAAAAAGCCTACCTTAGATAATATGGTTTAGTAATTTTACGCATATTTCAAATCTTCATTTTATGAGTAAAATTTTAGAAAAGGATGTGTGTCTCCAGATAACAGATTTTCTCTACAGCAAAAAAATATTTGAAACATTTCAGTCAGGTTTCAGAGCCCATCACAGCACTGAAACTGCTTTATTAAAGGTAGTAAGTGATCTTAGGCTCAACCCACATTCAAATAAGCTTTCCCTCCTAATTTTATTAGACTTCAGTGCTGCCTTTGACACCATTGATTACACTATCCTTTAACACCACTTTAGGTCAATAGGATGCACTGGCTCTGTCTTAAACTGGTTCAAAACATATATAGTAGGAAGAAGCTTTCAGGTCAAACTAGGTGAATTTTTATCAGCACCAGTTACCACCGACTGTGGTAACAGACAGGGTAGTATCCTTGGTCCCCTGCTCTTCTTTCTTTACATGCTATCTGTCGGCGACATCTTTAGGAAATATGCTGTTGCTTTCCATTGTTACGCCAATGATATGCAATTATATGTAGCAGGGGAACCTGATGCTCTTGATATAGTGAACAATTTATGTACATGTTTATTGGTTATAAATGGGTGGATGGGCAATAATTTTTTTTTAATCAATGAAAAGGAAACAGAAGTAATTATTATAGGCCCCCAGGAAATGTGTCACATCCAGCCCCGCCCTACTAGTCTGCTCCCAGTGTTTCCCACGGGCAGGGCTGCTAATCAGCCGTGCCTGTAGCTCGTTGGTGTTACCTTGTGTTCCCGCCCCCTTGTTAACCAGTGTATAAGAGTTCCCTAGTCCTGTGCTTCCTTGTCTGGTCATTGTTGCCTTTCTGTGGCTATGTTGTCATTAAGTCATAAAAGTCCCCAGACAGGGTGGTTTCTGGAAAAAGCTCTCTCGTGTCCTGGACTGTGTCCTTTCCTCCCGCACCATGCCACGCCGCCATGACAGAATGACCAGACCGCATCAAAACTGATCTCCAGCCACCCTTGTTGCTAGGAGTCCTCACCCCCGCTGCTGTTCCAGCAGCGCTGGGATCAAGGCCCCGGTCCAGGATGCCGGTGTCTGGCCAAGACCCCAGGCCCCGGCTTAGAAGTCCGTCCCCGGGCTGGACACCCCACAGGCTTCTAGGGAACCCTTGGACCGGGACCCACACGGCACGTAAGCATTCCAGAGCCCCGAAGGATGCCATTCCCTGGCTCCCCAAGGGGCTGAGGGAAGGAAGAACGGCTCCAGTGGTCCCTGAGCCACCCTGGCGGCCTCCATGGCTGCCTCCTTCACCGCCCAGGGGGGATGACGGCTGAGCCAGGGACTTCCTTCGGCTTCTGGGGATAGACGATGATGCCCCAGAATTCTGCCTTGAGGGTGAGAGGAACGGGGAGTTCTCCGTGCCCCCTGCGAAGGCTGTGTGGGGGCCTCTTTCCAGGCGTAAGAAGGGAAAGAAGCCATCTGCTTCTGGGCCCCCCACGACCTCCGTGCCCTGCCCAGAGGAACTCATTGCCACCGCTGAGCCTCCAGGGCCCACCCAGATCCGGCCGAGTCGCGCCCGCCCCCGGAGATCCCGCCGAGCTGCACCTGTTGCCAGAGGTCCTTGAGGGGGCTCCTCAACTCGTACTTCGGTGGTGGTCAGCATCCTATCGGCTCCTGCCTGCCCACCTGCAGCCGTCACCTAGACGGCTCCTACATGTCCGCCTACCCGTTCGTCTGTGGCCATCGCCACCTAGTCAGCTCCAGCGGCCGCCACCTCAGCCGCTCCTGTCCACTCACCTGCAGTCATCGCCTCCCGGACGGCTCCTGCCTGCTTGCTCACCCGCGGCCGTCGCACCCGCCGGCCCCTGCCCGCTTGCCTGCGCATGTGTCTTTTAGAATAGATTGTAAAATTCTTTTACTCGCTTATAAAGCACCTAAATGCTCAGCAGCAACTTACATTAATGATCGTTTAACTATCTATATTCCCCCTAGGGCTCTTACGTCTTCAAATTCTATGAGTTTCCACATACTAAGAGTTCATATAGACATAAATATAGTGAGAAGGCTGCTTTTAGCCATTATGCACCTAAACTATGGAGCACACTACCAGTAGCAATTACAGAAGCTGAGTCACTTTCCTGTTTTAAAAAGCTTGCAAAAAGGTATTTCATTACCCTGGTGTTTAATATTTAGTATTTTTAATTTGTCCCTGTATTGATTTATATAATTGTTTTATGCATAAATCTCTTATTCTTAAATTTTAGTTAATGCTTTTTATATAATCATATTTTCATTTGTGTACTTTTCTTTCTTTTGCAGCCTATATACTCCTGGAATGAACTTAAACGTCTTCACTGCCATACCCGTTCGGATTCAGTACCGTACAACCTGTGCCTGTCACTTGGAATTGCCCGCCGCCCTCGATTGATTTACCGCTCAAAAAGGGGACCCTCGGTTATTTACGGCTCCGATGCATTGATCCCGATTTGTATGGACATATGACCGTGTTCGCCGGCGTGACATTAATGCCACGCGAGGAATAACTCATTACCATCTCCGTCCTCTTCCAAATCCATGTGCACCTTCTTCTCCTGGCCGTGTCAACTTTAATCTTGCCCTGTTAAATGCTCGTTCCATAACTAACAAAGCCTCTCTGATCAACGACCTCATTATCTTGAAGAAAGTGGACATGTTTTGCATTTCAGAAACTTGGCAACAACCTGGTAACTATTTACATTTGAACATGCTGACAGCCCCAGGCTATAACTACCTATCAAAACCACGTTTAAGTAGAAGAGGGGGTGGCTTGGCTGTCGTTTATCAATCTACGCTACAAATTAAAGAACTGTCATTTTTTGATGTCGCTACTTTTGAATATATAGCTCTTCAAGTTGTTTCCTCCCCTGCTGTTGGTATATCACCCTCCTAAAACTACTGCTAACTACCTGTCAGAATTTAATGAACTTCTCACTGTTTTTTTATCTCTCTACTCTTCCATTATTGTTCTTGGCGATTTTAATATCCATGTTGACACTAACTGCTACTATACATCTGAGTTCATGTCAGTATTAGTATTCTTTAATTTGACACAGCATGTTAACTTCCCAACTCACATTCGTGGTCATAATCTTGATTTGCTCTGTTCTAGTGGTTTGAATGATGTTCTGTCTCTGGTTCAGCTTCTGATTTTTCAGATCATAAGCTTATTGAATGCAGTTTTCACACACCTCCTCCTGTGGAGAAAATCTCTGTCACTTTTCACAATATCAGCTCTGTTAATTCTAATATCTTTGGTTCTGTTCTATCTTCTTCCCTGTCTGACTTACATAAACTCTCTACACCTGATACAATGGTTTCCTTCTATAATGATACTGTCTCTGGTTTGCTTAATGATTTAGCTCCTCTAAAGACCACTTGCTCTTGTCCTTGGTATCTGAGCTCAGAGTACTGAAGGCCACTGGATGGCGTCTTGAGTCAAATCAAGTCAAGTAGGTTTATTGTCATTTCAGCCATACACACAGTACACAGTGAAACGAAACAACGTTCCTCCAGGACCATGGTGCAATACAAGAAACAAAACACACGAGATGGCACAAGTGCAAACAAGACAGGGTGACAAGTGCAACGAACAAGAGCATTTATTTATATGTATATTGACTTGTTTTTTTATTTTGTATAAAACAACCCTGGGACTGTGAAAGGCGCTATATAAATAGAACTTATTATTATTATTATTATTTTACACCACCTTCTTACAGCCATTTACTATCTAATTGCTTACCCTATTTAGTTGCTTGTCTTTTTTTTCTCCCCTCCATATTTTTATTCTCAGTGTAAAGCACTTTGGGTATATAAAGCTCTGTTAATTCTATTATGCTATATAAATAAAGATTATTATTATTATTATTATTATTACTTTGAAAGTTCTCATACCTGGCATCAAGACAGAGGTAATTGAATTTTTGGCACACAGGCAACTTACAAACGAGATCTGCTCCCTAAGTCTTTAAGTCAAATTTGTAGGTAGCTGAGAAAAACAGTAATATGATACATAACAACAACAACAATAATAATGATTATTATTATTATTATTATTATACCGTAATAATAAAAGTAACTACATACAGTACTGCAATGTACCTCGAGCCAATTAACCGTTGAAGTTGTGCAATGTTTTCACGAGTGTCACAAAGTAATATGTGCTTCCATTATCATGAACCATTGTATTTCATACAATTTTTTTATATAATAGACTTTATTACATTCCATTCGTATGTGGAAGTTGTCCATAAGTCGGGCGTTCTTAACCTGGGAACTGCTTGTAGTTCAATGTTACACTTAAAAAAACATTGCAGTAACTTTTACATTTACTCATCCTCTTAAACACACACTAATGATTATTCTACTGTTTTAACATGCTGCAATGTCTGCATGCTGCTGCTTATGTACAGCTATAATGATTATTTTTTAAAAGTTGTCTTTGAATTTAAAATTGACAGAAGCATAAAATACTATGTCTAAGCTGCAGAAACATAAATGACAGTAAAGAGCGACAATTTTTCATAGTTACTTAAAGTTAAGACATTTGCATTGGGAAGAACCAATTATCCAATGTATCTTAGGCCTGTAAAGGCAGGACGTCACTAGAGTTCAGAAGGACCTTGCATAACTCATATCTTATTATGCATGGTATGCATAGAAGTGTACCAGCTGGTACTGGTGCTCTATAAAGATAAATTTATCTTCAGTTTTCTATTTTAATACTTATAGTGATGTTGCTGTCTGCACCCAAATTACCAAGAGCTTTAGGTAAATTATAACTTTCAGTAATAGTAAGTTCTGTTATAAGTAGATAATGATATGTGGATGGGTTCAGGGTTCACATATTTATTATTTTTTTTTATTTAAAAATATAGATTCTTTTTAAAAAAATCCCGAAACACATCTAATGAACAACTGATTTGCATGATCTGTACAGTACCAGTCAAAAGTCTGGACACAGACACCCCCCCCACATACCATTGCATATCTGTTCTATTCTGGAACCGCAGAGGGAGCGAATATTTGTAGGGGCACAAGGAGGATGTACAGCAGTATCAGAGACAAAACGAAATTTGCTTGCTAAGTTGGCATCCCCTCAGAAGATGACACCCTGATGCCTAATGGGTTGACTGGCACTGAATAGAGCTGATACCTTGTAGAGTCCTTGCAAAAACCTCAGTTTTACTCTAAAATGACTTTTTTGCATCATTATTTTGTACATGTAAGTGGTAAAACTGAAAATGCAAAGTTACAATGCACAGCATCCATGAAAATTGTGAATAAGCTCCTGTAATGTCATTACTGTATCAAATCTATTTATTTAATTGCATCCATTTCTCCTGGTCAGGGTCACAGCGGGGCTTGCAGCCTCATCCAGACAGCACATGGTATAAGGCTGAGGTACACTAGCCCATCTCAGGGAAAGCTCATACAAATGAAATCATACACTATGGGCAATTTAGCCCAAATCATGTCTTTCTTCTGCAGAAGCAAACCTGCAAGGCACAGGAAGAACAAGCAGGGATTGAAACCCTGGGGGTGTGATACAGCAGTGCAGCTCACTAAGTGGCTGAAACACCTTTTTGATTATATTGTTAAATACTTTTAAAGTGATATTGCACATAGTCAAATGTGCTAATTACACTTCATATTTAAATATGTTCATATCTAATTTCAGTGATATTAGAAGTGCCAGTGTTCCTACATAATAGCTTTTTTTGCAGTCCACCAGAATAAAACCACCAGCTGCTGAAATGATATGCTCAGAATATGTTACTTTGGCTGATGCTCAAATTCATAATTTGTAATTCCGCCACATCTAAAATTGAAAGGCAATTTTTATAAAGTAAACACTTGATATTTGTGATGGTTAAGAGGAGCTAATAGAAGAAACATAATAAATTATAGCATATGTAGGCTTATATATTAAAATCAAATATATTTAAAATGCAAGTGCAAGACAAAAAATAGATGTTGTGGATAGGAAATATGTAAGCAAAGTCTGAAATTAACAGGATGTTCATAGCAGTGGAACCCATCTTTGGCTGTCCAGAGTAAATGATTACAGGACATTAAAGCCCTAAGCTTATCCCACTTAAGTGTTTTCCATAGGGGATGACAAGCAGGTAAGACCGAATAAAAGCAAGGATTTAAAAACATATTTGAAAAGACTTTTCCTTGGTTTTAATGGCAGGATTAGAGCAATTAAAAGATTAATACATATACCAAAGGAAGCATTCATCTCTAACATTAAAGGCACATTGTTAAATATGCTACACCTTTCAGCATTTTCTGTGACTGGTATATACATTTATGATTGTTAATGTCAATGATTTAATAATTTAAAGCAACTTAAAGGAGTCAAAGTACTTCTAAATTTCATTCTAGTTTTTGGCTTGCTTTTTTTTCTCCTCGAAACTCATGTGCACCATTTTTATTGATAATCCTTGTGCCCCCAATTGTAAGCTATACATGATGCAGAAGCAAAAGAAAAAAAATGTTTTGCCTCAGGTTATTTGTAACTCTGCGTTCTACAGAAAGTTTTGCTACAAATCCCAGGTCCTAAAGTTTATAGGCTCTTGCTTATCTATTGGGTCTTGTGTTTGCCTCAAGTCATTTTCATTTATCTCCATCCATAACCTCATCATCTAAATTCACAAGCACTAGCCTGTATCGCATAACATTGCTATTATAGGTTGACAATGACTTCCCGTCATGCCCACGCCAGGCTAACCGCAACAACACCCAGCTTCTCCTGAACAGCCCCTCCTACAATGATCGTCTTCCCCAGACTTGTGAACAGCTGTGAATGATCCTGCCTAATTTCTGCATTTATTTAAGCCGGCAGTTCCATGCATTCAGTGCAAAGTATTGAGTGTTTTACACCATACCAGGTGGTTTTGGATCCATAATCTTGATGGTCCTCATTTTCGATAGTTGCCTTTGTCTCCCTCTGGCTTTGGTTGCTATATGCATCACCTCTGTGTTAGTGACCTTCAGCTTTGCTCCTTGGATCACGTTATTGGATTTGTTTCCCAGTATTGCTTTCCTGGTGTTGACCCAGCCTGTGCTTGACCCTTTCTCCTACCTTCTGATTAAACCACCTTCTGCTCTGCTCTCTGTGTATTCATTATACTTGCATTCCTTAGCTGCAACTTGTATTCGGCTTCAAATTGATGTGGCATTCATACTGAAAAAGTATTTTCAAGTATCCTTCAAGTAGTATACAGGCTGAAAACACAGTACATCAACCCTTCAAATTGAATTAAATCATATTGCTTGTTCCAGTTGAAGTGTCATTAACTGCAAATTTGGAAGTTCATGTGGAATGATGTGCCCTGAAATGTTTCTGAAAATGATGCACATTGAGTAGAATAAAATTCAGTCACAGTTTCATACAATTGAACTATTTGCTGACTGAGTAATTTTCAGGCCTGAATGAAACTTTCTGCTGCCCCCCCCCCCCCCCACCCTAAACATACATGTGCTGCATCTCAGAGACAAGGCTAGACAAGCACTACTGTAGCACAAATTACAGTGGTACCAACAGTGGTAGATACATGTACTGCAGCTCCATTGAACAACTAGTTACCTGCAGACCTTCTCCCCTTTAACTTCAGGTATGCTTCGCTTCTCATTTTAAAAGTTTTAATAGGCAGAGAAAACAAATCTCTTTTTCACAAAAGGTCAACTTCCTAACTACTGAACTGAATTGTGTTGGGGGCCCAATATGATATGCTTTCATGAGACCCGAAATCTCTAGTGGCATCCCTGAGTATAGCTAATTGGAAATAAATTATTTAAATTAAATTTAGTATTGATAAAACCACACATTTATATGTCATGTTAGGCATTATTCAAAATTATGGGTGAAAATGGGGTATTCTAGTAAAGAGGGCTAACTGTACACTTCTATGATTGATTAAACTCTTTTAAAAAATTATAACTGTTTTACTATTGCAGGGAAAGCATCTGTATTGATTTCATTTGGAGCCCAAGCAGTTTTAGCTGCTAGATCTCTGTTGTTTTCCTAATTGTTTTTTATTCCCACCACATAACATCACACATACATTCCAGTATAACACAGAATAGTAAAGACAGTAATCAGACAAGTTTCCCAGTTGTTTTTGGTAACTTTGTGTGGCTTACAAGCCTTTTTGATATCTTTATGTAATTTACATTCACAAATAAGCCACTTGTTTCAGTAATGAACTTTGATTGATTAAAATGACTTCAATAACAAGTTCAATAAGTTCAATAACAAACGAGTTACAAACGCAAAGTCTCGTTTCTCATGAATAACAATTTACTTATAATAGCTCCAGAGAAAAATAATGAAAAAAAAATTTAATCATGTTTTTGACACATCATTCTCTACAGCCAACTCATAGATGACACCTTAACTTCCACCCATCTTCTGTAACCACTTATCCCATTAGGGGTTGCAGGGGGTCTGGAGCCTATCCCAGAGGCTGCAACCAAGGATGGGGTGCCAACCCATCACATTCACCTACAGGCAATACCAATCAGCCTCAGCATATTTTTGGACTGTGGGGGGAAACTGAAGTACCCAGAGGAAACCCCACGGTGACACAGGGAGAACATGCAAACTCCACACACATGGAACCCAGGCAGAGACTTGAAGCATGGTCCCAGAGGTGTGAGGCAACAGTGCTAACCACTGCACCACCATGCCATCCCTGACACTTTACCATGAACCACAAAGCTCCCTGTAATTCACTTCCATAAACTGAAAACCTATGGATCTAAATCCATATTGGATCCTTATCCAAATTCATTGCTAATCTTATTACTCTTGAAACAAAAGAAAAAGAAAATGTATACACACCTGCCAAAACAACAGTGACTCCTTGAATCAGCATCAGTCATTTTTAATGATGAGAAACAGAGGACACCAGCCATATGCTGTATATTAAAAGCAACGCTTTTGAAATACCAAAGTTAGTTTTTCAACCAACATTAAAGCCACTGGAGGTTCTTCTGGAACTCAGTCAATCAAAGATTTTCCTTATTCACCACATCCTACGGGGATCACAGCCTGGTTTCATAAGCACTTCTATCAGTTGAACGGCAGCTTTGGGAAAAACAGCATTACTGTATTTTTTTTCTTAAGTACGTCAAGCATAAGGGAGAGATGACATTCTAGAGAAGCTGATGAGACAAAAAAAGTTACCTGGTTTGCCATGTTATTACCTTTCAGATTTATCAACCAAAAATGGAGGAGCTAGGCAATCAACATGACTTTCCAGAAGTATTTCACATTAGGTAGCAGGTTTATTAGCAGTGCTCCTACTCAACGACACAGCTACTTGCTGTAATTTACTTTTATGTGAAACAAACAAGCTAATCTATGGGCTTGGTCTTCTGACACCCACTGCATATAACTCCTTTTTTATATTTGTTGTCCATGCAGATTTCCTCGCGATATCTTGGAGGGTGAAATTAAGCAGAGAGTAGGGCTGGTCAATTAATCAAATTTTAATTTGAGTAAAAATTTTGACTTTCAGCAATAATCAAAATAAAATAATCAAGAGAAAACGAATGTTGAGCTGCATTTTGTTTCACGATGATGGTCCCATTTTGTTTTGTGTTATAAATCCAGCGCACACCTTTCCAGCCCCTTTTTATTTGTCTCTTAGCTTAATTATATTTACAGTTCAAGGAAATTCACTGTTAAAAAAAATCTAATAAATGCATGACATTTCCAAAATCAATGAGTAGTCATGATAAATAATCGTGATCTCAATGTTGATCAAAATAATCGTGATTATGATTTTTGCATAATCAAACAGCCCTAGCATAAACTGCACTATAAAATGGTACAAATATATGTACGGAAGCACATCATAAAATCTTATACTTCGACATTAGAATGCAAACATTAATTATAAGTGATTGCGCTTTACAAAAATCAAAGTAAGAGAAAGCACTAAAATACTTATATCATTTCTGTTAACCAACTGCAATGCTATGCTTTAACCAAAATAAAAAAAATACATTTTCTGTTGTCTGGGAATCCTTAATCTATCGATTTCCCTTTTCTCTGTGTTTCTATTCTGTCTTCCTGCAAAGTTTGGCTCAGCATTTAAAACACCAATAAGTGTTCAGACTGGGCAAATTAGCAAAGTGTGTCAAACACTAATCTGCCGGCTATAATGTAAAATAAAAAACAAGCTGGCCATCCCTGTATTAAGAAAATGGGAACCAGACTGCATTTGCAGTAATATATAACCCATTCGCTTGTCAAGGCAAATCACATCTTACAATATTTGAACTGACAAGATATGTACAAATGAATGCCTCCAAAATGACAAACTGTGAACGATAAAATACAGAGGAGGCAACAAATATAGGGGAGGTAACAGTGCAACCCACTCAGCCAGCCTGCCATCCTTATTATGGCTCACTCCAGGTTGTATACTGTAGGCAGTGTGGGCAGTGAATGTCAGTCAAGCCTCTAATGTGTTAGCACTTCAATAGTTAGGACTGTCCTTAGGCCAACAGACAAGTGTGAAACTCCACTGCTCCAAGGTCAAAAGATGAATCAGTTTTGAGGAATATCTGAAATGTAAGAACGGTAACAGCTCTCGCACATCTCTCTCGGAAATGATTCCACTTTATGGGTCAGATTTGATCTTTGTCGGAATGTCACCAGGTGGAGCAACACATTAGCAAATAAAAGTCTTATATATGTATTGCAAACAAACTATAATCAGGTGGTTTAACGAGTAATTTCTTTACACCTCCCGGGTTTGAGGCTTCAAATCCCCCTGTACTTGTACATGTGAAGATTGCATTTTTCCTCTTGGTACTCCAATTTTCTTCTATATACACACACATATACATAGAGGAGCCAAAAGATTATGACTGCCCCCTATGCAGCAAAGCTTGAAGTACTGTATATCGTGATACATTCTTCCCACCTTTGTTCACATCTCACTTTGACAAGTTTTGGCCGCCTAACACCCTGTCGGCGGTTTGTGGTTTTTCCCTTCTCAGATCACTCTTAATAGGTACTTACCATGGTTGACCACAAACACCCCGCAAGCCTTTTTATTTCACAGATTGAGTTAGTTGAGTCAGTTGGACCTAGTAAACCATAACCATTTAGTGCTTATCAAAGTCACTCAGGTATTTAACTTTGCCCACATCTTCTTCATTCAACATGTTGACTAGAAGTACCAAATGCTATCTTACCATCTAACATATCCTAGACCTTGACATGCAATATGTTTAAGAGCTAGTTGACGTTATTCACTTCATATGGAGGTGGTCTTGATTGGGCTCATTGTTGTTACAGAAAGTTTCCAGTCTTGCTCATTGGTCCAATGGTGTTATGATTGTTCTGCAAACCATTAGAATTGAACATGCAACCTTCCAGACACAGTAACAATATGTGAATAGACAGTGAGTGTCATGACCGCGGGGCTGACGGCGAGGCATGACGCAGGCAGGGAGGGAACAATCCAGGGAGAGCAGGCTTAGAATCACCCCGTGGGGGGACTTTAAGCAGGGCAATGGCACAGAGGCAGACACACTACAGCAGAATATAACATCAATGACCCGAAAGGGGAGCGACGCGGAGGCTGAGTCTGGGTGAGCACCGCACCGAGTATGCCTTCGCCTTCCCCTGTGGGAAACGGAACACATGCCTGGCGCTCGGCCAGGCCGCCCAGAGCACTGCCTAAAGGAACCCCAGGGGGCCGTGAGAGCCATAAACGTGGAGCTCACGTCCCACGGGTCCCACTCCAACTCTTCCGGAGGGCCACCCTCCTGGCTTGTCTCCTCCCAGCTGGACGGGCTCTGGGGACTTGGCAGCGGCCCGGACAGGCTCTGGGGACTCGGCAGCGGCCCGGACGGGCTCTGGGGACTCGGCAGCGGCGGCAGCAGGTTCTCCTGGGCAGGGCGCAGAGGCTGCGGTGGCAGCAGGTTCCCCTGGGCAGGGTACAGATTCAGGCAGGGGCCGTCCAGGCGACGGCGGCAGGCAGACGGAGCCTTCGGGGAGCGGGCTCGGCACTGCGGAGCCTTTGGGGAGTGGGCTCGGCACTGCGGAACCTTCGGGGAGCAGGCTCGCCTGAGCTGGGAGGGTGGCCAGCTACCGCACCCTCTCCTGAAGTGCGGCCAACTCCCCCGGCAAAGAGGTGGGAGTCACTGCCACAAAGTCCCGGGCCAGCGTACGGCACCTCGCCTGGAGGTCAGGGGTGTCCTGAACGTCAGGGTTGTTCCGCAGTGTCCAGAACAGCCCCCGGAAGGCAAAGAATTGCCGGGGGAGGATTGTGGAACCCTAACCCTAACCCCCTGTGAACCCAACGGGCCCCGCTCATCCTTGTCCGCCTTCCGCCCCAAATGTGGACATTGGACAGACTCAAAGGACTTTACTGGGCCCAGGATGGGACCTGAGGACTCGACGGGGGCCAGGACGGGACCCGGGGACTCCACGGGGGCCAGGACGGGATCCCTGTGGCTGGGCACGGAGGTCAAGGCGACCCCAAAGACGGACGGCTTCTTCCCCTTCTTATGCCGGTAAGGGGGCCCCCAGCACGGCCTTCGCAGGGGGCACAGCAAACTCCCCCTTCAGGCCACATTCTTAGTGATCTGCGTCGATCCATAGAAGCTGAAGAAAGTCCCTGGGCCAGCCGTCATCCCCCCTGAACAGTGAAGGATGCAGCCAGGGGGGCCGCCAGGGCGGTTCAAGGATCACCGGGGCCGCTCTGATTCCCCCTCTGCTGGATCTGCAGCGGGGGCGAGGGAGAGGACTCCCAGGGACAGGGGTGGCGGGGAGTCCGGAGATCAGTCGTGGTACGGTTGGGTCATTCTGTCATGACTGCGGGGCTGATGGCAAGGCATGACGCAGACAGGGAGGGAACAATCCAGGGAGAGCAGGCTCAGAATCACCCCAATTTAAGTAAGGCAACGGCACAGAGGAAGCCACACTACAGCAGAACATAACATCAATGACCCGATGGGAGCACAGGACTGGGGAGACTCTTATACACAGGAACACATAGGAATGAATGAGGGGCACCTGTGACTGATTAACAATAGGACAGGAACACAAGGTAACGATAATGAGCTACAGGCATGGCTGATTAATAGCTCCGCCTATGGGAAACACAGGGAACAGACTGGTAGGGCAGGGCTGGACATGACAGTGAGTAAACTATACTCAGTGACAAAAAAAGTTAAGCACCCAGAAGTAATGGTCTGATTTGGATGCAATTTGGTACACGTGCAGACCAGCGATGGGTATGTAAATGATTTGATTTGCAAGGAGCTGCCACATCTAGTCACCAGACACAAAGGATGCCTCATAAACGCATTAGACAGCATAACCAGCACTTTATGGAGTTTGATAGGGGTCACATTGTTGGTTTGCATGAATCCAGGTGGTCAAATCGTGCAATTGCCTGGGCATGTGGGGCATGCAGATGTCACAGTTGCCCAATGTTGGAACCAATGGGCACGTGAGGGCACCCACACACGTTGTGAAGGTCCTGGTCACCCAAGACAGACCACATCAAGGAAGAATCGTCGTATTGTGCGCCAAGCATTACAGAACCCCATGACCTCTGCGCCTGCCATCTGGACACAGGTATTGGACTCTCTACAACACCCCATGTCATCCTGCATCTCAACGACTGGCATCATCCAGATTATGGGTTCACCATCTCATGCGTAGGCTGCCGTTAACACCAGCACAAAGACGGCTGTGTTTGGTGTGGTGCCGTAACCAGAAGGCATGGACTGATGACGGCTGGCATTGTACCATGCTCAGCATTGAATCTAATTTCTACATTACCACGGATGACTGTCATGTGTGTGTATAGCGGCACCAAGGGGAGAGGACCAATCCTGCAAATGTTTTGGAGAGACACACCGGCATCATGGTTTGGGAAGCCATAGGGTATGACTTCAGGTCATCTCTGGTAGTGATTCGGAGGACCCTGATGGCACAGTGCTACGTCAGTGACATCCTGCGTCCGCATGTCTTATCCCATCTGAAACAGCACCCTGGCTGGCCAGCAGTGTGCCCATGCTGCCTCTGTTGTCCGTTTGAGCTAATATTATAATCATCGCAGTACAGTCACATGACCTTTCACCACATGAAGATTCATTTCATTTCCACCACTCTGTCTGGGTGCTTAACTTTTTTTGTCACTGAGTGTACTTTGGAGTATTCACCTGGGGAGAATTGTAAATCTGCTGCAGCCACTGTCACCTGAAAAACCATGAAAATGAGAAAACATCAATTATGCATCATTCGTCTTAATCCGTATAAAGCTGTGTGGCCACTAGCAGTCTTCTATTAGTGCTCCAAGTGGCTGACTGCTTTAACACTTCCAAAACTTCTGATGATTTTTTCTTCAACTTCTCTTTGTATGTGTAATAACAGAGTTTGGCTTTGTATAGTGGCAATTGATTGTACTTGCTAGCAAATATCACATACTCCTGTCTAAACAGCAAACCACACAAGATAAATCAGTTTCATGAGCAGAGTGAGGATGCATAAAATAATTGGCTAATACAGTTTTTGTCCCCCCACCCCTCCTGGGGTGTGCTGCCTGTAGCCTGAAAAAAATTCAAGATACCCTGCCTACTCTGCTGCCTGCGACGCCCCTACTACCTGTAACGTCCTTCCTGCCTGCCGGCCCTTCTGCCTACCCTGCTGCTGTACCACCGTTCATCCTGCCGTCAGAAGCAGCACAATCACCTACCTGCCATTACCTGCCTACCCTCCACATTTAAACGTGAATCTTAAAATCTGGATTCTATAAATTAGGATTTTGTCATTTTGTTCATTAGACTTCCCCTGCATGCATGTGTGAGTGAATGGTGTGTGAGTGTGCCCTGCGATGGGTTGGCACCCCATCCTGGGTTGTTCCCTGCCTTGCGCCCATAGCCTCCAGGATAGGCTCCAGACCCCCCCACAACCCTGAATAGGATAAGCGGTTACAGAAAATGGTTAGATGGCTGGATGGACTTCCTCTGTCGGCCCCTGGAGGTTGGGCCCCACCTTTGAGTCTGGTTCCTCCAAACCAATAAAACTGTGATTTCTCATAAAACACCTACAGGAGTCTATAAAAGCCATAACCTTTCTAAGCCTAACTGTTACGAACCCCGGGTTCATAATAAGATCTCCCGCTCGGACATTCGGACAGTGCTTGCCCCATTGCCATCACTCGCTACCCGTTGCCACATCCCTTCGCCGTCCTTCCGTCAGACCTCGCCACAACTCGCGCGACTTTTCTGCCACTCGTCCGACTTCGCCACTTCCCACCAGACTTCGCCGCCTTCGCCATTCGCCATCCAAGCCTTCACTACGCCTTCGCCCTTCAACCCTCTTCAACCTTCGCCCTCGGACCCGTGTAACCTCATGGCTCGAGGTCAAATAGGGGACCAGACTACGCCACCTAAGGCCCTGCCCCTTAAGATGTATGATGTTATCCCCGGATTTCCACACGCAGCTACGTTGCATAAACACACAGAGACTCGTATCCCAGTACTAAAACAATTTATTAACACAATGCCTTAAAAAAACCCAGCTTATAAATAACATCAATTACCAGCATGTCACAGCATGACTAAAACCAGGTCATTCAACAGGAAGGCGGGGTTCAGGTCAAAACCCAGGTACTGGCAGTCCAATTCTATGATTACACCCTGACAATAACCCAGCCAGGGAGAGTGATTACCTGGAGAAAGAAGGAAAAGAAAACACCACAGCACACACACAAAAGCTCACATATCCAGGTGCGAGTTACCAACACACAATCACAGCAAACCACAGCATAGAGCGAGTGCTTCTTAATTCACCCCGCAATCACTCCATGCAGTGCAAAGACCACACCAACCCCCAAAACTCCAGCACCACGTTCTCCAGCTCTATGGATGGAAAGAAGATCACTGAACTACCCTCAGGACTCACATCAATTAGACCAGCCAGTACCCAGTTAGCCGTAGTAGTGACCACTCACTGATTCACAACCATACCAAAAAAAAAACACAAACCACATCATCTTCTCACAAAACAAAAGGGAATCAAAAAAACAAAAACAGGCAAAACAGCAATGACAACTCCTGGGCTTCGGCATAAACCCAGACACGCCCCCGTCACCTGGCACCCAGTACTGCAGCCTGACACAGGACAACCAGCCGCTCACCACGATCCCAGTCGCTCGCAGTAATGTCCCGAAATCACCGGACCACACCCCCTACCACCGGCTTCCCACGGCTTTTATCCTCACCGATCTTAAACAGAACAATTGCGTGCACGGCTGTTTCTACCAAATTGAAACCTTAATTACAAAATGCCCTAATTACCCTCTAACCAACCGCTCGTGCACCGCAACCCAACATGGGACCCGTGGGTGACGTAACCACCGTCAATCACCAGTTACACCCGGATTATTTAGTCAGTCGGACTTTGATCATCGCTCTCTCGCTCTTGCTCTCGCTCTTGCTTCCTTTTGCTTCCTAGAATACTTACTGGGGATCGTAACAGAAATTGGGGGCTCGTCCGGGATCTGAACCCGGGACCATAAGATCTCCCGCTCGAAAATTTCTGTTATGATCCCCAGTCTAGGGTTGGGGATCGACAGAAAGGTTTGGGAAGGGGAAGGGGAGAAAACGGGACAACCAGGGACACTAACCCTAGCTTCAACTGGCTAACTCTAATTTGGGCACATGGGGTTACTCAACAGCCCTTGGAAATAACATTGAAAAATGTTATCAAACTGAGCTAAACTGTGGTTTTCCATTATACGAGGCCCAAAACTATCATAAGAACACCTACAGATGTCTGTAAAAGCCATAATAATGTTATCAAACTAAGTGAAACTGGTTATCCAGTACATGGTGGTCCATATCTTTCATAAAACACCTTTGTGTGTCTGGAAAAAGCCACAATGTTCTATCCTTAACCCTTGCTTCAATCCTTTACCCTTGCTTTCTATCCTTAACCCTTGCTAACTGTCATTTCGGGATTTACGGTTACACAACATGTCCTTGGAAAGTACGAAAAATGTTATTAATCTGAGCTTCCCATGATTTAGGACCCCAGACTTTTGCATGTGTGTAAAAGTCATAACCATTCTAACCCTAACCCTAGCATTAAAATCAAACTTTTTATTCTTTTCTTTTCTTTTATTCTTTTTATTCTTGTTAACTTGTTGGTCGATCACGGGGAAGGAAGATCTTAGAATAAAATGCTGACTTTTCATGCAGCCTACAAAGTGCTGTTGAGAGGCCAAATTTCTTTTAGGGCTCTTGAAAAGGCATCACATATGTTAAAGAGTAGTGTAACTCCTTTTTATGCTAGTTATGAAATATATATTTGTTTTTATTTTAAGATCATTTTTTTAAACTGTCAACAGACCACATGAAAGAGAAGATGACCAGTCTCCCAGTGTCTTCCATAGGACCAGCAAAATAGTGTCAGCACATAATGCGATTAGACACTTCAGGCAATTAATTTTAATCCCTGTAACCTCAAGATGATTTCTAAAAGCTTTTGTCGTGTCAATAGCCTCCCTGGTTTATCATTAGACTCATGCATCCAATGCCTAGCATAAAAGAAAGATGGTTCAGCCTTCCAGGTCAGTAACTGTTCAAGAGCTGTTCTTTTGCCACAATCTCTATATATAAACATTTATCAGGTGAGTCCTTGAATTTGGATTACAAATTTGTAATCTTGGTTTCTAGCTGTAATTGCGTCCATATGATTTCTCTACTCTTTGATGTGGAGATATAATCAAACCTGTTAGGAAAGCTTTTCCTCTGTCACATATTATTAAAGGACATATATGCTGTGCTGTTCATTTCAAAAAACAGTTCCACGGTGCTTTCAGCTTCGCTAAAAATGCTGGATTGTTTAACAGAGAAGTATTCAGAATCTATAATCTGCAAGTAGGGCTTCAAAATGGGGGCTTATGCTTAGGGATGTATGGCCACAGATGATTAACGGACATGGTATGACTCAAGACTAAGTTCACCATGAAAATATAATCAATCCTGGAAAATGACTGCTGACGTGCAGAGTAATAAGTCTTTTCGATGTGAGACTCTCCATGCGTCAGTTAATTACTAACATTTCTTAATGCTCTCGCCTTTTTCTAGTGTCACTGATAGTATAGGTTTTTGGAGAAGCCAGGGTCGAATGCTGGTGATGTTTGGGGGAGTTCCTTGGGTCAGTGCAGAGGGTTGAATGGCATTCACAAGCTCCCATCTAATGTGTACCACTCTGCAAGAGGGAAGAAAGATGGTTTCAGAGATTGCAGTCTTATGAAGTGGTTTAAACTGGCTTTAAACGGCTTTGGCGTTCTTAGTTCCTGGGTGAAACGTGACCCTGAAATTTGAACCAAGTGAAGAACAGGTCCCAGTTAGCCTGTCGAGGGTTCAACCCTATGTCTTATTCAATATATTCTAGTCTCGAGTGGTCTGTTAGGACCACAGAAGAATCTTTGGCTGCCCCCTGCTAAGGCCTTCATTCTTTAAGTGCTAGCTCAATACCCTGCTTTGCTGTTTCTCTCAACAGGGGAAGGCTTATGGGAGTAGAACACACAGAGAATGTCCTGTGATGCTCAGACAAAATTGCACCCACACCTGCCTCTGAGCCATCCACCTCCACAACAAAGGGAAGTATTGGGTCTAGTTGCTTGAGCATTGGCATGGAGGTGAATAGTTATGCTTGAGTGACAGGAAGACAGTGCAGGCTGAGTCATCTCATGTAATCCTTTTGGGATTCTTGTGAATAAAACAAGTAAAGCCCATAGATGAGTCAGTCTTCATTCTAGCTCCTCGGGATCCATATTAAGTATTGTAATGAATGAACAGGGAGAGGATCCAAGCATGGGAGCAATGTGGCTGGATGGTTGCTTAGCCTCATGTGGGTGTGACAAAAACACACAAATAGGAAAACATTTTATTGAAATTATAAACCCATTATTTTAACAGTAATATTTATGCCTCGTATGCCTCTTTGCCTGGTGCTTGAAACATTCATTAAATATTCCATTGTGAACTTTTCTATTAGCAATTTTGTATATTTAATTGACATATTAGTCCCTCTTTTCTTTTTGTTAGTTCTGACAATTTTCGAGACAATTCTGAACACAACCGTACAACCCTAAAGAATAAAATGCAATAAGGAGGTATGTTGGCTCAGTGGTTAGCATGGTTGTGTCATACTCCTGGTGACCAGGACTCTATGTGTGTGCAGTTTACATATGCTCCCCATATCAGCATGGAGTATCCAATTGTCCGTACGTGTGAATAGTGTGTTTGCCCTCCAAGGGGCAGTGCCCGAACCTGGGTTATTCCCAGCCTTGCACCTGTGGCATCCAGCATAGGCTTTGGACACCAGAGACCCTTCATAGAACAAGTGTAAATGGAAAATGGATGAAAATAAACTCTGAGCTATATACAGTCCTGCTCAGAGCTTCACACTGCCATGTTGCCTATTTTATTTTTTGTGATGCAGAAGGATATGCTGATGGCAGAAATTATTTTGTGGAATAAAACTTTAGGCTTAACCCTCCCCCCGGCATAATCTGAGCATTGCGAGTTGTGTGATGAAAGACGTGGCAGCAGGAGTCAGGGCAAAACAAACGAGTTACAAAGGACAGGATAACAATGGGATCGAGAGGGATCTCAAAACTGGGATGAAATGTGGGTGAACAGGAATGGTAACATTAATGGCAGGACTGGGGAACACAGTACTAGGAAGTACCGTTATACAAAGATTAACAAGGGAGCAAATGAAGGGCAGCTGAAGTGCATCACACCAGGGCAGGAATGAGACGGAGAACAAATGCATAACAGGTGTTGCTCTTTAGGGAGAAACATATAGGGCAGATAGGCAGGGTGTGAAAGTGAGACCTGATCATATATTGTTAATGACAATAAATCTTATAGTAAACATTAAAACATTCATTACTTTTTAGTCCAAAACATTTTGCATTGGTTGTCAATCAAATGTAGCCCTATTTACCCTGTATCGTGTGCCCTCAGTTGGCTAACTATTAACCTTGTAAGCTGATGCTAAGAAAGTTGTGCTAACAAAAATCATGTTCTTGACAGTTTTCAACAGGTACACCCTTTTCTGAAATACAGTCATTTTCATGGGCAATTTTACTGGCGGTGCAATTGCTCTCCCTATTGGTCAGATGAAAATTCTATCTGAACATATTAAGTTCACTACAATAAAATCATATTGTAAAATATATATTTGAAAATGTGGCCTGCATTAGTCATAGCAATGTATAATAATAACTTATTGTAAATGTATTTATTACTTTTTCACAAATTTACATGTGTAGCTTGTTTTGGCTTGTTAGTCTCTCTCACCACTTACACCCTGGGAGAAAAACCTGTAGTCACCTATGGTTATTTTAGAAATACATGTAAAATTACTGCAGTGACTTGATTAAAATATGATTAGGCTGCACAACTTTACTTTTTTACATGTTTTGCTCTACAATACGTGTAATAGGAACACATCGACAAAAGCCAAAACATTGTCATAGAGGGAAGGCATATCTGTCAACTCCATATAGTTTCCATTGCTGTCAGAGTATTCAGTCTCATTATGTCCCCAAAAGGTCAGCTCCTGTCAACCAGAGAATGAAATCGCATCAACCAACCCTTTCAGAAACCTGTGGTTTTTCCTCACTGTGGTGTTGTGTTTGGCTAACTGGAAATGCATGCCTTGGTCAAACTATAAATGCCCATTAGAGTTGCCAATGGCAACTTGCTACCTTCAGTCTCAAGAAAGGAACTGCAACACTGGGTGGGTTTAAAAATCCATCAAAGCCCACAACCATCCAATCAATGACTAAATACAACGTGATGAGAAATACATTGAAGTCTATTGTCTTTGTGAAGCAGATAATGTTTTGCTTCACTGAAGTTCCTTTTAACAGCCTAAGATGGGTGCTGTTTTGCATAGTTCTTTGTCAGACATTTTTAGAATCACCTAATTTGGCTTCACATGAAAATAGGTATTGTGATGATACATTAACATTAAAAAAATATTTGTAAAAATATTATTTTACAACTTTAAAATTATACAACAACACTCAGACTGCTAGCCAGCAAGTCTTCTCATGCATCTGACATCCAATCAGCTACACCATTCTCCAATATTTCCAACATTCACAGCCAATGTGTGATGTCCAGCCCTTCCCGGTCTGTTTCCCCAGTGTTTCCCCACAGGCGGGGCTGGGTAGCAGCCACGCCTGCTGAGTGTTGCTATGTTACCTCATGTTCTTTCCCTGTGTTAATCACCCACAGGTGCCCCTCGTTCATTCCTCCCTGTCTCCTGATATAAGCTTCCCCTGTCCTGTGTTCCATTGTCGGTCATTGTAGAAGTGCATGTCCGATTGTTCCCGCTCCGTGTTTGTGCTCTGGCACGAAATAAAGTCCCCGAACGGGGTTCATCCGCACTCGCTGCCTCCTGCTTCATTCTGCCTGGCACCATGCCTCGCCGGTCTACCCGACGGCGTGACACAATGAGCTCTGCTGTTGTGCAAAATTGCCCATCTTTCACCTGCCAGTTGATGTCGAGAACCTCCATCTTTCCACCTCCAACCAATGAGCTCCACTGTTGTTTAAAATAAAATTGACCTTCTTGGCCAATTGCTGCTGAGAATCTCTATTTTTCTGACAAAAATAACTGACGACCAATGAGCTCCACCATTGTCCAAAATTGTCAGTCTCAGCTAACTGGTGCTGTGAATCCCCACTTTAAGATTGCATGGTATGCAAGTTTTATGTGTTGTATGCACTTTTTATAATACTGG
Organism: Mormyrus iriodes; assembly: GCA_011763525.2. NCBI lineage: Eukaryota > Metazoa > Chordata > Actinopteri > Osteoglossiformes > Mormyridae > Mormyrus > Mormyrus iriodes. Next base: position 13,020,382 of record JAAGVU020000113.1, on the reverse strand, counting down.
TGATTTGCACTCATGTAATACATCATTTATTTACAGTGGAATATAATAACATACTTCAGGTGTTTCTCAGTCAGTGTATATTGTTTACTAAGGCCTTCAGATGTAAATGCGATCGGATGTTAATTGGAAGGACTTAAGTCGACAGATACCTTTATTTGTTTTAATTTAACTTTACCTTATACAATTACTTTTGCATTTAGTCCAGTTTTTGTCTTTTGGTTTCTAAGTCTAATTTAATCTTTAACCTTAGTTTTATAATTGACCTCTTGTTCTCTTTATTAGACAGTTTCAGGAGTGGGTCAGGCTTACACGTCACTGCATATTAGACTTGCCTAACCATGTACATAGAAAATTAAATCTTCAATCAAGAGAATCTTAGATATGGGGGAAACAAGATAATTCTTTTAATTCTTCGACTGAGCAATGCTTTTCTTTTACATATCTTATTATTTCATGCATTTTAATTTTCATTTTTAAATATCAATTTTAATATATGCTTTCATTTGTGCTTTTATTTGTTACTTCTGTATTTTCCTTTAATTTATGCTTGCTCTTTTGAACTATTTTTGTAAAGCACTTCGAACGACATTGCATATGAAAATGTGTTATACAAATAAACCTGCCTCATCTTGCCTAATAGCTTCTGTAGCCTTCTACTGTAGTCGTCTAATTCTGTCCCTGTGATGGCCACTGCAACAGCAAGTTCAGGCCCCTCTGCAGCAGCAACTTCAGTGTCCCATCTGCCAAAAAGTTCAGGCCCCTCATCTAGTTTCTCTCACAACTCATCTGTATAAACAAAACTTAAGGTTCAATTGAAAATGTTCCAGGCAGGTCTTGAACTCTGACCTTCAGATCCATGCTTCCCTCGTCAAAAACAGACAAAGTGTTTCACAAAAAAAAGGCTTCCTATCAAATGCACAGCTGAATCAACAACACTTATTTCCCCTTCTTTTTTTCTGATTTTTTTCTCTACTCCTCCTCTTTTCCTTCATTTTTTCCATTCCCTTCTCCCCCCTCTTTCTGCCTTTTTCCCCCTTCTGCAGCTTTTGTGGAGGTGCCACAACTAATCGCTCGCTATTACCAATCAGTGGAAGTTTCTCAAACAATAGATGTTAAAAAGAGACCAGGTGGGGCTGAAAGGGGGACTGCTGGAACAGTTCAATATGCTATTTGCTTTTTATTGTCTTCTTGAAATGTCAGTAATAAATTTATAGGGATAATAAGATTTGGACTGTACCACCATTGATGAAAGTTCCCCCAGAACGATGACAAAAGGGGCTGGTCTTGGGCATAAACTCTTATCAGAACTTATGGAAACTCCTTCAGGACATATGGCGAAGCATTCCAGGTGGCTACATCTACATTTCAGGTACCTGGGTGAAAGAATCCCAAGAGTCTGCAATGCTGTCATTGAAGCAAAAAGGAGATATTTTGAGGAGTCTAAAATTCGTGAAAATTTTAAGATTTCTCATAGTTGTCACAATATCTGATATGTATTACTTCATTACCTGTGAGCCTTTTATTATAAGGTGAGTAACATAACTAAAATAAAGATAAATGCATTAGAAGCAGGTATAAGAACATAAGAAATTTACAAACGAGAGGAGGCCATTCGGGCCATCAAGCTTGTTTGAGGAGAATTCAACTAATAGTTTAAAGTTGTTAAAATCTTACCTAGTTCTGATTTAAAGTAACACAAGGTTTTAGCTTGCACTGCACAAACAGAAAGACTATTTTATAGTCTAACTACACGCTGTGTAAGGAAGTGCTTTCACAAATCCAGGTTAAAATGTTTTCCCGCTAATTTCCACCTATGGCCACGAGTTCTTGTATTTGAACTAATACTGAAGTAACAATGTGGTTGAACAGCCTTCAGACTTGTTAGAATCTTATATACCTGGATCATGTCACCCCTTAGTCTCCTTTGCTCGAGGCTGAACAGATTCAGTTCAGCTAATATCTCCTCATAAGACATTCCTCTAAGATCAGGAACCATTCTTGTAGCCCTATGTTGAACCCTTTCTAAGGCCGCAATGTCCATTTTAAGGAAAGGTGACCAAACCTGCACATAGTATTCTAGGTGGGGTCTTACCAAGGAATTGTATAGTCTTAGCATCACCTCCCTTGACTTAAACTCCACGCACCTAGAGATGTAACCCAGTATCCTATTTAATTAGCCTTTTTAATTGCTTCCCCAAACTGGCAAGAATGGCACATGGCCCGCCCACCCGTTAAAAAAGTGCCAAAAATCAGAAGCAAAAAAGCATTACAGAAGCAAAACAAAATAGAGAAGCAAAACAAAATTCCAGAAGAAAAAAAAGTCCAGAGGCAAAACAAAATTCCAGAAGCAAAACAATAACGAGAAAAAAAGAAGAAAAAATGATTTCATTCTATTTTCTTGATATTTTTCTATATTCTATATTTTCTATATTTTCATTGTAACACTTAATAATTTGCTTTTTTCAAAATTTTGATTAATACTTTTGGCACAAAATTAACTCTATAAGGAGTAATACAAAACAGGCAAAAGGAAAGACAAAGAATTTAGCTAATAGACAATCACATGACAACGGAGGAGAGGAACCAAAAATTCCCAAGACAGGAGAGAAAAAAAATCCTCTGGGGGTCAAAGGTCAACTGACTGCCCAACCCCCCTGAGCATGCTGGCATTATTTGAAACAGAAAACAGTGGACTTGCTTGCTAAAAGCAAGGTGTAAGCTGTGATCAACCCGAGGTCCATGAATGAGTCTGTTCTCCACGTTGGCCTATGTAGGGTGGCAGACTGGAGGCCGCACCCACGATGTTACAGTTCGCAAGTCACAAGTCACCAATGTGGGAAGGCAGAGAGCATGGATGGTCAGAACATGTACATTAATGGACAAGCACAGTAGATGAGAATGGCACGTACAGCAGCACCAGCAGCCATAGGTACAATGTGTTATAAGTTAAGTTGTAGGTAAGCTACACTGAAGTAATAGCTCTTCAGTCAAGATTTAAAGACTGAGAACGATTCGGCATCCCGAACATAGGAATCCTGAACAATTCCTCAATATAGGGGCCCTGTAGCAGAATGCTTTACTGCCAACTGTCGCTTTATTTATATGTGACACGACAAGGAAACCTGCATTCTGTGATCTGAGTGGACGATGTGGCTTTTAAACTAGCATTAACTATAAGGTAGGCGGGTGCTAGACCTTTAAGTGCCCTATATGTAAGTAGGAGAACTCTGAAGTCAGTCCTGAACCTAACAGGAAGCCAATGCAGGGAACTAAGAACGGGGGTTATGTGTTCAAACTTCCTGCTCCTGGTGACGATTTGGTCTGCAGCATTTTGAATATGCTGCAAGGTGCTTAATGTATAGTGTGCTCCCGGATAACAGAACATTACAGTCGTCTAATGTACTGTACAGTGATCCCTCCTCGATCCCAGGGGTTGCGTTCCAGAACCCCCTGCGAAAGGTGAAAATCCACGAAGTAAGAACCATATGTTTATATGGTTATTTTTGTGTATTTTAAGCCCTTATAAACCCTTTATATCCTCTTAGATATTAGGTAAGGTTTGTTGAAATTATGTATGTAAACACA
>JAAGVU020000113.1:13000990-13013687 GCA_011763525.2 Mormyrus iriodes | reverse complement strand
ACCAAGGTGGAGACTTCATTGCTGGAGAGGGAGTCCAATTTCGCCTCGATGTCGGAAACTCTGGCCCCGGGGAGGCAGTTTACAGAAACTAACTATCTAACTATCAAATTTTCAATTATGAGTAATGGGGCTTTGAATCCCACCTCTATTCTATTCTATTCTATTTTACACATGTGGAAATTGCTGGTAGTTGCACTCAGCAGCACCCTCCCCTCTCCCTTTTCTTGCTGAGGGAAGGAAATCTCAGACAGAACAGCTGAACAATTAAGTAATGAAATACACATCCACCCCCCACACACACTAGCTATTGTGTAGTTTTCCTTCTGTGATCCAAAGACATATAGTTAAGGTAACTGATATCTTGAAATCATGAATGTCTGTGCCCTGCAATGGACTGGCATCTTGTGGAGGGGCCTTGTTTTCAGGGCATCCATGGCAGGGTCGTTATCATTAACGAAAACTAAATCCAGTAAACAGTTTTGCATATTGAAATTAAATAAGTTATGAAAATAAAAACTAGAACTAAGCAAAATCTATACATACTGCTTCCAGAACTAAATGAATTAATGATAAAAATGTCAAATTCTTTCCATTATTATTTAAAAATGCTATTTAGCTAAAGTAATGATTTGCTTGATTACCATTGATGATACCTGGAACATGCTTTGCCCATTTTGAGGACATTAGTATATAAGGTGCCCTAAGTATTTACGTACGATTTTCTGAAGATTATGCACATAAAATAGCTCCATAATTTTCAGTCTATTCCTAGAAATAAAATTACTAAAACTTAAACTGAAACTAAAATACATAAAACAGAAAAATATGTTTAAAATAAATACAACTAAACAGGACTTCAAAATTAAGTGAAATAATATAAAAATACAAACTAAATTAAAAAATGTAAATTATAGTAACACTGATTCAGGGATAAGCTGAGGGGTCAACGTGACCCTCTGCTGGAGAAAAAGTATGATTGCAGATGGATGGATCCTTTAAGCTCAATGTCTGCGGAATCATTGCAGAAGGCATCAGCTAAATTCCATCCATCCATCCATTTTCTGTAACCGCTTGTCGTATTCAGGGTCACGGAGTCTGGAGCATATCCCGGAGGCTTTGGGTGCAAGGCAGGGAACAACCTAGGATGGGGTGCCAGCTCATCGCAGAGCACAGTCACCATTCACTCCTACGGACAGTCTGGGTCTGGGCACTCCCCTGCTTACCCATTATGCATTCCCAACACATCTTGCAGTTCTCCACTCCAGCAGCAATCATTTCACATCCTCAGCTTCTCCTAATAACAAAGGTCATACACAGGCCTCATTTCCTTGTCTAATTCTCATCCTTTGTATATTTTTGTGACACACAGAACTAACAGTCTAGCCTCTAAAATTCAGACAATACACTCCTTATTCTTCTGAGCCTCATAAACTCCTCAAGCCCCTTTCCTTACTTTTTAAAAATCCTACTACCACATTTTCTCATTCCAGAAACTGTTGCATTAATTTTTCTATGAGTACATAAGTGTGCATATGATTTGAGATATTGAGTACCACTGAAGAGGTCAGTCTTTTTAACAAGTGTATGTGAGGATATTGGATTCACAATTCAATACTATCAAGAAAGTATCGAGTGTGGTCGGTATTTTACCTTTGTTTATTACAAGAAACTGATGATGTAAAAAGATGTGGTGGGAATGCACTGGCTAAGAGGAGGAGTGCCCAGACCACACGTAAGATAACAACAAAGATAGAAAAGGAAGCTCGCGAATTCTGAACTTTGTGCAACACCTTGTGCTGTGCAGTGTCTCCCTTGATCTGATAAAGTATTTTAAGTTCTGGAAAACCTCGTCCTCTCTACACTATAACTAAACTAAAGCTGTCTATACAACTAACTATAGTTAACTAAACTATAGTTGTTGATTATGTGCTTTTGCAAAAAAGTGAAATTTTAGCCCTCTGACTAGAAAAAGAGCTTTACAGTGAGCCACTGCAACGTGCCAAACGCAGAAAAGCTCGTTATGTGTGTTTTTCCCCAATAACATCCAGGTGGAACAAAGCCTGCTGAGGTCACCTTCAATAGGGCCTTAACTCAAAGCTTGAGTCACATTCAGTCAGTTGCCTGTGCATTCCATGCCTCGACTGCTGCCAAAAGCAAGAGAGAGGACCTTTGCTATGCTGCAGGCAGCCGTGTCATGTGCCAGGGTTGCCAGATATGATGGATTAAGCCACTCCACTATGTCCTGACCGTAGGCAAAGTTTCAACAGACTGGAAAGAGAGATAACTATCCAAAATCTGCTTACCGTTGAGTGACTGCACCAGAGCAGGACAGACTGATCTGAGTGATTGTGTTAGATATGACAGCCATACTACTGCTGAATCTGTTGGCATCACAGGACAGGGTGACCTTAGAGCAAGCAGCGTCAACCGATACGTTAAAGGTCTGCAAAATGACATGTCAAAGTTCCTGTTTGTGGTTTTCCTGTTGTTTCGTGTTTTTGTACACGACTACACGAGCTCCTGTGTCTTTCATGCCACTTAAATGCTGTTTAGAATTGCAGCATCATCACCCTCACTTCAAGGGCAAGGTGGAAATGGCAAAAGTTACTAAAGTTATATTATGCTTCTGAAAGGCATGTATGACAGCAAAAAAAGTAAACAAAATACAAAAATGCTGCAAAGCACAGGAATGCATTTAATAAGAAAACTGCCAACAACTCCGAGCAGCAAAGCAAAAATGTGAAATCAGATTAGTAACGGCACGCTTACACATTTTGGCATCTGGTACAGCTTTAAATTAGCATTTGCTCTTGGTTACAAAATGACACAGTTTCAATATCAACAAGTAGAGTACAGTTAAGTAAATTTGGAGTGGGGCAGTTAACAGCTATACCACATCTGCAGATCCAAACACAAGTTTCTCTGTTCCAATCTAATCACCGTCTGTATTATCTTTTTAAATAACACTAAAATTACATTTTCACTGAAACTAATGATTTTCAGACTAATTTTCAGTCTGAAACGTGTAGTAGGTTATTTTCTGTAATACTGTAATAAAATCAATCACCCTAAGGCTGTTACTCTCACCTTCTGTTCACAGAGCTTAATTATTATTATTATTATTACTATTATTTACTTAACATACGTAACTGAACATCATGCAAAATTATTTTTGTATAAATACGTGCCACAGATGTTCCTCTGTGCAATTACCCCAGGGCCCAGACTCCTCTCACAAGGGTAATTAACCCCCCCACCCACCCATGTCTCCTAACTGCCACCCCCTGCCCCATTGTCACTGTTCCTTATCGTCCCCCAGTAAAAGCCCCCTGGGCAGCAGAGGTCGCGGCGCTGGCAGTGGCCTGCCGTACCGCCTGGTTGGACATCACCCCTGTGGCAAACTCTGCCTGTGCCTTCTGGAAACTGGCGCCTGTCTGCCGGTACAGAGAGTGAACCTGGAGCAGAAAGAGGGCGGAAAGGACACAGGGCAGAGGGAGGCCAGAAGGAGGGAAGGAGAGATTCGATTATGTACAGGTACAATGAAATGCAGTTTAGCATCTAACCAGAAAGTGGGTGCAAATAGTACATTACAGTGCAACAGACAGTGGGTGCAAATAGTACATTACAGTGCAACAGACAGTAAGGTGCCATAAGGCAGCATGCAAATGAGAATATAAATATATGGAATTTGAATTTGCAGGTAGTATTTAAAGGAGTAATATAGACAAGGGAGAGTATACAGATATTAGTACTGATCAGTTTGTATAGCTTTGTGGGACACAATATATGAATAAATACAGATATGAAATATTTCATATACAGGATAGATATGCAAGCAGGTGAAATATACATAAAGTGCAGCCAAATGTTTTTGATATTTACAAAGGTCAGTTATTGAGTGGTAAGGGTTGAGAGTTCAGAATGATGATGGTGTTGTGAAAGAAACTGTTCTTCAGCCTGTTGGTGCAGGACCTAAGGCTCCTGTAGCGCCTCCCTGATGGGAGGAGGGTAACCAGGACCATGGTCGGGTTGCGAGGCATCCTTAATGAAGCTGTGAGCCCGTTGCAGGCACCGTATACGCTGCAGGTCAGCGACGGTCGGCAGCGGGATGCTGATAATGTGCCGTGCAGTTTTCACCGCTCGCTGCAGGGCCTTCCTGTCAGCTATGGAGCAATTGCCATACCACACTAATGCAGTTAGTCAATATGCTCTCGACACTGTGGTGGTAAAAGTTCAGCAGAATCTGAGGAGACGGGCAGGCTTTCTTTAGCCTCTGCAGAAAGTAAAATCGCTTTTTAACCAGACTGGAAGTGTTTGTTGTCCAAGAAAGATCCTCAGAGATGTGGACACCCAGGAATTTGAAGATGGAGGTACACTCCACCTCAGCCCCATTTATATGGAAGGGAGCATGTCTGCTGCCCTTGGTTGTCCGGTAATCCACGATGAGCTCTTTGGTCTTCTTGATGTTGAGGGAGAGGGTGTTGACAGCACACAATGCTGCTAGGTGCTGAACACCCTCTCTGCAGGCTGACTCATCTTTGTCACTGATCAGTTCTGTTACTGTGGAGTCATCTGTGAACTTTACCATGGAGCTGGAGCCATATAAAGGGACACAGTCGTGGATGAAGAGGGAGAAGAGGGAATATGACATTTTATAATAATGTGTTAATATATTGTTTTTTTGTCACAGAGATATCAAAACATATACAGACCAGTTTCTGGGTTTGGAATAGACCCAGCATACTTTCTTTCAGTGAGTTAAAGACAGTCTGGGGTGCCAATAACAGCTGTATAACTGCAGGTTCCATTAATTCAGAACAGTGATAAATTCATGAGAAACACAGTATATAGGCCATGCCAGTCCATTTAAAATTACATCATATTAACTTAACCACCATTTAAAAAATTCACACACTTACACAAACTGTAAAATCATAAATCTTATGTGAATACATTTAACATTATCACATTCTCTTTTGTGCATCTCCATAGCAATTCTTTTAACTTAGATAAAGTCATACAAAGTCAAAGGACGTCACAGAAGGTGAAGGTCTGAAATATTAAAATCATATGCTGTAGTCATTACAAATCAAAAAGTTTCATAGAATGACAAAAAAAAGAGGTAGAGTTATAAAATATTTTCTCCTACTACTGGAAAACTTGATTAGATCTTTCAGAAAATTAAGAAGTTCAGATAAGGCCCACAAAAATAGGATATCCCATAATTCTATTGTTTATATATGTTCATCAGAAGACACAGGGAGGTTTTGCATAGTGAGGATGATATGTGTACTGAACGGCAGTTTTCGAAATGCTGGGCAGAGGGGACAAAGTTTTTGTTTCACATTTAAAAGGTTTCTTTGTACGTCAGCTATGGCATCTGCTGTTAAATAAAAACTAGGCATATCAATGTTTTCGTTCAGTTGATGATACATTCATTCTTTTCAAGGAAAAGGAGTAGAAAGGATCCTTCAAGTTTGACCAAAACATTTTTAAACAATCCTTCCTCACCTCTCACCCTAACAAAGGAATTTATTTTCTTTTTTCACTATGGAAATGTGTCATTAAAAGGAATTCCCAAAATTAGCTAGAACGACCTCGGACATGGTTCTCCAAAAAGGACTGCTTGCTTTACTCTTCAAGGTTCATTCTCCTCTGAGGCACCATTTTCCTCCCCTAAGGACCAAAAAAGGGCATGGTATTCATTATCCCAAGTCACATTCACATTAATGACGCTGAAACCTGTCACTTTATCAATCTTGAGAAAAAAAAATCAAATTCATTCAGCATTTTGCAGACAAAAAAAAATAAAAAAAAATCATGTAAATATGTCAACTAACAGTTCATTCCAATTGTGAAGTTCTGCTGAATTTAATATGCTTGGTAATGGTAACAATGTGTTTCTTAAAGGGAAAAAGTGATAAACTACCACAAGCATCTCCATCATGACACAGTTCTTTAGCAATCTTAAAATGTTAGAAATAATTTGACTCGCGTCAAAAAAAAAATGTAAAAAAGGAACTGTTACATTAAAGTTCCATTACAGAACCGTTTAGGTATGTAACACTTTTCTCCAGGCTCTAATGATGTAGTCACCTTTAAACATGCAACTAAAACACAAAACCAAGAACGTTAAAGATCACCTGCTTCACGCTTGCACGGTCCATTAAGTCAGTCATGAAACTGCACTGACTAACTTATGGGTTACATGATAACACGAAAGCTAACACTAACTGACTTGAAAAGACATTCCAGGTGGTTAAAATATTAAAGAACAACTTAAAAACTTACATATTGCATTGGTATAATTAGAACTTTTTGATGAAAAATCTTAAGTGAGATAACTTGCCACTTTTAACTTTGTGGAATATTATTTCTGGATTGAAAGCAACATTGAAATACAAATGAAATCTGCCTGAAATGCAGAGTCCATTTTGTGCACTTTATGTATAATGCATATCAATCCATAAAGATGATAAGATTGAAAGTTGTGTGAGTAAAACATGACCAGATACATGGCAAATATAAAAGAAAATAATAAATATTTGTCTTTTGATTGCTCAGTATTAGGACTTAGTTTGGTTAATGGATTATTCTATTTAAATAATATAACCGGAATCAGAGTTTAGCCAGTGAGCATACATTTAACATTATCACATTCTCTTTTGTGCATCTCCATAGCAATTCTTTTAACTTAGATAAAGTCATACAAAGTCAAAGGACGTCACAGAAGGTGAAGGTCTGAAATATTAAAATCATATGCTGCAGTCATTACAAATCATGAGAAACTTATAAGATTGCAAGAAATTCAGTCATCCCAACCATGAGCTTACCTCACCACCAAAGTGGGCCAGATATAGTTCAGCCACTCAGCATGCAGACTGTGGGTCAAGGTAAGAGGACGATTTATCTCCTATAGAAAAATGCACATACCACTTATTACCACAAGCATGGATCCATGTCCAGACTCACCCTCCTAAACCCTGTGTTGACTATTTTTGAGATGTTTAACTGAAGTTCAGCTTACAGGATTTTGAAACGCACCATACTCAAAATAGAAAATGCCTTAGCACAGCACACTATATTGCCAAAAGTATTGGGACGCATAGCTTTGCACACACTTTAACTTTAATGACATTCCATTCTTAATACATAGGCTTTAATATGAAGTTGACCCATTCTTTGTAGCTCTAACAGCTTCAACTCTTCCGGGAAGGCTTTCCACAATGTTTTGGAGTGTGTTTATGGGAATTTTCTACCATTCTTCCAGGAGAGCATTTGTGAGGTCAGGCACTGATGTTGGACGAGAAGGCCTGGCTCACAGAACACTTTTGGGATGAATCAGAGTGGAGACTATCAGGTTTAGGTCAGGGCCCTGCAAGCCAGTCAAGTTCCTCCACACCAAACTCACTCATCCATGTCTTTATAGACCTTGCTTTGTGCACTGGTGCGCAGTCATGTTGTAACAGGAAAGGGCTATCCCCTAACACTTCTCACAAAGTTGGGAGCATGAAATTGTCAAAATGGCTTTGTATACTGAGGCATTAAGAGTTCCTTTCACTGGAACTAAGGGGCCGGGGCCAAGCCCGACCCCTGAAAAACAACCACACCCCATAATCAGCCCTCCACCAAACTTTACATAATCTCCACCGCTCTAGAGTTCAGTGGCAGTGTGCTTTACACCACTGCATCCGACACTTTGCATTTCACCTGATGTAAGGCTTGGATGCGGCTGCTCGGCCATGGAAACCCATTCCACTAATCTCTTGAAGCACTATTCTTGAGCTAATCTGAAGGTCACACAAAGTTTGGAGGTCTGTAGCTATTGACTCTGCAGAAAGTTGGCGACTTCTGCACACTGTGCACCTCGGCATGTGCTGTCCCCACTCTGTGATTTTACGTGGCCTACCACTTTGTGGCCGAGTTGCTGTTTTTCCCAATTGCTTCCACTGTGTTATAATACCACTAACAGTTGAACGCGGAATATTTAGTAGTAAGGAAATTTCACAAATCGACTTATTGCACAGGTGGCATCCTGTCATGGTACCACGCTTGAATTCAATGAGCTCCTGAGAGTGACCCATTCTTTCACAAATGTTTGTAGCAGCGGTCTGCATCCCTCGGTGCTTGATTTTATACACCTGTGGACATAGAAGTGATTGCAACAACCTGAATTCAGTGATTTGGAGGGGTGCCCCAGTATTTTTGGCAATATAGTGTATACAGCAAAAGTATCTGCCGTTTATAAGACGTTATATAACAACTTTGAATATCATACTACATTTCCACTGGCAGAAAAAGAGGTCCATAGCCAATATTGCACAAATCCACTTTATACCGTTAAACTAACGCTTCTTATACAATCTGGATTCAATTTGTGCACGATGATTATGAAAGCGGTCAGGGAAAATGAATGCTATTTCTTAAGAAAAAAACGGATTGCATTTTTCTGTTTAAGAACTTCCATTTTTTAGTGTACTACATATCTCAATGACTTGTGAAAAGTGCATTTGAAATCAATTCTATAACAGAAAGGCATGATGTCATTTATTTATAAAGGCTTTAAGCAAGAAATACTTTTTCAGTCTTTTATAAGAATAACAGGCCAAGGAAGTCAGAGTAATATATCCAAGTATACAAGTGGTCCATGAGTAACAAAGGACAGCATTATATAAATGTGGGACATATACAGATGTGAGATATCACGGCTTTTAATCTGAGAAAAATCACTGGAGTTTATGTAAATAAAAAGGGTCTTAGGAGCTCTTTGTCATAGTGTTCCTATTCCATAATTTCAGACTGTTACCGAATGGCTCTACTTACTGACAGGACTTTTGCCACTCAAAAAGGGCTCTTGCTCCAAAATATCCATGGGTATTTTAATGCCAGGCAGTGTTTCTCGATAGGGAAAATCAGACTGGGAAGGAGATGTCAATATAAACAGCTCATACAATATACTGTACATTTACAAAACCCCAAATCACTTCTGGATGCTACAAAAACAGGAGATCAGGTTCAAAAAGCTGATTCATATGCACAAGGAACAACAAACTGACATTATTCATATTAGGATTTACAACATAAACCAATCTTTTATCTATCAAATTCAATATAAATCATACAATATCATACTTACATCTTCAGCATCACTGTCTATGCTTTCTTTCTTCTTCTTTTTCTCATCTTCCTTCTTTTTCTTGTCTTTCTCAGGAATTACATCATCCAAGTAGCTAAGGTCATGCTGAGAGAAGATGTAGTCCATCGCCTTTCTCACTACCACCAGTGCCAGGATCTGCAAAGGAACACTCAAGACGTTACTCAGACGATGTCTGCTCATCACAAAAAGAAATGGTCAACATTTCAACATCAGCATCTGTCATTCTGCTGTCATGGTAACATGGTATCAAAGCGCAGCTTTGGACCAACCATGACTGGGAAGACTATTGCAGCCACCGTAGACTTAAGGATCCACAGGAGTGCCAAACAGAGTACTTGGATGAAGGTGAAGAGATGGATCCTGCGAAGAGGTACATGCCGAAGGTAGATCAAGTCTGGTTGATGTTTGGCAGGCATGAACAGCAGTTTGAGGCGATCCATAAACTACAGAAGTCAGACAGAAGCAGAATGTTAAAGTGAACATGTTTTGACCTCTTTCAAATACTACATTGCATCCCTTTCCTTCTTAGCTACAAAGAAAAGTGGCAAACTTACCTGCACACCACTAAGTGATGCCACACCCATGTAGAGGAATACTCCATACAGTACTGGCATGGGAATGTACTGAAGGACAGAGAAACAGGTTGGAAACCCCCCGTAATACACATTCTCTAAAACAAGCACAAGTAAAGAAGCTATCAATACAACTTTTGCTCAGAGAATGTCAACTACCCATTAAAACAAATACAAACAAAGAGCTAGATAATTAGGCAAAACTCCCATCTGCACAGAAGAATTACAAATGAGATATGGTGCTACAATATTCACTTTGCTGACCTGATGAAGTTTGGTTATTGCTTATACTAACTATAAGGTGACACTGCTTGGCATTTAGCTACCCTTTCATTAAAGACAGGCTTTTTACGGAGGTGGGTCAAATATCCACTGTGTGTGTGTGTGTGTGTGTGTGTGTGTGTGTGTGTGTGTGTGTGTGTGTGTGTGTGTGTGTGTGTGTGTGTGTGTGGTGCAGTTTGTTTAAATTATTATTTTTTGTGATGCAAGTCCAAGATATTTTTTTGCAAGTTATCATGGTTAGTCTTGTGTATTGTAATGAGGACAGTACAGTGGTCCCTCGTCTATCGCGGGGGTTGCGTTCCAGAACCCCTCCCCCCAAAAAGTGAAAATCCACGAAGTAAAAACCATGTTTATATGGCTATTTTTGTATATTTAAGCCCTTATACACCCTTTATATTCTCTTAGATATTAGGTAAGATTTGTTTTGTATGTGATTATGTATGTAAACACAATGTTTATATACTATGCACAAATATACGTATATCATTGAAGAGTTTTAATACATAAAACGTAGTTGTAAACACATTTTAACAAAAATAAATTTTATATTTACTATAATATATAGTAATGCACTCGTTTTACTTACCCAGTTATATTAGATATAATATGATTATTCCTTTAATATTAGTATCATATTTCTAAAATACGAACACTGCAGTCACGTGCCATTTGCATTCTCAGCTGATTTCAGCCGATTTGGCAGCCATCGGCCAATAGCGTCCAGTGTATGAAATCAACAGGGCAAACCAACTGAGGAAGCATGTACCAGAAATAAAAAATGGCAGAAATCCGCGATATACATTTAGATATGCTTGCATATAAAATCTGCGATACAGTGAAGCCGCGAATGTCGAACCGCGATATAGCGAGGGATCACCGTAATGAATAAAAGAAACAAGGAATTCCAATACATTTTTAACGATTAACTTTGTAATCACTAAAATTATGCATGTGTGCATCCTTGCACTGTCCTTATTTAAGCTGGGGAGAAATACCTTATATAGAACGACAGAATCAGCAGTGTACCTTAAGTACTGGAGCCATTAATACAGAGAGGCCAGTCAGAATGAACACAAGGATACCAGTCACCCTTTGCTCCCTAGAAAATCAAGATTTAGTTATAACAATGTCATTTATTTCATCAGCATCATTGCACAGCTCAATTGTTTTCTACCACGGCTCTTTTACACATTATACTTAAAAGGTTATTTGATAACGCTTTACATTCACTGCACCTTCGTAATACATTAAGCATTCAAAGAATATTCAGTGTACCTTCATAATGCATTCATAGAATATTTATAAGCAGCATGTAAGTACACCATGACATTGTAACTACTTTAAAAGCTCCACTAAACATTAATAAACATTATTTGATTATAATGTTTGTTATTATCATATAATGTTATATTAAAGCTGTTAAGGTAAGTTAGGATGTTAAGTTATACTTACATGCTGCTTATGAATGTGCTATGAATACATTATGAAGGTGCACTGAATGTTCTTTGAATGCATAATGAAAGTGCTATGAAGGTGCAGTTAATGTAAAGCATTGCCGGTTATTCCAGTTAAATAAGAATCTCTGTTTTACATGCTGCCTTACTAACAATGAAAAAACTATATGAAATGAGTGTATATAAATCACTAGGTATGAGTCAACCTGGTGAAAGAGAGCAAATCTGACTTGCACAAATACAGCAGAAGGAAGATTTATAACATTTTATAAACCTGCCCAATATTTTACTTTGAATATGGTACATCATATCAACACAATCTAACGCATGACATTCATGTATATTCAAGTGAAATATTTGAGAAAGTAATACAGATTAAAACTAAAATCAATCAGAAATTTCCCTTTGTGGGATTACTAAAGTTCATTTCATACATTTCTATATTTCCAGTCTAGAACATCCATATTTTTACTTGTAAACCTAATTATACACAAAATAATCACATTATTAATTTTTCTTCATAAATTATGAAAGGAAGCAGTCTAGTGGAGATTCATTCTATTCATTTTGGTTTCCCATGGTGAACCTGGTGGTGTAGCTGATAATGTGCAACTTTGCTTGCATGATGAACAGGGTGCGCACACAGTGCTCACCTGACTCCCAAGAATTTGGGCTGCTCCCCAGGTGCTGATGTCTCTGTCTCCATCTTCAGGCTGTCAATGTGCGCGATGGAGATGACTGTGGCAGCCACGTACCACGGTAGGCCCATGAAGGAGCAGATGATCATTATAACAGCCACCCAGAAGAGGTCCAGGTGGTAACCAGCGCCTTTCTGTATTAACACAGAACGTATCAGGAAGCACTGATTCACAAATTAAAACAATTTGTACAACTTTTCAAGTCATTACAAACAGCTTTATGCGCTGCTAAAAAAGAACATTAAACCAAGTTGTCAGAATCAGATACAAGGTATATGACCCAACTACTGAATCAATGATTCATATTGCCACTAGTGACACTGGCCCAAGCAGCTGTCAAAGCTCAAGTCAGTTTAAAATGGCTAAAAGCACAACTCAGAGACTACCTTTAGCTTGTGCTCCTTCCTGTTGACGATGACTGCTGTGACCTGCTGGTCCATGAAGATCAGGATCGTGACCAGGAGGGCAGGGAGAGCTGAAGCCAGGTATACCCACCAGGGGTTGCCTCCAAATGGGGGAACAAACCAACTTCTG
>JAAGVU020000113.1:12990034-13000890 GCA_011763525.2 Mormyrus iriodes | reverse complement strand
GGTGGGGGCGCGCGGGGTGGGGGGACAGAAGCGGCGGGGGGGGGTGGGGGGGGTGGGGGTGGGGGGGGGGGGGGGGGCGGGGTGTTGAAAAAGTAGAAAAAGATCAGCGAACCACTCAGCAAATGATTGCATGGCAACTGACAATGGCCAGTGTGTTTACATTTTTACGACGTGGGTGAAATAAGCAGAGGGAAAAGAAAACCTGATTTAATCAAATACATATTCATACCATTACTACACCAATTCCCCTACGAAAACAATATATGCGTCTGCACATGTGTACCCAGACACACACAAGCTTAAAAGTAATGCCACAATCTCAGCTAATCACTGTTATTTGATGTCAGCTCTGAGGCAGGACCCCCCCCCCCCGAAAAGATTAAGATCCCATTAAGATTAAAGTTATTATATAGAATCAGAATTAGTGCTAGAGTTCCAGTTTAATTCATTCTCAGTGAATTATGCCAAAAAAGTCTTATGAGTAACAGGAATGTGAAACCTCCACAGAATTAAGTGAGCACTGTAAATTACCAGAACATGGAAACATTTGTATCCTGCATTACTAAAGTCAACAGTGACACACAGGTGACTTTCAGCTGGACATACCTGCTGTGTTATGAACGCAAAACATGCAGTCAAGTGTAACAAGTTACCTTAAATTCACTCGGTACAAGCAGTTTTGGTGTGTTCACACCAACCACAGCATCTACACCACAAAAAGTCAAAATGGCCAAGATTGTTGCAAAATCACTGACAAGTTTCCTAACCTAAAGGTAAAAAAGAAAAAGAAAAGAACACATTCACTTTGCAAATCAATGCTATGAAGCAGTGGTTTCTGTAGGACATGATCAAATTTCCACAACAATGGACACAATTCATCAAGTAGTAACAGTTTAAGAATGTCTTCCATGCATCCAACTTTTCTTTTTCCTTAAGAGTACTGAGCCCTCAATCTTTACCCCTTTCACATAAAATAAAATATGGAAATGTAAAATCACAGAAATGGTTCCAAAAGACAAAATGAGTAAAAAATACACTATTGACAAAAATGGAATCTATTTATATACACCACAAAGTAGCCTACAAATAAGCGTAAAATCCCAGGATATTTGTATAAATGACTAGCTGGATTTCATTTTCTGAGTAAAATTACTAATAAAACTTGGGATGATGTACATAGCACACAGTGCACACCTGGGAGAGAAATAAAACCAATTTAAATGTTAAGACATCAGACATGTCGTTTCTTGACTTAATGCTTCAAATGCAATACAGTGATGCCTCTCTATATCTCGCTTTGACATTCGCGGCTTCACTGTATAGCGGATTTTATATGCAAGCATATCTAAATATATATCACGGATTTTTCGCTAGTTCACGGATTTCTGCGGACGATGGGTCTTTATTTCTGGTACATGCTGCCTCAGTTGGTTTGCCCTGTTGATTTCACCAACCGAAATCAGCTTAGAATGTAAACATTACCAGAATGCAAATGGCGCATGACTGCAGTGCTCGTATTTTAGAAATATGATACTAATATTAAAAGGAGTAATCATCTCATATAACTGGGTTAGTAAAATGAGTGCGTTACTGTATATTATAGTAAATAAATGATAGATGATATTACAATGTGTTTACAACTACATTTTACGTATTAAAAAACTCAATGATATACAATACGTATATTTGTGCATAGTATAATAAACAGTGTGTTTACACACAATTACATATAAAACGAATCTTACATGATGTCTAAGAGAATATAAAGGGTTTATAAGGGCTTAAAATATACAAAAATAACCATATAAACATGGTTTTTACTTTCACGGGGGGTTCTGGAACACAACCCCCGCGATAGACGAGGGATCACTGTATATCAGATGGAATCCCAGGTAAGACAGAAGTGACTGAGGCCTGAGTTGGCATGAGAACTTACAGTTGTGGGGAAGAACGGGCTGGTCTTGAACTTCTTCAGACACATTGTGAAGGAGTAGGTGCCAAAGAACAGGATGAAAGACATCAGAGCGATGTCAGGGACAAATTCACAAGCCTGGCCCGTCAGCTCGCCGCCGTACTTCAGACACTCATCCCTGCTCAGAGATGCCCATGTAGCATTTGGAGTCTGCAGCACAGATTCATACAGCCATAAATACATGGGGTTTATAGAAATCCTGATATGAAATTTAAGATTATTAAAGATTTTTTTTATGCCACTTCAAGCCAAATTTAAGTGCAAGTGGAAATATGCTTTACCAGAATCAATACTCATACATGTACACTATAGTAACTACACCCACTGTTTATTCAAGTTTGTCTTAAAGAAGGGCCAACAACTGATTTATGAATAATAAATCAAAAACTTTACAAAGCGACAATCAAGGCACGGGTGACTCAATTATGAGAAATGCTCCTATCAAAAAACTACAATCAAAATGGAGGAAGAACGGACTTAAATAAAGATATTCATGTCCCATTTTCCAACGTGACGAACATATAAAGTGGCAGACTTAACAGATTCTCGAACATATAAATTTACACTTTCCCATGGGTTGCTGCTTTAAAGACAATGCCATAGACAAGATATCTAGCTAATGTGACTTCTGATAGCTACATAAAGCTCATGCTACTTTTAGCACCAATCCGGGTGTAACCCTAATTCTAACTATGATAACCTTAACACCTACCCAGCCCTAATCTTTATGAAAGGGCTCAATATGCCAAAAATGACCAGTGTGCATCTCTGCCCAAGGACATCAAAAGTCTGCTCATTTAAAACTGCCTGGTTTTCTTGTTGATCATATCATATAATACAACTGGAAGACCGAATCTGAATATCGAACAGATAACTTTACTACAGTCACAGGATTAGTTTTACTCTGTAGCATGAGTTCCCCAGGTGATGTACCCTGCTAAAAAGTAAACCAGCGCTGTGATATTGAAAAGCCAAAGTTACTTCTACTTAGCCTCAAAGTTATCCAGCTAAGCAAGAAATCCTGCTTCATGATACAGGCTTGGAACAGGATAGGCTCACAAGCTAAATTACTGTGGCAACGTACTGTCTCCAAGTGAGCTACCTTTTGTAGTACTGAAAATTCAGGGTTAAACCCCAAGTAATCCAGCTATACCAGCTAAACCACCGCTATAGTGTAACCCTTAAAAGTCAGGGACACTTAAACTTAAATGAAATATTTTTCAACAGATTAAAATATGTTTATGACCTCAAAAAAAATTAAAACCTAGTAAACTTAAATTCAAGACTTTTTCCAGACTTTTTAAAGCCTTAAAATTGGTTCAACTCAAAAATGTAAGACTTAAATGCCCCGCAGAGACCATGGATTACATCTCACCAAATGCTGTCCTGCTACAAACCAAGCAAACGTTTCATAAAACGAATTAGGTCACTCTGCATATAAATAAAGCGGTTAGTATTCCCTATGCATACATACCGGTGTAAATTTATGTACAGACACCATGTACAAGTGAATTAAATACAATGAACAAGCTATAAGTAACAGATGTCTTCAGATGGAAATTCCCAATAATAAAATGTTTAAGGAAAGGACAGAGAGTCTCCTGGGGTAATGATATCTTTCCCGTCACTCTCATGGTGCCACTGTAACTTTAACTGACCCACTGCACAAAAAGGATTAATTTCACTGAGCAGACCTTGTCTGTCTGCTGAGCTAATTCAATGTGGCGACAGTTAGCCTGCCAATTTTCATAACTGTGAAAGAAAGGCTGCCGATTAGAAAATGTGAAAACATTATTGACCTGGCATCCTAATTATAACATGGTGTTTAGTTTCCACCATTTAGGCAAGTCAAGCCATTATCAACCCCATAAACAATAGACACAGCCCGGAAAAACAATTTCTTATGACTAGAATAATAAAGATGCATTAAACTATTCTTGTTATGGAACTGTATTATGCTCATATGAATTCAAACTGAGAAAGGATCTGTGTGTTGACCCACAGTGTGTCATTAAGTACAATGCTACAGCAGCTCATATGCAAGAATTTCTCTTTTGGCATTTCTAAACAGCATATTCTTGTACTGTAACAAATGCAGACACAGTCAGGCCACATTCAACCCTTGACAATAAATGCATGTAACAAAATCCAATGAATGCATATAAAGGATCAATATTAGCTGCTTTCACACTGAGGGGTCAACATCATGGCAAATTCTGACGGACATCATCAAAACATTGTCATGGGCACCGATGAGTCTTGCCATGGACATGTTTGTCCGTGTACAGAGAGGCTGACTCATATTGCATTCATAAAGCATTATAGACCTGTCGATAAATATTTATAAAAAGGCATAACACATTATAGCCATGTTAATTATGCATTATGAATGCATTATGAAGCTGTCATTTATAATTCACTATAGGTACCTTCATAATTAGAATCAGTTAATTTGCCAGTACAATGCAGGACAAAGCATCCTTTATCCTTATACCGACCATTATAATGCATTATGAAGGTATTTATAGTGTATTATAGATGAGCTTCATTGGAGCTTATGAAGTCTTAAAATCAACATCATAATGTACATAAAAGATGCTATAATGCTTTACTCTTATATTGACCATTATAACACATTATGAAAGTATCTATAATGTATTATAGATGACAGCTTTAAGTACCCAAAAATCATTCCATTTAAAGTTTTATTATATAGAGCACATCTATAACTACTGGAATAAAGTATGAAAAACCTCAATATTGAACAGTGTTGGCAACATGTGGAGTGACTTACCAGATCTGTGCTGTTGATATAATCCAAAACATTTTCAGAGGTACTCGAGTCATTCCCTGTGGAAAGCAAAAGCTCTTGCGTTTCTTAAAAATCAAAAACTTACAATTCTTATGAATACCAACTCATTCACACAAATGAGATTCATATCTATTTAGACAGATTGCTAAAAGCACCCAAATGTGATACCAAGCAATCCAACTAAAAGTTTTTGGATCATTTAAAATTCAGACGCAGCAATATTTTATGATTTCTACTTCTTTCAGGCCATCGACTTTTTCTGAAATGTAAACTTTTTAGTTGGCAGCATCTTGCACAATTTGATCCTACTAGATTTTTCTGAATTACATTACACTCTAATGTTCCTTGACCTGCACAATATATAAAATATGCTAAGCAGGGTCAGGCATACATGTAACCCACAAGTCAATGTTATCCAAAAGTCCGGGCAGCATTTGTAACCAAATGTTTGTACTTGCTGGTAGCACAAAGGGGCAGATTGGAAGAATACTGCACCAGTTTGCTGCAGGACAAACCTGATAGCTACATGACAGACGAGAGGACAATGTCCCTGTTCAATAGGTATTGGCATTAAAGACAGTCTCAGCAGATGGGAGTAGACATCTGAGTGTTTCCTCCTTTACCTACTGGGATTTATGGTGTTTTTGGCATGGTTTTAGTGCAAATCTAGCTAGGGAGTACAAATACAAATTATAAGACCTGGCCCTTACCCAGAGTGGGAGGTATACAGCGGCAGTCATAATGAGTCACATAGTCCATCTTAAAACCTTTGTTAATAGGGTTGTGATCAGCCAGTTTAAGCATCTTCTTAAAGGCATCATAGATGAAGATGAAGCTGATGAGTGAGGAAAATCCCTCCTCTGTGAAGCGAGTGAAGTACTGCACCAGGAAGCTGGCATCCGTTGCTACCAGAATCATGCAGAAGAATCCTGACCACAGGCCGATCCATAGCCTGAACTCTAAATAATCAAAATCGTTGTCCCTATGGGGAGAAAATTTATTATACGTGTGTGTGAATATCACACGTATATGCTATTCTGTTCTGTGGCAAGGTTGGAAATAAAAACAAAGCATTGCAGCAATTTCATTTTGTATCATGTCATTAAGTCAAGGAGACTAAAAATTTGGGATCTACCACACATTAGTAAATATTAGACACATTGGCACTATAGGTAAAGTGGAAGTAATAGTGCAACCGTTATATATTCAAGATTTAAAATCAAGATAAATTATTCATAGTGGAACATAGTGAGTTCAAGGAGAGGTAACATTAGAGCTTCATAGTATCCGATGAGAAAGCGAACTCACTGCAAACTGAGCGATCCAGACAAGCATTTAAATGAATAGTGTAAGTGCAGCTGAGGAGAGTCAGCTTCTTGATGAGCACCTATGAGTTTATATGATTCTTGAAACTTATGGACTTTTAAAACTGACAGAATGATACTGAACAGGTTTGAAAAATGCAGGCAAAATGATTTACATGTAAGAATACTGAACTTAAGTGAATTTTACTTCAGTATCTTCAAGTTGTAACGGAACTAAGCTGAACAGCTGGCTAGAAGACTGTCTTCTACATTGACATGATTTGCTCCAAGAGCTCTTTGGGGACTGTCTCCTCCTGAAACAGTTCATGTCGGCATTGCAGCTGTAAATAAACGCAAGGACGATTCCAAAATATACTTTACTTTATAGAAAGGTTTAAGATAATATTCAATTCAATTTATTTTTATATAGCGGCTTTGACAACAGAGTCGCCCCAAAGCACTTTACATGATAGATTCATTAATAGACCCATACATGTCACTGCTGACTTTGGTCTCCTGAGATGTCATATCTTCAGCAGATTAACTTGTGGATATAGTTCAAATATGAACAGTCTTTATCACTTTATTATTAATCATTATTATTTAAACAACAACAACAACAACAACAACAACAACAATAATAACGTACAAAAATGAAGGATGACAGAACTCACTTGCTAAAATTAAAAAGTAGTCTCTCAAACACCAGTACAGGACCAGTACTGCTCAGAATGGTGAGGGGCTGACCGGCCAGCAGGCAGAAGATCGCTCCACTGAGCGCTGTGCCCAGGAAGCTTTCCAGCACTCCCTGGATACGAGATCAGAGAACAACAAAGGAATAAATTCAAGGCATCTCCAAGCAACAAAACAAAGATGCACAATGCTGTACAGTGATGTCAGAGACTTGATGGCAATTTAAGGCCCCATGAGGTGGCTCCCACTGCAAAACTCACTAACTGGGGCATTCGTAAAACAGCTGGCCAGAAAACCACTGAAATCCAAGAAATGATTGTTAATCTAAATTCTCTCTCTGAAAGGTTTACTCCTCAAACAAAAGGTGACCAAGATCAAATATTCAAACAGATTAGGTCAAATGCAAAACTAAATAAGACCACTCTCACAAACACCTTTTCATGTGAAAGCAAACACCAATAAAGATATGCCAGTGGGATAAAAGATAAAGCAGATGAAGTAAAGAAACACTTGTTTAGCTTTTGCATTTTAAAGCAGAATCAGATTAGTTTGTGTTACATAAAATCATTTTAATCACAGTTCATAAGACATTGGTTGTATAAGAAAACTTGCAGACCTATTAAATTTTAAATCACAAACACAGCACCGGAGAACATTTCATAAGACAGGAAATGGTCTGTTGTTATGAGAAGCTAATTACTCTGACCTATTGGTGCTGCATGCACCAGATCAGGTCTACTCAACGATGCTAATTCCTGAAGATATCAGTTATACATAAAGGGTTTGTGTATCTCTTCGTACTTTTGTGTGAACAGCTAACATCTTGAAAATAAACCATACAAAATGTTGCATCTGAAAATGCTTGTCTCGCAACAGACCATCTCAAAACCATTCTTGAAGTTAAAGTGTATCAGTGGCTGAAAAAAACTCAGTGCTGAGCTTAGAGCAAAGCTGTGAGTTTCAAGCTCACCTGCATGTTTTCTGTGGCATCCCCCAGCAGTCCCCCGAAGGTGATGGCATTGGTCACCGTTCCCAGGTAAATGAAGAGAATTGCAGACAGAGACTGGATGTGGAGCGCGTCATAAAAGTCACTTGCAAAGAAGGGCGCTTTCCTTTTGATGTCAAGTATGAGGCCACCACAAAACCTGATGATGCAGCATATGTATTTTTAAGCTGAGTGCACCAACAAACCTACTTTGCTGAAAATGGAAACATCATCTAATAATGTGGTCAGTACATTTTATGTTGAACTTCTTTAGGAGCAACTAGGGGTTAAGGGCCTTGCTCAAGGGCCCAATGGTGAAATAACTCAATAATTCTGACCATGGGATTTGAACTGGTGACATTCCAATCACGGGTACAGCGTCCTAACCTGCTGAGCCACACACTGCCCCATTTATCTTTTTAAGGGACATCAAGTTTTAATACTGTAGCTGCTAAGCACACTGGCCACAGAAGTCCCAATAAATGCTTATGACCTATTTGAGTTTCTAATTCATTTTCCAGGACTTGCTACAGGATGTAGTCATTTGCAAAATAACTGTCCATTAAATCTATGTTTTGGTTTGGATATATAATAGCCATGTGTGCCATGGCAGCTGGTGTGAATTGGCACCTTACCTTCCGGTAAACTTAAGTTCATCGGATTCGTGGTGGCCGCCACCACCTCCATGTCCTCCTTCATTGGGAGTGTCACCATTCATCTGCAAGTTATCCCCACCTGCATACATGTTCTTCCTACCCAAAGTAAATGTTTTTCTCTTATAAAACCAGAAGTTTCCATTAATGTTGCATAAATATTTTTTACAATTTCAAGTTCTGTGGTTAAAGTATGGCATAATCCCCAAAATATACAATTTCTAAAATGTCCTGAACTATTTACAGTGATTAACTCCAACCTCAGGAGAAAATCAATAGAGAAGAGAAAATATAAAACTAGTAGTATTAACCTGAATTCAAGTTAATAACCTCATCGTGTGCCATGAACAAAATCACCGACACCGAATATTCCGATGTGGCATTTCGTAATTTCCACAAGAAACAAGCAGATAGTACATTATGAAAAGACTCCATTTCAGATGGTTTAATTTCACACTTTCCCACTGCCTAAAGAGATCTATAGTCTTTGCTGCAGTAAATGCTGCACTGCTGAAGATTTTCCATAACGCCTCTCAATTGTATATGAAGTCTTCTGTAATGAGATAGAGATCATGACCTATAGTAATCTTAACTTTAAACAAAGAAAAACTCAACATATGACAAATACTTAGACATACTCTACCTTTTATTGGTCACTTGTACTAAAATAAACACTGTTCTAGTGATAGGAAAAGCTAACACCTCCTACCGTTTGTCTGAAGATGGAAGAGACTTTGGTGGCTCTATTCGGATTTCAGGGTCCCATTCACCAGGAGGCAGAACAATGACCTCATCCAGAAACTCTTCAATGCCAGCCAAGAGGTCCTGTCTATCCTTGGCCTTGTATGCAATATCATGGAAGATCTGTGTACAATAACAGCTACAAATTAAACAGACATATCACTTGCACATTTACTCCTTCCAGAATGTAGGAACAGTACTATAAAACAAGCTCATATGACGACATCACATTGCGTATACTGTACATAATGTGAAGCACAGAGCGACGGTTCCGTTTCCATGGCGTAAATAAATGCGCGGAAAAGACATGGAGATAGGCGTAATCGAGCTAAAGCTAGGAAAATGGAGACGCTTGCCGAGTCACTGTTTGTAAACAGTATAACATGAGGAAAGGAGAACTGGTGGGGGAAGGGAAGTTTAAGCTCCTGAAGAGGATGAGACTAAAAGCACTCGCTCTTTGCTTACACTTTAAAGGAAAATTAAATCATCGTTATTCTTTCAATGTCAGTTGATTTGTATATTTCATTAGCGAAGAGGAAGGGGAGATATTTAACTGTGTTCAATGCCGAGTTATCAAAGAGTGACCACAAAAAAATCCCACACATACACACAACTGTTTCTCTGCAGTGCGTTGTAAGTGCGTTCACCCCAAACATATAAGAGAAAGTGGAGTCCTGCGTATTTATGCAGGGCAACACTCAGCAGATAGTGTTGGGGTATGATGGCTATTCTTGTAGACCTGGTTTTGTCATTTTTAAAGAAATGTTAAAAACTGAAACACTGAACTTTTGACAAACTCTGCAAATGGTGAGTTTGTCTGAATAGAGCCTGAGGCCCACATTCCTCAGATATTTTGTGAAGTTCGTAGTTCCCAATTACACAGAATTTCCAGTGCTAACATTTCAATTTACTTCCCCAAACAGATGTAACACTTAGAAGATATTTTAAGCACATAATAAGGTAATGCTTTACATTGAATGCATTATGAAGGTGCAGTTATAGAACATTCATAAACTTCATAAAGTATGCCTTAACAGCCTAACATACCTTAGCAGCTTTAATAATATTAATAACCATTATATGATTATACGATTATATTATTTGTTATTAATGCATATTACAGGTGCCACATCTTGGTCATCAAAGGTATTGTGATTGCAATGGTTTACAAAATGTTATGGTATACTTACATGCTGATGAATGCATAAAGGTGCAGACAATGCAAAGTGTAACCTATACATATATATAGCGATTAATCTGTATCAGATAATATATTCATAAGTCGACAAAGTAACAAGGATCCTTACTTCATCAGACATAAGCGTGGCTATCGCTCTTCCTATTTCATGGTAGGACTTGGCTTTGCCTTTGGGTCCCAGCAGGATAAAGAGGAACCTGATAAAGACAAGCAGATTACTTATGCAGAAAATATCTAGTATACGAATCTGAGCAGATTCAGTTTGTAATATATCAATCAGCTATATAAAAAGAACCCTCCACAGAGGACTTCATATCATTTTAGAAAACAAATTTTTAGGTTTAAGCCCTTCAGAAAAAAAATACATGGTAATTTTATATTCAGTATTATTATTTTTTTTCTAATGGTTTTGGGGGGGGGGGGGGGATCTTACATTTGCTGTGTGTGTGCGTGTGGGTGGGGTTGTGTGCGGTTTGGTTTCCATGCCTTGTTGGGACG
>JAAGVU020000113.1:12955296-12979250 GCA_011763525.2 Mormyrus iriodes | reverse complement strand
TGTGTGTGTGTGTGTGTGTGTGTGTGTGTGTGTGTATGTATATATATATATATATGAATGAGAGAAAGAGAATAAACAAGACAGAATGGCACATAACTGGCCCTGACATTACCATTGTCCGGATTGGTAAACAGTCTACTTGCACTGGAGACTGTCTTTCCAATGTCAGCCAAGGATCGCAAGTTGGACTTCTTGGTCTGATGGCGATGCCTGCGCAGCAAGGTGTACATCACCTGGTCCTTCAGTTCGGCCTTTAAGAGACCATTTGCTATCTGGTTTTCAGTAATCATCTCTGCAGGAGAAATGCAAAAGCAGGATGTTATAGAATATTTCCTATTATAAACCAACTAAAAAATATTAAAATCTAAGAGGATAACTGAAGCTAATATTTTGCTTCTAAGAACATTAAAGGATCATTTAAAAAGCACTCTGAGGTACATACACTGAATCTATCAAGAACACTTTTGAAAACCAAAAATCCAATTGCATATACACCTATGAGGTATTTATAGCGTAAATATGTATACCTCAGGTGTCATAAAATTATGGCCACACATCAAAACATTGTATTCATACATGGCCAGGTGCTTTCATAATGTCAGAGCACAGCTTTCCCACAACCCTGCCCAGTAGGGATGGCAATGGAATCTCACCCACAACTTGTGGAAGTGTGGATGCTTCCAAGTCCAACAAAATGGTGCCTTTCTCAATGCAGGTTTTTAGCTCAAACAGGCTGTGCAAGGACAGTGTGGCGACATGAGGCTTGCTCCACCGCTCTCCTCCCTTCTCCACCTTCTCTTCAAACTTGATCCATCTGTGGAATGAGGAACACCCTTTGGATTTAGCTTGGAATTCATGGTTTTAAAGTTTTTGCTTTTACAATTGTTGAAGATGTCACGCAATTCAAATTCATTTTCACCACATAACAGAAAACACACATAAGCTGACACCCAGGTTGTTAGATAATAGAAATAAATTCAAGTGAAATAATGACTTCCCTTTTGAGGGTATACAGAAATCCATACACCTCATTGTAAAATTCTCTCATTATCACCCTTATGAAATTCCAACTATTGTTCCCAACAATGCTCCATTCATATCCTAAGAACAATATCACCTTATGAGGCCATTATATATGAAGATTGATTACAAACAATGAATTTACTGATGACATTTTTCTTCAGATTTTACAATTCTGAAGCACCTTGACAAATATAAAAGTTATTACTCTTTACTAAATGAAAAGATTTTAGAGAATACCAACAATTAAAATTCAGCCATGCTACAATGTAAACATGTAAAGAACAGTTTCCGTATTTGAACTGTACATGTACCTATATTCCATATTGAACATGGGAGTATACTAGCAACTTTATGGTTCTACAGCTTATAGGTTTACATTTTACCAGTTTATCAGACAAAACTATAGAAAACATATCAGTAGTTTACTGCACATAACATTTACTTGATTGATTGAAGCTTGCCACGAGATTGATTACGTAAAATGAAATTTTGTTAAACCGATGTTTCTAATAATTTTAGTAATTACTAACCAGAATTGATGGTACAACACTCTGCCTAAGACTTATCACATCTGGATTTTAACATTTCAGCCGTGAGCCCTCATACGCAGAGGCAAAGCTTACCTCGCCGTCTCTGTCCACTCCATCTCCTGACCATCCCCAGCCAAAAGTTCATCAAGCTCGGTAAAGAGCTGAGGTGGCGGAGGCCCATCATCTTCCTCCCCAAGCATGAAGCGGATCCGCTCGGCAGCAGGTGAGACTAGAGACGGCAAGAAAATATGATTCATAAACCAGATACACCACGTTTTTTTGGGTTTCCTGATACCTTGGTTTGCCCCCACACTCAAAAAAAAAAAAAAAAAAAAACAATGCAGCTTTGGAAACCCTTTTCAGGAGTGTGCCCTGCCTTGTGTCCTACTCTTCCTGGGACAGGCTCCAGACTCACAAGTGGACGCGTACGGGATAAATGATTATGAAGACATGAAACGTAAACCATAGTAAACCACAACAGGCAGCTGGCTGTTAAGGGAAGGACTGTAGTCATTCTTAAATACAAGAAACCCCATTATTAGTGGTTTAAGAGGAAACTAAAAATATTGGCAAGGTAACTAGCCAAAAACACTGAAATTATTACTTTAAACAATGTCTGCGCTTCACAAATTGATACCCTGTTTTCCCTGGGTGCAAATTCAGGCACCATGGCATTTATAAAAAATAAAATAAAACAAACACAAACACCACTTCAGCTCCCACTAAGATGAATGCATGTAAATTCCTTACAGGATACGGGATCAGTAAAGTAAAGTAAAGTAAGTATGTAGATGTAGATGTGTGTGTGTCTCTCTCTAAATTAAAAATGATATTCTCTTTTAAAATGGAATTCCTTACTAAAGTTGGCCATTTTTAAAAAGTGAACATGCTCCTACATACGTTTAAAGCTTGTCGTCAAGCATGTAAGGATGGAGCTTTTTGAATTATTAAACATCTCAGCTGCAGAACAGAAAACCTCAAATAGGTACTTAGACACACAAACAGCAGTTAATAATAAAATAATAAATAATAATAATAAAGAAAAAAAAAATTAAAAACCACCAGACACTAGGCTCCACTTCAGGGGTGTTGGCTGAAAAACTTCAGGAGAAGACTTTCGTAACCGTGAGCAAGATCGTCTGCAGAATAGTATAAAATAAATGTTAAATCGTAACCAACCAAACAATGACTGCGGTGCGAGCTTTTTAAAGTCTGAATGAATGGTACCGGCACTGACTGTCACTCTTATTTCTGCAACAATGACTTTATACCATACAGCCCACACTTGAATTACTGCAAATTAATACTTACCTCTATGTAAGTGTAACAAATGTGATATCATATAAAACTATTACCTTTGTCAAACAGCTTCCTTGTTAAAGGCACTAAGCCAATGGGGAAGTACTTTGTATATTTAAGAACAAAATTCAGTTGTATAAATAAGAGATAGAATTTCCTTGCTGTGTAATGTCAATGACTTCCTGCCCTCCTTCATCCTCCATTTGACTAATATAAGCTGCGGTTGCAAAGTCATACCTATATTACAAAAATCAAAATTAGACAAACTCACAAGCTGGATTACAGGCATTTGACATATTCATTCATTCATTCCATCCATGAATCTATTCATTTTTTAAAAAAATGAAATGTTATGCAGTACAGGATTGCCAGGTTAGCCTGAAGCCTATAGCAAGGAGCAAAGAGGACAAGGCAGGGGAATGGTCTGAATGGGATGCCAGTGCATCATAGCGCACTGAAATGTATAATTATGAATTTGTCTGTGAAGCTTCAGTATACATTTTTTTTATTGCACTTGCCATTGACTGCAAAACCAATCTGCTCTAAATCAACAGAGCAGAGTAGTTTAGCACAGGTTAATGGAATTAAACTCCAAGCGGTGCTACATTCACCCTGCCATTTGAGTTGGGCCCCACAAAACAAAGCTTCCCCCCTGCACACACTGGGTGGGGGGGAGGGGGGGCTAATTTTGAAGGAGTGTGGGCCAAAGGAACATGTGTGAAACATCAAGATCTGTCCATATACAGTCCGGATTTGGAAAGCTTTATTATTATTTACCATTTACTGTTATTACACCCTGTTATGCTACTGCTGTATTATTATTTTCTTATTATTATTATTATTATTATTATTATTATTATTATTATTATTATTATTATTATTATTTATTATTATTAATAATAATATTTATTATTCAGGCAAAATTTTCACTCTAGGACCTAAGGACCAAATCAAATTTTAGTCACACTCCTCAGCTGGGTAGTGTTACTGTTATTTTATGAGGGAGTCCATAAAGCCAAAACACATATCAGAATATTCAATAACTCGTATTTCAGTTTTAACTTTACTGTGAGAGAGATGCATTACTGTGCTGTAACAGATCAAATGACTGATATTTAAAATGCACTCATTTAAACAAAGTGCTTTAAATATACTGACTGAATATTAGATTTTCAAAGCCGAATCCATGGGAATTAAGTATAAATTTCTCTTGGCGTAAAATTTTCAAATACAGCAGCTAAAACACTATTGGTCTGAGATTGCAAACCAAACAGTTACTTTTTCCCAGGAAAAGGCTACAATTTTCACTGCGTGAAATCCGGTTTAGAATAAAGCATCAGGATGGATACAGTAAATGTATAGAAAGAGTTATTAAAAAGCTGAACCAAAATCATCCCTATGTACTTTGCGCTCTGAAACAGGTCAAACGTGAAGCACTCTCAGGCCACCTTAATGAGTGACCCCTCAGTTATTCGCTGACATCAGCATCCTTTTCAAACACTAAAACCTCAAACTTTTCAGGTTTGTGTGAAATAGGGGCAACTTCAGTAATTCATTAAAGAAAGCTATAAAGGTTAATAATTTCTATAGTAAAATAAAAACTGACGTCAGCAGAAAATTACTCCTAGAAAAGACAATAAGACCAAGGAATGAGATGAACTGTTGTAGGCGGACACAAAGCTTGCAAAAAAATGACAAATTATATGGGTGTGAATATCTTTTATAGACTGTAAATCTCTCTAAACCCTTGTAAACGTTGCAGGTCATCAAATCACAATACACAATATGTAAGTTTGGGTAGTATGTATTTTAATGCCATCATACCTTCCAGACACCGTAATATCCAGCATTTTCAAAAGCAAATTTTTTAAATTAATGCTGGAGTACACCCCTTTACCTTAATACTGACCAAATAATTAAAATTTTCAAAAGTAACTAGAGGGATGCGCAAAAAAGTCAAATAAACCTGAACTGCTCTCTGGCTCCTCACATCACCACAGCTCTGTGCTCAGTGAGTTTGTGCAGTGGTGTGACAATGCCTCCCTCATTCATCTGGCCCTTGACCCCCCCACCTGTTCACTAACCCTCCCTTCACCTATACCACTCTATATCACCTATATATCTATATCTACACCTATATCACCCAACTCACTCACAGACACACTAAAATACCCACACTCATCACACCTCTCCACAGTCACACATACCCTGTGCCCTCTCCCCCAGCACACTTGCACACACACACTCACATTGCCCTACTGACGGATGCACAGGAACCATCCTCACCTCTCTGACTGTCCCGCAGTTTGACCTCTTCTATTTATACCTTTTACATTTATAATTTGATAGACTGCAATTTTGCACACTTTCTGCTGTAATACTGCTGCGCTCGACATCATTGTGTCTTCTATGTAAACTGCTCTGTGTGCCTTTAATTGCCACTCGGGGACAAATAAAATTATTTGAATTTAATTGAATTACGACCAATAATGCTGATGGCAATGATAAAATGCTGAATTTTGTTTTTGACTAGTTTTGGCCAAATCTATTACAAGGCAAAGTCTGGAAAATAGCATCCAGCTAATCTCATTTATAAATATGTTCACCAATAGCAGCCTAATGACATAGTACTTCAAGAGTCCTTTAGAGCAGTCACCTATACGCATGGTTCATTATCCACCACTAAATCAGAAAATTATTTCAGTTGTCACAACAACCTACAGAATATTTTAAAGACTGTTTCTACCATGGGGTACCCAATAGGACAGTTCTTAATGTCGATTAAGGTATGGGTTTTCACCAAATACTAACAAATGGAAATAGGGAGCCCTAATCTCTGGTCTACCACTAAAAGGTGACCGTACGAGTTACTACAAGCAACTAAGAACTATAAATGGGGGGGGGGGGGGGATCCCCTTTAATATTAATGGCCTGTTCATACTGACATTGTAGTTACCCTGCTGTTATCCTGTAAATTGAAGCAAAGTTAAGTTACAAAGTAACTAAAAACCTCAGGGGATGACAGATGCAAGTTTGAAAACCTGTGCTGTGGTGAACTGGGTAGCGAATGAGTGAATGAATAATCAGGAGGTCAGTGGCTAGCAAAACACTCCGAATTACCCTGAATACCAGGCCCATAGCCAGAAATAAATTTGGGGGGGGGTGGGGGGGGTCCTCTCAGTACATTTTGCCAACCTGGGGGCCTGGAAGCACCAATATGACCAACAGCCATCCATCCATTTGAAAAAAAAAAAGTTCATTATACAAAGAGGTAAAATTAAGTTTACACTGGACAGGGCACAGGGGAAATTTGGACACAACTAACTGCTATTTACATCAATGAATCCTTCCTGTAACCTGTATATTACCACAAATACCATGACTTGAAAAAGAAAACCCTACACATTTTTCTAGGGTACAAAAACTAAAAGGCTTCAATGAAGGAATATTGTTCCAAAATGAAACCTTGATTGACTGAAGAACATAATCCCGCTTGGTTGCCAGAGTATCCATAACAAAAATAAGCAGATCTCTATTGCAGATGTTACCAAATTGCATGACCTAGGACAATTACAGTGCAATCCCGGAAAAGGAAGAAGACATTGCATCCTGCATTGAACTCTGATATCCCTCTCCACACCCTCAGTTTCTATAGCTTATCCCACATCTCAACCACACCACATTTACAGCTTCTCTCTTAAGTAACACCCAACCAATCCCATAGGATTGATCACACATTAGCTTCCTAAATTAAAATCAATCATTTTTAGGCAGCAGACACTTAAGGAGGCTGTGCACCAGCATTTCCTTGAAACAGGTGTGGGGATTGCAGTTTCTAACTGTGGGAGGGATTAGCCTTGCTTCACTGTACATCATCTTTCTAATCGTCTTTGCTGAATAACAAATAGTAGCAGAGCTGCGGGGTAAGTCTTAGCTCAGAAATATAAGAGCCCAAACAGGAGGTACTGTGCTTTCAGCAAAGACAAATTATGAAGTAGCTGACACTCCCCCTCAAGGCATTTTTTTTGTCCTCAGGACTCCACTGGTGAGTTAAATTCCTCCAGAGGCTTTTGACGAACAAAACCATTGAAAGACTGTTGTTCATTTCAGCTTCAAAGACAGTAGGATATGGCTTGACCAGTTGGTTAAAGCTCAGGTTTCTCACCAACAGTACGTTAAAATTGCCAAAATACATTATTAAGGCACTATTTAAGCTCCTAAAGCACTATGAGCTGGGAAGCTCATACAATGGATATGACTGTGCGATTCTTCCCATGCTCAAGGGTTGAACTTGCCAAATGATGTATTACAGTTTCAAATCCAAGATTGTTTTCACACACCAACACCTCAAATGGAATGTCTTTCACACCTAACAATTTAGATTAAATCCACAAACACTAGTTATACTTCAATGCTGGAACTACTGCACCATTATTGTGATACAAGTAGTACACATCACTGGGCTAAGCCTCTGTGCCTTTGAAGGGAAGGTTGCAGGTTCAAGCCCTGCTTTGGCAGAATAGTCACATGACCATGGGACGTTGAGCAAGGACCTTAACCCCCAGCTTCCAGGGAATTATAAGGTGGCTGACCCGTCACTGTGACCCCAAGCTTGCTCCAAACTACATGTGTCTGTATGTCTCATGGAGAGCAAGATGTGGTAAAGTGTAAAGGGAACCTCGCTGGGAGTAATAAAGTATCACTATTAAAAAAAAAATGCAAACAAACGAAACTAGAGGAGGATAGTTCAAGTCTAGAAAGTAAAAATCCAGACCAAGATTGTTTCTCAACTAACCAGTTGCGTACTGTGACAGACTCGTCAAACTCATTTGGTTGATTGAAACAAAATCTTGGTGATGCAAATGCTTATTTGAAATCTCCTTGAAGGAACTTACACCAGTTGCTATATTTTGAGTTGTGTACTTTATTGAAAGTGTTGACCCAGTCACCATCTTTGTTGTGAAGACACTGTTTTTGCTTAATTTGAGTTGCCTTTCTGGGCAGATTTTTTATTTTGCATTTTTTTTTCTTTTTAATACATATACTTAATCCCAGTGAGGTTCCCTTTTCACCAACCAGTTGCGTACTTTGTGACTGCAACTCTTTATACTCAACTGGTTGGTTTAAACAAAATCTTGGTCTGGGTTTGTACTTTGGACCTGAATTATCCACCTCTGTGCTACACCCCTTCATAAATCCTACCCTCAGTTTGAAGGTGGCTTGGGTCATTCCTCTTTACAGAACAGTTTTAATGTGTTTATTTTGGGTCTGTCCAGCAGATCATGCCACCGCTTTTTAACTGGGTTAAAAACTTCAGCTTTGCCATGCCACAATGCAAACTTTGTTTCAACCATTTCAATGTAGATTTACTTGCGATTTTATGTCCATTACCCCTGTGGTATCACTCTTTACAGTAATCAAGTCAGCAGTCAGTGCAGTAATACTTCACCAGATTAAAAATAAATGAAAACTAATCATTTTTCACAAGCCATTTATCATATTAAAATATGTACATCTTACAACAACCATACTGGAAATGACAAATTTGCATACAAAATATGTAGGAGAGAAGGCTAGAAAATAACACTGGACAGGTGTCATCTTTGAATCATGTTACAGCCCTGTGTGTCAAAAAGCAAACTGCATCACTGCCAAAGAATCACATATGGACACTTAGCAAGGCAATGTTAAAACAATAGGCTTATAGGGGCAGTTTTCTAGACCTGGACACATGAACTAATGTGAGAAACTAGATAATCCTTGGCACATATAAAGATGCTGAAATCCTCATGCATGTGGTACAAGCCTACATTCATAAATGCCCAGCCTTGCTTCACAATAAGATCCTTCTGGCACAATCCATTTTGACAATTATGCAAGGATCAAATCAAAAAAGACAAAAGGGAGGGGTTAAGACAAGCTAGCACCCTGCCAAAACAAAATCAAGGCCAATGTCAAGATTACTCATACTACTGAAACTACCAAGCCCGAAAGGCCAATCCTTTGCAATGCTTGCTGAGGGTTTACCCAAGAGGCGGTGTAAATTTTAAGTTGATTCATATTTACAAAGAAAAAAAAGTGCGTAATACAGCAAAACAACAACTATATCAAATTTTTCTCAACTGTTATTTAAAATTGAGATGTTGGCGTATGAAATAATGTCCACTGCACATTATTGCAGGTTATTCCACAAATAAATTCAAATTTGTTAGACAATTATAAATACACAGCACATATTTAAAATCAGCCTTGATGAATGCTTACATCATTTCCAGATGGCATCAAGTGTGAGATTTTTAACCTTAAAAATTATTATTACTCTGGACTTTCAGAGGCCACCACAATGCATCTCTCCCACACACACACAGATTACAAAAGAAACACTTGACTACTGGCCATAAGTTTACAGCACATATATTAAACTAAACATTACATGCCAACAAACACTTAAGGCCCATTAACACTAGGGTGTTCTACAATTCAAAGGTAAATAAAGGTGTTTGCCTTGATAACACTGAGAGCAAATAATATCAAAATTCTGGCCTTCTGCCACGCGTGTTCAGCATGGTTTGAAATTGTATAGGGTCTGTGACAGAACACGTTATGGATCCTTAAGGGCTCAGCCTCTTCATGGCTCAGTTCTTAATTAGTTAAAGTAATTAACAGGATAGTAAGTCACCTCACCAGGGATTTCAGGTTAACAGAAGGAACTAATTAAAACGTTGTCAAAAACGTAGCCTGGCCCTCGAGAACCAGAGCCGTTCACCTCGCTGGCTTCGGGTGAGGCCTTCACAATGCAGACGTTTTCATAAACCAGGCTTTTAAGCAGTATCTTGCTGTTGATATGAAGATGTATGTATGTATGTAATGTCGTCACAGGGGCAACATTTTATTAAGTCATTATGAAAGCCTTACAGATTTATCAAGTGTAATGATGCAACAGAATGTGAATCCCATAGTTACCACACAAATGCTAAATAAACTAAGGAAGGTACAGCTCTTAACCGGAAAAAAAGAAGCTGTATCTGTGTGGCTTATAGACCATGTTTCTGGGATTTTTGCACAATATACACATTATGCATGGCAAAGGAAATGCTATTCTGAAAATTTTGCAGAAAAATAGTCATTATAGTAGCACATACTATATGCTAGACAATCCAATCCCTTTCAGGACTTACTGAGTGGTTTGAGGATGCTGGTATTGGTGTCATCTGCCGTTTCGCAATCAGACTTATCATTTGTGTTTTCTGTGACTCTCTCTTTCCTCTCCCTGTGGGTGGTCCTCCGGCGGTGTCGTCTCCGCCTCCTGTAGCTCTTCGGCACGTGCACACCGATGTAGACAGTGTGATGACCTGTGGGTACACCGCATAGGTTATACTCATTCCAAATGTAGATAAGTAGCATTGATTCATATCCAATTTCTTCCTTAGAAAAACAAAACCATTTAACATAACTAAACACTGATGCAGATAAATCAAAGCAATTTGAGGTCTGTCTACAATCTTTTTATATATTAGGAAACCGAGTAAGGTTGACTATTTTACCCTTCTAAGAAACACGAGTAATTATACCTTCAGGTGTTACCCAAGACTACCAAGGTTAGGAATCTGTTGCCTACCACACCAGGCAATTTAACTAAAGAACATGTCAAGACCCATTTCAATTAGGCCAGACAGTTGAATGTCTTTCAAAAGGTCAGTAAAGCACACAATACTTAAATTGATTCAAGAAAACCCTAAACACTTCTCCACCTATTTGGTTTAAATGCCTTGGCAGAGGCATGTTTACAATGCAAGTCTGTAAACAAACATCTGTCAAAATGAAACGTTTAGCTAAAACACACTTAACTTGCATCTATAAACTTCCCTGATTCGGGGTTTCCTGA
The DNA here is from genome assembly GCA_011763525.2 of Mormyrus iriodes. Classification (NCBI taxonomy): domain Eukaryota; kingdom Metazoa; phylum Chordata; class Actinopteri; order Osteoglossiformes; family Mormyridae; genus Mormyrus; species Mormyrus iriodes. The sequence continues at coordinate 12,968,513 of JAAGVU020000113.1, read as the reverse complement.
AAATACTGAAACAAGAAAGCATCCTGTGAGGCCTGCAGGGAGTCTTAGTTTCTAAGAAAGCTAAAGGGTACTTAATGATTTGTTTAATAAATTTATCAGCTTCTTTCCATGACAACACCAAAAAATGACTGCCTCCCACTCTAATGGTGAGCTAGCACCCTCTTTATGGGGGAGGGGAATGCAACAGGTGGTTTAAAAATGATTAAAAATAACCTATTAATAAAGCTGAAAAGATACTAACTCAACTAGAAATAACCTGAACTGAAGAAAGTTATCCCATAGAATATTACACACATTATAGAAACAGAGGAGGCCGAACATTTCAGATCAGAGACTGATAATGTATTTGTTACAGCAGGGAAAATGCATTACAATTTAGCAACATGAGATTATTAACAGCAGCAGCAGCCTGGCTATTAAAACCATACTAACCTTGGAGTATGGTTATCACAAAGTCATTGTTATGGACGTACAAATAATTACTTACTCTGAACCAACCATTCAGTCAGATCAACATTTGTAAATCCATGAACATTTTAAGCTGCTTGTGCTGACGAATAAATCATTTTCATCATCATCATATGAACATGTGATAAACATACCAAAAGACTGTCTGAAATGCAATGAATTTGAAAAAATTTTTATTCGAACACACTGCGCATCTACACTCAGTATGTTGGAACATTTGACCTATCAGATGGAGCGGTCATCCGAAATCTCTTCCATTGTACAAATTCCTTCCTCCTGTGATGTCGATCAGCTGTTTGTCTGATGACACTAGCGCGATGATGCAATTATAAATTAAGTTCACCCTTATCACAGCAAGCATTTGCATCAATAAAACACCAAACGTATTTTGTTGTTTATTACCATGTAGAAAACGTTTACGAATACTTTTAAAGAGGTTTATTAAAGTCATTTAGCTTGCTAGAATAACAGACGTTTTATTATTAGTTGACACGTTTTATTAGATTATATATATTATATTCATTTCAGTGTAACAGTGTATCTATTAAAACAGAAAGACATAGGAAATGTATTGCTAATATAAACACTTCAGTATTTATAGCAAGTCATATCGTCATCGCAATATTGACAATGTTATTGCACATCGCACATTTTCCTCATATTGCATAGACCTGGAAGGTACTCCCTAATATTGGCTCATACTATAAGAGGTCAAAATGTCAGCTTTGTCATTGCGCACGTGCACAAAAAATGAGACACTAGGCTTAGCCTTACTGTGAAACACAGTAACAGTAATTACATCATCTTTAAATTTTACACACATATACGCATTTATGTACACACACACAAACACTATTCTACCTATACCATGTTTATATACAGCATGACTGTCCAAAATGTAACCAACTGTCAGCTAATATTAATACCATCAATATTTGTTTGCTACAAGCAATCGGATCTGTTAGCAAAAATGTACAGGTAGCTAATAGCAAGCTTGGGAGTGTCAAATAAGGTTAGGTAAGTGACTTTATGATGATTATCTAACTACATATTGCAATACTTTGTGCTTACATTACGAAAGCATCTCTTTTGCAACGCGATACAAGTAGCACATCCCCAGTACAGAATCTAATTTATATTTCATTTCACGTTTACTATCACCATCATACAAATAACCGGCCAGCTCCTGTGGCTTGTAATTGTAAATATTTCAGAACAGTCCGATCGAACCACATTAAGTAACAGTAGGGCAAAAGTCAGCAAAGCCAGCATATGTGGTGGTCCTCAAAAACAAGTTTGAAGAGCACTGATTTAGACAAAGCACATTTTTGTGCATATCTAAATAGCTTGCTCAGCATCCAAGGTTAAACTGAGACAGCATCATGTTACATTTAGACTTCAGTTAAAAAAAAAATAAAATATTGAACAGGCAATAAATTTGTCTTCATACAGTTGAAATTAAATCTGTGCAAAGTGACAACCAATACAAGCAAAAAAAACAAAATGAAGCTAAGATAAGTTTGTTTTAATCAGTAGCATGAAGTCCACATGACAAGTTTACATTTTAAAACCCCAAAGAACCAAAAAAACTGAAAAATAAGGTCCCTAAAACTTGCAGCCAATAAAGTTTTTTTTTTATTTTATTTTTTAAGTTTTATTTTTATTATGAGACAGAGACTTGATAACAGAACAGGATATATTTACAGCAAATATATAAAATAGCTGAAAAGAGATACCCTTGATGTGCTGTTCATTTAAAATTTTCCCTGCTTAATGTTTGCAGGAAGCCTGAAGGACAACCCCAGAATAAGGAAGAAATAAGGTTCACTGGTATTATAGTGGTTTAGGGACAAGAAAATGTGACCTTAGTTCCCCTGACAAACTTCGTACAAAAATTTTTTGACACATGGTATTAGGGCCATTATATGAAATAAGTTTAAAGTTGTTAAGTTCATTGTGATTTGTGCAGGCCAGCCACACATAACTCTTGGGCCGGGGAAAAAATTACTTCAGTCAGATCCCCACGACAGGCAACTCTCCTGTCCCCTACCCCACCCGGGTCCAGGAGGGAGGGGCCATCCCCCTGAGATAAACAGAACATAAACCTTGGGCTATTTATGAAAGGCCTCTTTGCTTCTGCGTGGGACTATTAGTGTACTTATTCTATTATTCAAATGTCTAGCAAGCTGCCCATTGTTACACCTCGGTCAATATCGCAGTATTTAATTGTGAGAAATTTGACATGGAAAATGGGTTCGAGTTTGACCTCAAATTCATACATGACTGCAATGTTTTTCAAGCGTTTACACTAGTGTTAGCAGAAACTCGCTGCAGACATGGAGATGTCAGTTAGTACTTATTTTCCCCGGAGATTCTCCCTCAAGGTATTTCACAGGTTTCTGAACAGTTACATACTTTCAGAGAGAAATCAGCAGTAAAAATGCATTCAAAAGAATCAAATGACATGATTTTTTTGGAAACGTTTTGTGGAGAGCTGACTGCATCAAATTCAACATGCAGCCTAACAGCAGAAGACAATGATACATAATGGAATGGGGGGAAATGTACTAGAACAGATCAATAGTCATAATACATCAAATATGAGGTTAGAGCAGTTTTACCTTCCACCTCCTCATCATCACAGACGTGCTTAAGAAATGCCGCTCCTCTGTCTATCACTGCCTCATCCTCCACCCTGTAGAAAGAAAAAGAATTAAACTATTTTTCCCCACATCCATTACATTACAAAACCCCAAATGAGTGCCAAACTATACGTCTGACCTGCAGGTAGGACCCTGAGCACATCTTTATCTGGCCACATAAGAGGGCTAAGGCTTGGCACAATCTGGATGTGTGGCGTGTGCATTGCGGCTGCGGAAAGCATTGATTTTCATGTCGGCGGCCGTGTTAACAGACTGGAGCAGCCACCCTGCCTGCACGAGATGCGCAGCTCACGCCTCGCGGCAGCGGCGCCTCATCTAGTGTGTCGGAGTGGCGCCTATTTTTCCTCATGTGCGGTAAGTGGGTCTCAGCAAATATAGACAGTTAAAAGATCTTTTGATAGTCATACTGACATCATAAAAGCAACATGACATGACCTTTCACTATAGTTTCAATGTCAAGGTATACATCACAGATATATATATATATATATATATAAAAAATAAAATTTCATTTTTTAAAAAAATTATTTTAACCATCTTGGCAATTGGATGAAACGTGGAGGCTACAGTGTACTATATAGTCACAGCAGAAACCCAGTACAGGCTATCGGTATGTCGATAAGTTAACAGAACTTTAGGTGAAGAGCAGTAGTTCAGGTGTTCTTGCGCTCCAAACAAGAGCAAACAAAAATAACGTGACTGTTTGATGGTTAAAACTGGTCAACTTTACAGTCTTTTCTAACTTCAAATATTCTATTATTGATGGTCATTATCATTGTAGGAAGACAGAGCTTCCAATAGCAGCGTCGAAGCAGCAAAGCAGGAGGTGTGGACGAACACACCATGAATCCAGTGTGTTCCAGGATTAAGGGGACACTTGTTGAGGCAGTCTTAGTTCCTGGGAGCATATATTCTGGCTACAGTAGTGGGGGGAGGAGGGGGGTTGCTGGAATGTGAGAATAGAATGAGGCAGTACATGGGATAAGGGGCAGCGAGTTGGATTAGACTAATTTCTTAAGTCTCAATCAGATATTCAGGGATATACTAGCAGGTAGTCCTGCACAAACCCCCTAACATCAAAGCAAGTCCTGTTGTTGCACGCTCTCACACACACAAACAAATGCTAGATTCCTCCACCATCTGGCCTTTAATACAAGTATATCCCACCCGCCTCACCTCAACAACAAGTTACCCATCACGTGGCCATCTAATAATGACCTGCCCTTTGAGGATTAGTCCAGCTTTACTCAGGAGAGTAACATGCAAGCACATAATGAGCCTTTGTTGGGAACATGTTGGCTCTTCCTCCATTTAGAACTAAGAAGCCAGCTTCTTGCATAGTCACACCAGTCAATCACTCTGTGAAATGTTACCTCTAACAGTTCTGTGCTTTGTGAAGGATCTGCATAAGTTTCTACCTGTATCGCATGTCACAGTAAATGACAGTTAACCACAAAAGTTAAATATTACAGAACACTATAAAATCACTGTCCACGCTTCCTGTGTTTATTTCACAAGTAAAGAATATTGTTAACAAAAATCCCAAAAAAAAAAAAACACATTACGGTTAGACAAAGTAAGCAAAAGAAAAAAAAAAAAGTTTCTTGTATTTCCATATAAAATCTAGGCAGGTTCCTTACATCAGGAAGGTCCTGTTCCCATTCCATTTTCACGTTCTATCACTCCTTTGTTGGAGAAGCTGGCGGACAGCCCAGCGATGAATCAATATGGGGTTTTATGGTCTCTTTCAGAACAATCTCCATTTAGCAGAGGAATGCACCAGTTCCAGGGCTTCCAGCAGAACGGTTCAGACCCATCATTTCGCTGCACAACAAGGGCACTTAAAAGAAGGGGATTCCCTCTGAACACTTCTGGGCCTTTGGATATTCTTTCACCGAGTTTTGAATTTCACCACACGAGTGGCCATTTTTGCCACCTTGAACAACTGCCAGCTCAGATGTTCGTTGACAGCAAACATGCTTGGTGGCAAAAAATTCATACTTAAGATGACATCTGGTGCAACAAGTCACATGGAAAATTCGCAGTGAGCATGTGCATCACAGAGGAGGGTGTTGGGCAGGACCAATGGGACAATGCCGCTTGCCGCACTAAACCAAAAACCACAAGCTATGCACACCCTGCAGTTCATAAGACCGTCCTTGATCGTATGACCACCGGTCTCCCTGCTGCTGCTGCTCATTACATGCAAAGAGCTAAAAGATGGGATACAGAAGATCAAAAGTAAACAAAGACAGGAAGGATACAGCTTGTTCTTTAGATAACACCCGCTACTCATATGCTTTTCCCATGAGATCCCTCTATTGCCACAAATCCTGTCTGATGAGGAGATAAATGATACCCCTAAGACAAGCTCTTCTGTAAAATAAATTTTAATATCAGACAACAGATGGCAGGAGTACAGTGAATGAGTCTTTGTATGAAAGGTTTTTTCAACCACAATTTTCAAACCCATTTAAAAGCTCAAATGTATTAGGTGTACATGCATACATCAGTCTTCCACTTTCTTTCAAATGAGTGATTATATCCTATTATATCTCCAATTATTTGCTCAGTTGTTTTTAATAAGACTGTCATTACAGAGAAGCTGAAAAATCAGGTGATCCCTTTCGTAGCCCCCTAGATGCTTCCCAACAAAGCTTCCTTTGTAGGGTCCAGAACAGAGGACCATTACAGCAGTTTCTGACAGCAGCCGGAAACCATACATTGTGTGCAAGTGGTGGTGACTGCTGGATGAGGACCCCCCCCCCCCAAAAAAATAAACAGTGATCTGTCAACGATCTGATTCACATTACTACTGCCTGTAACAAGGGGACAAAAAAAAAGCTTAGAACATAGTCTCCATTGCTCAGGCATGTTTTAGCATCATTAAACTGAAAAATTGAAATATAACATGTATTGAAGGAAAAAAAAAAAGTGTATAAAATGGCATAATCTAAACCTTTTGCTAGTGCCTAATAAGCATTTGGACCTGCACCAGCTGACTGAGATGACTTAGGGTTCAACGCCCTTGGAAATTAATCACAGGCTAAAAGCTTAGTCAGGGAGTGCCCACAGTAATAACTGAATATGTATGAGAGGTTTATAATGATTACTAGAAATGTAATAATGGGTAATTACAGTATGATGCAAATTACAAAGTAAAACTACTTCAGCAACTGTAGTCAGCATTAACTTGTTGTGGCAGCCACAACAAGTTATGTGGTAGCATTTTGGGGGCTTAAACTTCTTAGTGTTAGGCAGACAGAACTTCAATGGGAGAACACAAATTCAGGCGGAGTTTCCATCACAACTCCTGCAATAAAATATTTACCCTCATGAATACCTGCAATACCCGACAACCAATCTTCCAAGCTAAAAGCAACTAGTCAAGGGCAGAGACGGCCACCATGTTGATATTAATGCCATATTTTATTCCCAACACTTAAATTAGACTAAGAGCATCGTGAAACGCCTTCCCATGTAACTTCGGAGTGAAAGATTAGTAGGAGGTGTATGCCAGGAACAAAGTGTACCCACAGCCCTCTGTAACATACCTACCACATACTACAGCAGACATTAAGCACACCAATTGAGCAGCAGGCGCCTTCCACACAAAGATCCTGCCAGTATGACAATGGGTTAACTTCTGAGTCACTATGGAACTTCCAGTTAGCGTATCTTTACAGATATCGCTCTCAAATGTCAAGGAAGTCAGTGGAATTGCTCAAAGTCAACATCTTTTCCGGCACCAGAGTCTGGAGAATGACATGACATGACATGACACAGGTACGCAACACGGACAAAACTTCAGAACAAAATCCCCTCGGAATCGCCCGACTTACCACGTAAAGGTTCATGGCAAATAATCTGCATAGCTAAATAACATGGAAACACGAATAATAACGTTGAGGTCGTAAAATTGCATATTTTACCGTACTTGATTTCACATTCTTTTCTTTCCAAGAATCATACAAGCACTCAGCAGTCTGACAGTCAAATCTACCGCGTAACAGCACATCAATACGCATACCGGCAGATTGCCTAAACCCAAACAAAACCTGAAAGACTGAAAATATCACATTTTACTGAGACCGCAACTTACACACCTTAAAAACGAAACGTTGTTCATTTCAGGACCTGACACTGGTCAACTCGAGATATATATGAATCTTGGAATTGAACCACCCCCAGAACACAGGTGAACATTTATTAGTCTGCCAAGGATTTTATGGATGGTGACCGGTACTTCATGGAAAAACAGATTAGGGTGTCTGTACAAGCTTTTACAATGAAGCGGTGTCGTTGGACTTCTTACTAACCGGTACGGCTCACGTGTGCGGCGCACTACAGCTAATGTTTCATCCATCTAGTGTTGCATACCGTTACAACTTTCCCACTGTGGAGTACGTTTAGTCCGCGATGTCTTAAGAAATATCATGTTTAAGGAAACGCCTCCAAATTTTGCCAGTATGTAGTTATGCGACACTTTAAAAAAGTTCAATTTTCGATTTTAATAGTCATTATAGTTGCTTTCGGGTTTACGTAGGCTACGAGAGTCCGAAGACACACACACACACACACACACACACTTCTACCGTCAACTTTTCATGCGCAACAGATATTAGGCAGCACTGAAATATGAATCAAGTGAACCATTTTTCAGAAACATCTACCGTCTAAAAAGATTTTACATTAGCTCGTATTTTGACCGGGGCGACAGCTTTGCTGAAATACACGCGCCCGACCAACTTGTTTCACAAATCAGTTTTTAAGACATTGTACAATTCAGCATAAACACTGAAGAAAACTTCAAAAAACTTACTTGCTCTTGTCGACGCTCATGTTGTCTTGCCAAGTTCAGTATTTCTCCCCTGATCTCGGTAATATCTATGCCGCCGTACGCTAAGCTTTCCACCAGGTACCGTCCCCTTTCAGACTGGGGGTAACTTCTACCGTGCAGTAATGCGTCGTCTTGCAGCAATTTCGCTTTACATATATTAAATACACAACGACTAAGTTATATTAAGAACCGGCGATCACAAATGAATGACTGGATAGTTAGGCAACTCTAAAACGCCACAATAAAACAAATTCCAAACACCGTCAAAACAATATATTATCTTGCAACTTGGGAAAACTTTAAAAAAACCAACAACAGATACTTCGAAATAAATGCCTAAACCGAAGCAGCGTGTAGTCGGTAATGCTTCTCAGAATGAAGCGCGTCTTTTTCCATATTTAAAGCGCCATCCCTCTTCCAACGTCACGCTAAAAGTGGGAGGTAGCTGCCTAGAGAGGTCATAGAGTTAGGAGCACATTGGATACTCTGTTCTCAGACTTCCGTATGGAAAGGCGTCCCGGCGGAATCGGGGCGAGAGCGGCTCAGGTGCTCTTAAGTTTTATAACCAGGCTATATGTCAATCAAGAATAGTAAAGCGGGAAACATATCGCCACGCTGCTCTAAAGTTATGACTTATAAAGAGTAAAAGCCTTAAATGCTCATCTTCATAAAGCGGTGGAACTTTACGTAAGAAAATAGAGAATGCTACTTTTAAATGTGATGTTTAACGATGTGTTAAAGTACGCAATGATTGATAAAATATGACAACATGTTACATAGTGTTACACAGAATTCTAGATCGTGAAAAATCGTTTTAATCATTATGATATAAAATATATGAATTATATATTCGCACACACATAGTTAGATACTAGATAGATGGAGTTGTCATAGTGCAGTTTCAGAAAAAAAGAGTACTGATACAGGTACAGAAATGGATTATGAGGAACACATTGGGGGTACAATAATGTTGTTTGTATCTTGGGGATGTTCCTCAGAGTCCATTTCTGTACCGTAAAAGGTGCAATTACCCACAGCTATAGGGTACAATTAGCAGAACCTTGAGGGTACAGCAAGCAAAGTTACAGATTGGTACACTTTTTTCTGACAGTATGGAGCAAAGGCTTCAGTTGGGGAAATCCCGTTTGTTGTCTGTATTCTGCAATTGCATGACTTGGAAATCCTTTCTATTTACTAATAACAAGAAAAGTTACATTTGTTGCTCAGCCGGGCCCATTCCATTGTACTTATGGCAAATCCCGCAACTGTTCTTTTGTAATCCTGTGTGTTTGCACCTGTGTAACATTATAATTTATTGTTCCAATAGGGTGACAACAACTGTATGTTTGCTATAGTTGCATTATCCAATTTTCAACGATACTCTTAAAGAACTAAGTACAGCAGCAGCATATGATAGCTATCATAAAAACACTGTATTTATTAACACCATTATACAGACACGTGTTGAAATGAGGGTATTCACAAAATAAAAATCTTTCCAACACAGACACAAACTCTCTCTCCCTCTCTCCCCCCTCTCTCTCTCTCTAGACACCACTTTGTACACCACATTGATCTTCACAGTGACGCACTTTACTACAGACTATCTTAGATTTTGCTGCTCCAGCTACACTATTTCCCCTTCCGATGATCCAATGCAAAACAATGTGAACAAGGACATTAGATCTGCAATCAACCTGGAAGAGGGTTAACCTGGGCTACGTGTGAACCGTGTGTTAATCAGTGACTCCTTTGTGTTACAGCACACCTTGTGGAAAAATACAATGCAGACTGGCCCTTTGCCGGAAAGGCGACAGTCACAAACACCTGATCGACTGCAAGTTGTTTCAGCTGAGTATGGCACTCAAACCCAGGGCCAGCTCAGACGGAAGTGGATACTATACCTGATTGTAGTAAACTGCAATGGGTTTTTCATGGGGTGACAATTTGCACAGAGAAGGTTATATGTAAGAAAAATACGTCATTAAACAAATGTTATAGCCTAAATGTGTTTAATGGGTTGTTACAGGCATTCTATAACATACACTTCTTGAAGCTATAGGGAATAGTATTACAATTCAAAACCCAGTTTAGTCTGTAGCATCATACAGAGCTATGTTTTTAAACGAGGCATTTCTTGTCCATATGTTGCATTTATGTTTTCAGGGAACCTATTTATCTTCCTATTCTGTGTTTATTCTTATTTTTTGTACAGTTTTACATTGATAGTAATTACAGTTAATGTCAATGTCCTTTTAGGACCCATAAATATTTGTGTAGATTTTGGCCAAGACATAAGTAGAAATGAATGATAAAAGTGAAGGACAGCCAGTACCATGACATATGAATTCCAGTATTACTTGCTGGATTTTATTTGAAATTAGTGCTTTGGAAGGTGCAGACAAGTCACTCTTTGCACAGTGCACAGGTTCCACATATAAGGACAGGTATACCTTTGAGGGGAGACTTTCAACACATTGCGGACCTAATACACGGTCATTTAAAATAGTTTTATTCAAGTCGACAAACATTTTACATGCAATTCATTTATTGCACTTCATCAGTAAATGCTGAATTATCCAATTCAGTCTAAAATAATGATTTGCTAAAAGTACTCATCCTATGATTTAAGTGCGCTTATTTTAGCCATCAGTGCTCTAATGAAAAGTTTACTTTATAATCCTCTGATTCACCCTACCACTTGCAACAAATGTTTTCCCTGATGATTGAGGACAGAGTAAAATGTCAGGATTATGTTCCACTAACCATACACAGAGCTGATTTTTTCCAAATATGTAGCCAATACATATTACAGCACAGTTGTAAAGTTGTAAAAGGATTATTCTCAAGTCAGAGGAGAAAACAGAGGTAGCTAGATAGATCGAGAGAGAGAGAGAGAGAGAGAACTGTGCAGAGATTTTTTCTTTTTCCCAAATAGTTTTTGATTCACCAGGTGTTCTCTTTGGCAATACAGTGTCTTTGTTTCTTTTCTTTTCTTTTCTTTTCTTTTCTTTTCCAGGAATCATTGGGATATGACCCTGTTATCTAGCAAAACAAAAATATCTTACGAGACCCCTTGGATCTGTTTTCAGACCATTTGATACTTTTCATATGCTGTCCGTATTATGCTTTTTCTAATAATATTATGGTTTTTATGTTAAGCTCTTTAATAAGTAGGTTAAAACTTAAAAAAAATAGTTTTGCTCAGTTTGAATATTTGTAGCAAATGCATTTGTGAAAGTTTTTTAATTTGATCATTTTGCCAGTAATTCTTAATGTTATTATAGCTGAGATTAAAGCATGAGGATTTGTCAGAAAACAGCAGTTTTTCCATGACGTAACTAAAACCAACTGATAATGCAAACAAGACAATATCTAAGCATACAGAAAACAGAGATCTTTATAAATCAACAATGACAAAGACTTCTATGACATAATAAGACAGACATAATGCTACTACAAAGCATTTAGTAATATTTGACATAGTTTCCATTGTTCAGATCCATTTTCCTATTGTGCTTAAAGCCAGATAATATACCAAATTTGAACTGATTAGTGCATTACATTAATTATTAATAATCTTTAATATCTGATATATATGTGAGTGTGTCCTTATATATGTGGAGTGTCTATGTATATAGGAGTGTCTGTATCCTATCCCTGGCAGTCTAGGGCTCCAGGATGCCCATCCATCCCAGGGCACACACACACATATCTGCACACAGTGCCAAACTATCTGCAATTTAGAGACTCTGGTTCACTAGCAGCATGTCTTTGGACTGCAGACACTGCCACCTTGTGGATAGTTTAAATTCCCAAAGAAATTTATGTACCTTTAATGTTGATTTATGCTGATTTATGTTGATTTATGCTCAAAATGTTGATTTATGCTCAAAATATGTAAGCTTTGAGCTTCAGGAGGATGTTTCCAAGACAAACATAAACCCCATCTTATTGTAATATCTTAAGTATAAAATAAAAAACATTGTTTATTTATTTTTTCAAGAATTCTTTAAAAATATATTTCCATTCAGTATAGAGCTAGCATAACACTATCGGCTATTTTAAGACATTAGAAAAAATGGCATGTAATATGGTTATAAATCAGTGCCTCTGCTGCAGTGCAACTGTCAGGTGTCACCTCGGCAGGTGAGGAGAGCAAGACAGGACGCAACTCTTTGCTATTCACTCCCGTGGGGGAACTTTATTTGGGGTACAGGCACGGGCAAGACAGGAGACAAACAACAGGGGATGATCACTGAACTGGGGAACACAGGACAGGGAGGCATTTGTATACACGTCTAAAGTGGGGGTAATGAGGGGCAGGTATGAACTATAAATAGGGCGGGAGGGTGCAAGAGGACCAGTAGTGCCATCTGCTGGCCCTCCCAGGAACAAGATAGGGCAGGCCGGGGCAGATCATGACTTTAAGAACATGCTTAATTATCAAATCAAATCACTTTTATTGTCACATCACTAGAATGAGTGAACTAGTGAGTGAAAGTCTTGGGTCACAAGTTCCTATCAGCAGTGCAAAACACAAAAAAAATGCAAACTGTACCCAAAACTGTATAAAAGTGTACTGTACATAAAGACTGTACATAAACAACTGTACAACAATTTACAACTCTGCATATGCACAAATGAAACAGTATAATACACAATACAATACAGCATATATACAGTATGCATGTAATATACCATGGGGCAGACAGACAGACTGTAGGCAATACACAGCAGTGCAATGGGGAGTGGAGATGATGACCTGAGATGGTTCATTTCAGTTGGAGTTCAGCATCCTGGTGGCCTGGTGGAAGAAACTGTTCCAGAGCCTGCTGGTTTGGCTGTTGATATTGTGATACTATCTGCCTGACGGTAGCAGGGTGAGTAGAGCGTGGCTGGTGTGGCTGGGGACCCCGATGATTTCAGTAGCTTTCCTCTGGCACTGCCTGGTGTAGGTGGCCTGCAGGGGTGGTAGCTCCCCTCTGATGACCTGCTCAGAAGAACATACCACCCTCTGCAGTGCTTTATGGTTGTGGGCAGTGTAGCTGCCGTATAAATTTTTCTCTCCATTCTTGTAAACTTCTTATATGATTTTAGCTATTTATCATCAATGAATAGTATGAATTAGTGTTAATGACTATAAAGACTAGAAATAACTAAGATTCTGTCAGTGTAGTCTTATTAATGTTTATATATATATATATATATATATATATATATATATATATATACACACACACACA
>JAAGVU020000113.1:12918123-12940225 GCA_011763525.2 Mormyrus iriodes | reverse complement strand
GTATACACAACATTGACCTTTTTCTCTTCTTTTAAAATAAAAGTCCTTAGGTTATAAACCTCAAAAAAATCTGATGTGTACTATTCTCTTCCAAATAATAAGTGCAGGATAATATTATTGATACCAACACTGCATGTTATGCACGTAAAATTCTTACATTGCTAGTTAGCTAGATTAGGATGAGGCTTTTTCATACCTTCATAATGTACTGACATTATAGCGCAGTGGGTTAAAGTTTCACAAATATTTTTACCCTGTTTTACTTTAGGAAAAAAACCTTAACTAGCTTTGCAATTTTAATTATTATTCCTTTTCAAGATAATCTAGTATAATTAATAATCAGTTTAATGTTCACCTCCGATGTTTCACCACATTTCCATGGTGCATCACCCATAATTTACTTTGGCTTTATATGTATTACAAATTGCATTCTTTGTGACGTCTACACTCACAATGAAGAACTTCCGTGGTAATGACATGTTATCGTGTGGCTGTGACCCTATTGCCTGTGCTGCTGTGTGTATGACGTAGGGCGCATGCGTAGAACGGGCATAAATCGGAAATATATGAGACTGGACGGTCAGTCTCCCGTCCTGCCCAGGCATGCTGAAAAATGGCCTATTCAGGTCCCTGGCCGGTCGATCGGTCGATCGATCGATGCATCTCTAGATTGCGCGAGAGTAAACAAGCTCTCTCCCAAAAACTTACTATACAGACAATTTGTTGCTTGCTTGTGTCTACTGAAGGGTCTGCTTACTTCCTCTTAGGTCCTGATGTCATATTTTTAACTAACACTAAATTAGAAAATTATGACTGCATAATAAACTTACTTATTCTGCTTTGGATAAATGACTAAAACAACTAAATGCTAAAATATACCTACATTAAACTGGAAGCAACCATCCACAGGATACCTGTATTTCCCAATTTATGCACACTTTTTTTTCCCATTTGGCCAAAACTAGGTAAGCACCGATATATTGGCCAAATATCGTTATAGGCCAATATTTGCCTTGCTGACTACCATCGGCCATCGGCAAATTTACCCCCCGCTTTGGCCGACATTTATATGTGGTGTCGCATCAATTTTGCGCTGGGTAAGCAAAAAGCCTCACAGCAGCGCTCACGCTCACATGTCGTTAGCGCGTTACTTCTTCACTGTGAGTGAAAACGACACAGAGTGCAATTTGTAATACGTTTAAAGCCAAAGTGTACCCGTGGAGAAGCACCACAAAAATGGGGTGAAAATCGGAGGTAAACTTTAAACTGATTTTTAAATATATAGGCTACTATACAATCTTGAAAAGGAATAATCATTAAAATTGCAACGCTAACCAAGGTTTTTCTTTCCCTGCGACTATAAAACAAAGTAAAAATGTTTTAGCAAAACTTTAACCCCCTGCGATATAATGTCCATATGTTATGAAGGTATGAAAACGCCTGATCTTAATCTAGCTTACTAGCGATGTAAGAACTGTATGTGCATAACATGCAATGTTGGTATTAATATTACTCTGCACCTATTATTTGGAAGTACACTTCAGTTTAATTTTGAGGTTTATAACCTATGTACTTTTTTATTTTAAGATGAGTTAAAAAAAAAAGGAAAATGATACAAGTAACTGACATTTATTTAAATCTGTTACACCTGCTCTTGTTTGGTAAAGTAAAATATGTCAGAAAGTTGGGTGTACAGCAGCTCATTTTCTGCTAATTGTTATTTGTACCTTTTTTCAGGCACAGAACATTTTGAGACTTGTTTTAGTGAGAGATGATCCTGTAATTTAGTGCAGTTTGTTAATTTCTTTTGTTATGAAAATAAATCTCTGCATTGAAGAAATTGAGATTTTTGTTTGTATATGCTGTCAATTGTAGGTCTTAGAAAGAAAATCTGAATCTTCATAAAACGGCATCGGCAGGTCACACTTGCCAGAAAACTGCAATTGGTGCATCTCTAGTTAAAAGACTTAGGCTGCAAGATCTCCAACTTACGCTGAGTGAGTCATAGAATCTGAACTCATTTAATCACTTTTGCCATTTCACTTCATATGTTTAAAATATATAAACTTGAACAGTTACAGAGGGTAAAAAAGGAAGTGTCAGCTGGGTGCACCAAGAGCATTAAAATGGGAGAAGTTTCACAGGCTGAATGTTCATTAGCGAGGACATAAAGCCTTGCTCTAGCAAGCGACACGTAAAAGGTGACCTTGAGACCAAAGCACCTTCTAAAACTCAACCCCCCCCACCCCCACCCCCACCCCATCTGCCATTCCTCAATAGAAGTGACTGGGGATGGTCTGCCATTGATCTAAGAGCGGGGCAATAAAAATGAAATCGCCATGCCTACGGTCCAAGTTCCCCTGCCCCCTCCGACAGACTGATTACTGTATGCCAGTCAAGCAGATCAGACATACTAAAACGCCTAAACAGTGACAGGCCTCTGCATGTATTTCATTCGGTAATCTCCCATGAACGGGTGGTGGTTGGCTGAGGCCAATGTGTGAGGAAGTGGACCCTGGGGAAATTAAACTGGCAGACATGTTCTCAGCCTCATTTGGCTTGAGACAAAATGGCAAACAAAGCTTTTGACACTGTGCTGGAGCGGGTGAATGGGAGGAGAAACAGAATGCATTCTTTCTTTTTCCCCTATTTTGTATGCAAGTTTCATTTACTGATTGAAGGGGGAAAAAAAAAGGGGAAAAAAAAAAAAAAAAAAAAAGAGAGCCTACCTGTATAATGAAAATTAAAGAATAATCTTATGGTGTAATTCCTTTCCTCAGCTGAGTCAATCTGAAGGCATCAAATTCAGACCAGTCAGGGAAAAATGAAAACATTGTACTAGCTGTGTACCGATGTGAAAAGTTGGGCCAATAGTAATTACCGATGTATTTTGTCTAATATTACTGATAACCAGCTACCCTCAGAGCTCTACATACCTGTAGTGAACAGATGTTGGTGACTTTATTTAAGATTCCATTAATGTGTGTAGCTACCACATCATGCAATGCAAGCAGTGAAGTAGAGATAACCTGGGAGACTGTAGTCAGGTTCTATGGGGAGAATGAGCCCTCCATTCACCCTCCACTATGGAAAAAGGCTCATCTTCCAATCATTATTACAGTCATTATTTTAGCAGTTATATCTATCTCTGGTGCTGCTAGCTTTGAATATTGACTGAAATCCTAAAATCTCCTGGTAATAATGACCATGAGTGATACACTGGCATCGTCCTATTTTCTTAATGAATGTTGGCCAATACCAATGTGTTAACCTATATATCATGCAGCTCTACATTATACTCTGAAATGTGTTTAAAATATACTGGATACCTTAACCGGAGACAAAATCTGCCCACTCTGTAATATGAAAGTCATATCCTAAAGGACTTTCTCAAAGGGCCCAAAATCTGAACAGTATTAGAAAGCATGTATTAATCACAGTCTGCCATTCTCCACTCGGCGTAAAGTCACCTAGTAATTAACAAAAGCAGAATTAGCAGCACTATATCTGACAGATCAAAAAGTGCCCCAGTGCACCACAGTCTGTCTGATGAGATGTTAAATTACAGCTTTGCACAACTGGACATCCCTTTAACCTAAACACAGTCATCTAAGCTGAACATTATAGGTCATTCAAATCTAAATGGGCCATATCAATTATGGCTGAACTGTATCTGCTGCTTTCATATCACAAAATTGGTACATTTATTGTTAACTAGAAACATTACAGTCCTACATTTTATTTGTGATGAATACATTTGAGCGAAGATTATGATCTAGCATTGTTGATTATACAGCATTCTACTATTCACAGCTATCCCTCTGAAACGCAGGATTCAAATTAAAAGCGGTTAACTACAAAGTCATTAAAGGAAACGTTAGTATTTCAAGGAGTGGATTCAGTTAACGATGACTGCTACAAATTTTGCCATACTGTCCTGCCAGCATGGCATCTGGTACTGGGGTTGAAGATAGCTTATTTAACATGGTAAACTGGGAAAGCAGATGGAGATGGGGTGGAGGCAGGATTCCATAAATACTGATGGGAGCTCTGAAAACAGAACCTGCAATGCCAGATTGATTAGTTAGGCAGGGACTGCCTTCTGACATTTTCTATGAAAAGAAAATCTGGCCATGTTTATAGTCACACGTAAATGATAATTTGTTAATGTCACACTTCCGTTTGTCTTGTGTGCTGCCCAAAATAATTCTTTAATATGCCATCATAACAGTACCAATGTTTTTATATAGAATCTGTATTTAATAATGTCACCAGGAGCAGCAGCTAGATGTTCTTATTTAGTCTGGATCTAAAATTTAGAATTCTGTTATTTGCATCCAAAAAAGGTACTGATTTTAGTTTTGTAGACTCCAAGTAGTTTTTTATGCATCCCTAGCTTCAACATACCTATTGATTTATATCATTAAAATTCAGTGGCAATTGGATTTCCTACTTTTTCCCCCCCATTAACTAAGAGGAAGTACTGCGATGTGAATTTGCCCAAGGTCAAGGTTACATTTCATCTATGCCACCATCTATGACTGTAGAGTTAAATAATGAGTTTAGGAAAATAAAGATTATATTTCAATGTACTCTCAACACGTTCCTATCAAAATAGGCTTCTAATTATCAAGAGGAGGCTCTTATCACTACAAAATAATAAGGACATGTATAACTTTATGAATATTTAAAAGCAGATGCAAATGTATGTTGTCATTTGGATGTACATTATTTTGATGCGTTTTAACAAATTTAAACTATATACAGTTTAAATGTACACTGTACATCACCTAAGACTGAACAAATCAACTTCACCTTATGAGCCAATGAAATGCATGACATTCAGAAGCTGGGAAACAGAAATCGAGAATTTATATTTACCTTGTTTAAAAAGGAATGGCGAAAACATTTGCATAAAACCATAATGAACATTATATAATTTTCACAGTGATTTCTCTCAATAGGGTTAACAGCTCAACTGTATAAAAAAATAATAAAAGGCTATATTGTTATAGTAAAGCAAGTATTACACTGGTTTGACTGGTTTATGACTCAAGTTGAGTATTGCAATTCATTACTGAGCTCATTATCCAAAAAAGAAAAAAAAATACAATGTGCTAAAATGCAATAATGTGAGTTCTAAGCCTAGCCCAAACTCTCCGACTTACATTATTGTGTTATTAAAGCATGGAACCCCATACATTATTTGCTTCATTGTTATTTTTTATTTATGTAACATTCAGGTGCCATTAGTTACTTGCATACCACACCTAGATATTGTTCAGGGCGCTTTAACAATGCCTTTCCACCCTTACCAGGAGTGGAAGATAAAAATGTTCTCATCTGAGAAACGAAATCAGGCTGCTCGAACACTAGAGATTCCAGCACCGAAATAGGTGATGTGTTAAAGGTATGCGGTCAAGTACAGGTTCTGGGGAATAGAGCAGGCCTCCGCCACTACTTACTGTTGACCGCCACCCACTCGTTGAGGTCTTCCCCTTCTGGAAGCATGACTGCCATGCGCAGATTCCCGCTGCCCAATGTTGCCTCTGCGTGCTTCAGAAGCTCATACTGATGGGAGCCTTCTGGGATGTTTTTCTTCGGCTTAAACGTCTTAGACGACCGATTTCCACTGTGGCCATTAGGATGGGAAGGACATAATACTGTCAATTTACACACAAATTTAATATACATGCTACCATTCAAAAGTTTTGGGTCATTTCCAAACTTCCCATGGAATAGCCTTAATTTCTCAGAAAAATAGACTGATGAGTAGCAGAAGAAAGTTCTTTTTTTCTGGAAATTTTTGTGTCTTCAAATCGAACCCACAATTGCTGATGTTCCAGATATTCAACTAATCTAAAGTAGGGCATTTTTATTGCTTCTTTAATCAGCACAAAAGATTTCAGTGGGGCTAACAATATCAAGAGGGATTTCTAATGATCAAATTTGCCTTATAGAATGAAAAACTTGGATTAGCAAACACAAAGTGCCTTTGGAACACAGGACTAATGGTCGCTGATAATGGACCAATGCAGATATTATATTAAAAACCAGCCGTTTCCAGATACGATAGTCTTTCACAACATTAACAATGTCTACATTGTATTTCTGATTAACTTAATGTTATTTTAAATCTACAAAAAAAACATTTTTGAAACAAGGAAATTTCAAGTTCAATTCAATTCATTTTTATAAAGTGCCATTCACAACGGAGTCACCCCAAAATGTATTACATGATAAGTGACCCAAAACTCTTGAATGGTAGTCTGCATTTAGATATTGAATATAGGCAAAAAAGGCTTTAATTATAAAGCACAAACTAACAGTCCAATTCAAGCAATTTTGTGATTTTACTGCAAATATATATACACAGACAATTACCCACTTTTTAAAAAGGTCAAACTTAACTCTGACAAACTCAAAAGCTACATTCCACAGATTGTCGAGTTGTTTTGATTTGAAGGAATTTCTTAGGGCAAGAATATTCTTTTGTTCTTAGCTGTGTGCTTATGAGCAGGAACAGAGACCATCCTTTAAATCAATATGGTAAGTTCGGAAATACAAGACATGATACCCATGAGGAATTCACATATCCAAAAATAATTGGCAGAGCCATGTGACTAAATGACAAACATCCATCAACAACCAAGTCAACTTCCACTGTAAGTATGACATATGGACTTCACTTTCTAATTAGGCGAGAGAACCGAAAAACAGCAGCTACTAAATTTTTATATTATATATATATATATATATATATATATATATTTTTTTTTTTGTATATATACCATTCACACTACTCTAAAAGACTGCACATAACACAGAACTATGACCTTCAAATTGTTGATGCCATGCTTTTCCAGATGCATCAAAACTTGATACAGGGAAAATACATCATACTTACAAGTTGCAAAGATGTACTTTTTTTATATGAAACCTGGAACAGCCCTCATATCATACAGCCCTTATCAAATGTCATTCAGTTAATAAAACTACTTTAGCAAATTCCAATGTATCAATTTACTTGATCATATAATATTTATACATAGACACTCAAGAGCCAAAACACTGTGACCATCCCCATGTGAAGCAAATTATGTTGACTAGCAAAAACAAAGCACGTCAAGGTCAGGGATATTTTAGACAGTAAGCTAACTGTCAGTATTCATAGTTGACTTGTTAACATTATTCACTTCACATGGGATATATATGGCATATGTATGCATTGGTATATATACGAAGAACAGAATGCTATATTTTTGATCTCTCCTCTTAGCAAGCGCACAAGAGAGGAGTTTACTCTTTTCTACAACACTGCGAATGGCATCTAATGAAAAACCTAAAACAGAAATGCACACTCTAGGTCAACACTATTCAACACCATCTAGAGATGAGCTTCAATGCTTTTGGAATGTGAAAGAGGTGGGATAAGGATGTGTCTGTGAAGAAGCATTAAAACCAAAAATAACATCAATAACTCCAACTTTTCTAGGTTCTCTTTGCCTTACACAAAGGCTTAACTAAACCCTGAATTCCTTCCTTTACTTATCTGCATTATTATAGAGCTTTGACAAGGCATTCTCTCACTAACCAGTAAACAACTTAGCCACTGCTCACTGGGTTAAAAACAGGTATAGTTTTAAACCTATTTTCAAAGTGGAAAGTACTTTATGAAGTATAAGTAACAACACTCCTAAAAGGAGCATAAATACTGAGTATGCATCGCAGTTAAAGTCCAAAAAATATGTCAAAATTAAGAATTACACAAGGACTGATTTTATTACAGGCTAAGCATGCTCAAAAGAATTATATAGGAAAGCAGACGACCCACAGTGGGCAAGCAACTTATCCAGCATTACTTTGGTGATTCTGCCTCTGAATGAGGGCATCAACTTACACAGAGGGCATGACACCACCCATGCTTAGAAGGTAACTGGGCACTCACTGATGCCACTGCGGGGGAGCACGACAGAAAGTCACGTTCCACTTTAAAGGTGAGACTGAACACAGAATGTTCAGTTGATTAAATCAGTCATTAAATGATAGTCTGCAGATACCTGTTTTACATTAGTCGTGAAGCACAGACAGAAGCAATAATACTAAAGATATATCTCCATGTGGCCAAGTATTTCACAAAGAAGACAAAGATATGGAGAGAATACAATTAAGATATAATAAGAAAAGAACCTTTATTGCCATGTTTTACATGGACACATTATCTAAGGGTGCTTATTTTGTGGTACAGCCGTTTGATGAGAAACAAAAGCCGCTGAATGTACAACAGCAGTGCTGCACAATCAGTAACTCTGCCTAAATATCAAAAAAACTATGACATGAAACAAGACTTAAGATATTTCTGCTGAGCTGACACTTATGGAAACCAAGTTACTACTCTATGTTGTTACTGCACTAGACAATGCAGAGCAAATGACGGATTTTGCAGAGCAAATGTGGTATCCTTTACACCACTGCAAGTACTTAAACAAGCAAAAATTACAAAGCCATGCTCATATTCACCACACTTAAAAGACATTACAACTTTAATGTAAGAATACATTTCAAATGTTACTTTGTATTTGCACAGAAGGTGAGCACTGTGTACAGTAAATCAACATCCCATGTCCTTTTCCTTTACAATCCCCTATAATCAGTCAGTACTTAGATGAATGACATTCAATATATTGGAAATAAGGCTCCCTTTTCTGCTATTGTTTTCCATGAATGCATATTTTCTAAACGCTACAACTGTACATTGTAACAAGTAAAAAAAATAAGCCTATAACTTAATTTAAGGAAAACACACACAAACAGTTGCACAGTTCAAGATCAAAATTGCAGTGGCCTTAGCTGAGCACCTTATTACAGGGTGATTATTAATACTAACTATGAAGAGTTAAATTCTCATTTATGTAAGTTTATTCAGAAAGTAGGTTTAGGTCACTGTTAAAATCACGTTTATATACGTTCCAAATGGCGACATGTTCATGTTTATTCATTAATGTATATTTAGCACCTTTTAAATGCCTCAGAGAACAATCACTAGGTAACAATCTTTCATTTTCGTGCAGTGCGTTTAATTCAATTAGAGTAAAAGTACATGCATTTAAAAATGGTTTTATAAAATTTAGAAAATGTTAGCAGTTGAAAAAGATTTTGAGATCAAAGACAAATGAAAATATTGTACAAATAGTTAAAGCAGTTAAACTATAAAAGTTAACAGTATTGCTTGTGACAAGAAAGAACTAGCTGTTACTAGTGTATGCAATCAGTGTGGATGGAGACAGAAAAGCAAGCAAACAAACAAACAAGCACCATTGAAATTGCTCCATTGAGTGTAGCCTGGTGCGAACATGAGTCTGTACTGCCCCAAAGAAATTTGGCTGCGTCCCCCATGCAAAATACCTCCTTAAGGCAGAAACCACTGTTTCAGTCACTTCTCTACACAATGAATTACTCTATACATAAGCTGGCATTTGGGCACTGAAAAGGAAATGTAAGATTCATAAGATTTATACATCATTATTACTCATTGGCAGAATGTGCTGTGTCACCCTCCAAGTGGCGGAGAGGAGGCAGGCTGGGGATGCTGAATCATAGGCTGCAGATGATAACTCGGAATGGTACAGCATCATGTTGGATTAATGTTATTTAAAGGCGTGGCTGGAATCAGTCCTTGCCCAAGACACATTCCCCAGATTCTGCATTTGCCACACGACCCTTTGAGTGAATTGTATCAAGTTTTTTTCAGCAGAATCACTAAAGGATGGCACATGGAACCACAGGCAGGGCAACCATTGCCAATAAGTTCACTCTTAGTTGGCTACTTTCACCACACCAGACATATACGCACTCTGAATTCCTGAACTCTTGAAAACTTAACACCGTCTTCTACGCTTGACTGGAGCTACTGCAACGAAACCAATTTCTCCCCGGGATTAATGAAATATTCTGATTCTGCTTAAATGGACTTAAACTCATTTTCTTAAGCATGACGCTTTAAATTACTGGACATTTTTCAAAATAGCATCAAAATTGTTGTATGGTCATATTGGTGGTCCAGTATGAGACAGTGAGACAAAACAACCTGAAAACAGAGTCAACATTTTTTAACATAATGCTCATACAGCAAAAAAAAGAAAAAAAACTATTAATATTATATGCAATTCAGGATGTATATACTCTACCCAAGGATGTTCCCTAGCCTTGTGCATCATACTACATGGAATAGGCTCCAGGCCCCATAACAAGCAGTTGGAAGATGGATGAATGGACAGATGATTACTGTGACTTGTAAAATTGTTAAAACGTGATAGTTAAATTACTGGGAATATAGGAAATACTGAAATTGAATCATAAGTTGTCTGAATCATATTTTGGCAAACAAGCAGGATGCGACTCTGTCTACTGTTGTCTTCTGGTGATGATGTCATATTTCCTCTGCAATTTGCTGATATCCGAGATTGTTTTTATCATCAGTAGCTATTGTCACCGAATCACATGCCAAAAGCGCACCGACAATTATACCCCTCAAAGACACTAATAACAACCTCCGCTAACAGCCTTCCTGGCCCAGCATAATTAACTGCAAGCACTGTGCGCTTGGATGGGCACACAACGAGATGATTGCAGTATATCATTACATATCGCCCTAGATCGGTCCCGTTTGTGCGGCGACCAGATGCCTGCTGTGCGGTCCCTGCGCCCATTTCCCCTCCATGTATCACAAGCACGCCGACGGTGACAAAGCGCCTCTCGATGGGATCCGCACAGCGCAAATATCGTATCAGCTCACCTACCCAATAACCTACCTCTATCTACCTATTGGCACACTTGTATCGAGATTAATTGGAATACCAGGAGAAACAGGTATGAAAAATATTTAACGAGTAGTTATTTATAACACGATGTTTAATGATATTAGTCGTGCCAAACAAGTATGCGGAAATGCCATTACAATTTCATGCAAACCATCCAAATGAATCAGGCCTTTTCTTTATGGAAATGTTTGATGCCATCTAGCTAGCAGAATCGGTGCCCCTTTTAGCTACGTCACAAACAGCAAATACAGCTTCAGATGCGATTCAGCCGTTTTGCAAAATAATCAATGATCCAATAAACTGTGTTACCGGTGATAAACACAGAGTGTAGTATGTGATTCACGGCTAACATCTGTCTAAGGACTTCGGCCTCTCGCTCCTGCCGATATCCCGGGGGTCCGGTTTGAGGAGCGCATTCAGAGGTTCCGCAGTACACTAATAGTTTGCTAACTAACTATCCGCATCACGGGAACGAAGCTACTTCTCCAGCTCCGCGCGTCGCTAAAAAGACAATAGCACCAAGTTGCCAGACACAAAGCCAAAGACTGAAGCTGTACTCACAACAAAAAGCTCATTTCCCAACGTGAAAGTCGCCCTTGGAAAAAGAAAACCAAAACAGGGGAAACTGTGGTCTCAAATGTGCGTCCACTGCGGCGGGTAGGGGCCGACCGATTACACTCAGTTAGCAAGTTGTTATCACTGTGCCAGCCCGTCTGTTTGGGTCTCAGGGAAAACTTCTTCCTCTTCTCCAAAGTCTCAGCGCTCGGTACCGGGGCATCGCGATAGCAGGGGACGAGCTCACGGCCGGGAAAGCGGAAGTAAGTATTCCTGGAGTCACTTCCGGTTTGAGTCATAACCACGTCGGGGCATCCTCAAAGAAGGCAGATGGTGATGATGATGACGATTGTTGCCCTTGGTGGTGTTGGTAAATTGGTAGTAGTAATAGTATTTTAAATGTACCTGCAATTACAAGAGGGAGTAACTATATATGGATGATGTTTTCTTTTTGACAGGACGTAGTTTTTAATTTTGATCGGCCCGTTTCATTTTTAGGAAATAATGCATGTTATATAAGGAATAAACTCTAGCCAAGAGAAATCTCTGCATTTACACATAAGGTTATCATGAAATATTTTATTGCTTGTCATAAAAAAACACAATTTAAATATATTAAGTATTTGAAGATGTTCTTTCAGGAATGCACTGGGTGTGTGCTGTTACATTTGCTTTAACCATATCTGTGCAACATTCTGGTATTTACAATGGAAAGTGGATTATTTATTTTGGTTTTACTAGTGTATATATCACACATTTTCAGTAGTTAGGATATACAGGTACCTTTTGCTTTCTAATAAAGAATCCCATATGAAATGATTTGAGAGCATAAAAATGATATACAATGTAAACTGTAAGGGTTTAGACTAAAGTCTGAATTATTAAATAGGGTTAATTACTGGAAGTTGGTATCGACTGAATTAACTTTTTAATATAAAAATTTTGATTTGTCTTGTTTTTGAGGTTATCAACCATGCTTGATGACTGGAAGACAGAGAAGGAAAATTTGATTTGTCGTGCCACAGTCTCGAAATTAATGGGATTAATTAATGGGAAAATAATGAGATTTGTGATCTCACACATTGAAAATCAACTGCTTCTGCTCATGTTAGTTCAGCAGAAAAAGAGCAAAATAAGGACAATCTTCTGTCTACTGGTTAATGTGATAAGTAGTAATAAATTATAAGACATAAAAGCAGTATAAGGAATGCTAATTAAGAAAGGGAGAACAATGAATCATTCTTTAGTTAAAAAGAAAATAAGGATAAAAACATTCACCCAAGTTTAAGGGCCACTCTTTTATTCTTCTGCTTTCCGTTAGGGCATTTTTAATAATCAGTTATCTTACACTGGTGACCTGTTCACCATTCTGCTTGCAAAAAATTAAGATTGACAGATAGTTAAGGAAGTTACATAAAAATATACTCCTTATTTTAATTTATTATTCCTAGTTTGTTTCAACACAGAATTCCAAACATCAACAGCATAACATTAGTATGACTTGGATAAATCACAAAAACACCCATAAGAGGCTTCAGAAAAACTTCACACTATTCCAATAATTTTATACTGGCCAAAATAATATCATACTCATATAAAAAACTTATTCACAACAAATTTAAATGTTTTTAATACTGCTCATGTAGCACTGAATTTGTGTTTACTTCTAATTACCAATTTAAGAATAATTTAAAATTCTCATTTGCAATTTGTACAAAAAAACTGTGAATGAGTGCATTGAGTGAAACAGTCAATGAGGATGAATTTTGTCACGTTTTAAGCATATTTAAGATCTCATTTTTACCTCCAGTCATGAATAGAATTGTATACAGAAGTGACACAGTATTGTTTAAATCTTTAATGTGTTTCAAATGTTTATATTCAATGTCTCTTACACATGTTCAGTTCTCAGTGTATTAGTGAGAAAGCCAAGTATAAAACTATAGAACAATCCCATTACAAACTGGTTAAAAAAAACTAATATTTTTTAACACAAAATGATAAAATGTCGTAGACATAGTGAAATTAATTCTGTGAAATGTTAGTTTATTCAGGAATATTCAACAATTCATTCAAAGTTATGCGTATCCAAAGATATAATTATCATGAATATACTCAAGCCAGATTTTAATGTAGCAGATAATGTTTATGACACCCACATAGCAAATCATTACAAGGTTCATTAATACAACAATTCAAGTAATACAAAAGTCATTCTTTTCAACAATCTGGAATTATGGTCCATAACGATATTTGTCCAGGTTAAGGCCTTTTTCTTCAGTGGGTCGTGTTTTGATTTACCTGTTATTTTCGCTTTACAATATGCTGAGCTGTGAGTGGATAATTTTTTGAAAAAAGACTCAAAAAAGAGTAGTCAAATATAAACGGCAGTTATTGTAGACTTTTGTAAGTTTGACTGAATATTAGGGAAAGTTCTGTAACAATCTTTTCCCGTTTCCTGTTTCTGAAAAAGGAACAGACAAATTTAAATATTTATTTTAGATTCCGTATCTTATTCCTGCTACCTAGCATGTTGAAAGCATTCAAAAAACATTAAATTTTTCCCACTGATATATCCAGAGAACAATATAAACACACATCATGCCAGATGTAAATTTATCAAGAAACATTAATTTGTTGTTAACATTGTTTACTGTAGTACCTTCTGCATTGTCATGGAGTCTCCTTCAACACACAATTTCAAGTAGACTATTGCAGGCTATTAATTAAAGTATCTGATATAAAAAGAACATACAAACAGTTAGAGAAGGTACTTTATATCCTAATCAAAACCAGCTAGTTGTGATTAAGCCACAAACATTTTAGTTATAATTACTGCATTCTCATAAATCAGTGATTTTTTTTCAGTGCTAATTCTAAGGCCCATAAGGAGGTCTACATTTTAATTATTGTCTTCCACCTGCTTATCTAAAGCAGTTAATAAGGGCATAATAAGTGCATTCTAAAACAGTGTAACCATCCTAACAAATGTACCTTCAGCCCGTTTATAAGTTGCTCCTTTTGCGTCATGTTAGCCCTGTATAAGACATAGTTAAAACCATATGCATTTGGTTACAATGTCTTAAGGTCTTTATAACTTTAAAAGGGAGTTACCTGTTCATGTATATTTTGTGGCAGCAAGGAAAAAATTATATAAAAGGTAGTTTTAAAAGGTCAAGGTAAAGAGTCAATAGACAATTATGCTTAAAGAATAAATTGTATTTACCTTTGAAATGTTATGATTAACACTCGTGAAAAATGATTTTTGTGTAGCCTGGTGCTTTCATAGTATGGCATATTTAATTTGTGCTTTTGGTTCTGTGAACCAAATATGTTATAGATGAGAATCATCAGTCACTTTTTGTTTTCTGTTGGAGTGTCCCTGAAAAGGTAAAAAAAAAACTGTGATTCAGGGTTGAGACATTAACACTCAACCATTGTGGTTTAATATGGACAACTAAAACCAACTATCCTGACTCACACACAGGAAGCGACGCTCTGCTTTTTCTCCAGCAATGTTTGCAAAAGAATATTCTCTTGTACAACCGCCTTGAGCTCCTGTGAGAAAAAGAAGTACATCATTTCAAAATTTGGCTTTCCACTCAGTAAATCAACAAGCATAGGCAGTCTACAGAGTCCTACTGGCTTATTTAGGATGCAGGTCAGATATTCCAGCTAAGCTTTTTCTTAATTACGCCTCATTGATCTGCTAGTTATCAATGAAATAGTTTTAAACAAAATTAGTTTTTTGAGGACTTTTTCCAAAGTTGTAAAGGGCACTTCATTTTTCCAATGAACTAAATGCTTGCATTTAAATTCTTTTCTGGCTCTTCCTTTTTTTGTGTTGTTCCAAATTACCTGTTCCATTTAATTTGTTGTTAAAATGTGAAAATACTGGTTTAGCCAACTTCAAATAAGCATTTTCATATTTAAGTAGAAAATAATTTTTAAAAATATACAAAAAAATGATGCCAGTTCAGTTCTAGGGCTATCACTTCTTAACCGATATTTGAACAGTCGTTTGAATGTGATTTGAAAAATTCATAATTCATAATACAGTGTCACTGTAGCCTATAAGCGCATTAGACTGTTTGTTGTAATTTTGTTGCTTGCCTTCTACAGAGCCCCTAAAAGGTCAGGGTGGGAAAATATTATTTATATATTATATTAGTTTTGCGTTCCCTTGCAATACTTTTGCGCTCCCATTACACTTGCCCACTTGCTATTTGCTGCAACTTGACAGCAAGGATAAGCCTTGTCCTGTAAAGTGTGCTTTAAGCAGTAAACTATGAGTACATGAGTATGAGTATGATGTACACCATGTAACTTTAATATAATGTGTTTTTATACGAATTTTTAAATAATTGCTGTGTCCATTCACCGTCAGTGACTTTAAGCATGACAAGAAGCCTGAAAACTGAATATAAAGCTAACTTTACCACAGTGTTGGAGTTAAGGTTTAAACTCAAACCCGCTTTCAGTAATATTTCAGTATAGATCCACAAATACCCACATACATAATCAAGCGAGAATACCAGGGAAGAATACTCGAAAGTGGGTTCAGGTTTAAACTTTAACTAAGACGCTGCGGTACATTTAATTTTACATTCAGTTTTCGGGCTGTATTATCTTTCAACAAAAGCAAGCAAGACCCTTGGTTTTCCAGATTTCTTTATAGACAAACTTTAATTAATATTTCAATTTGTGTGTGCACTTCATGTTCGATAGCCCTGCTGTTTTGTTTGCAGTTACTGGCGGTGAATGAACACAGTGCAATTATTAATAAATATTAAAAAAAAACACGAAAATGAAAGTTACATGGTGTGCATTGTTCCCCATAGATTAAAGATTAAAACATACTTAACTGGACATGTCTGTATCATTTAGGTTTATATTTATTAGTCTATTAATTCTATATTTTGTACTTTAAATTAGTAGTCATTATTAGTAACGCAAAACTATTGCGTGAAAATGCAAAGGTTTTGCAAGGGAACGAAAAAGTATTTCAAAAAATATTTTCCCACCCTGTCTTAAGGGCTCCATATAAATGTTACATTGTACGGACCATCAATAAAATACTGAAAAGAATGATTCTGTGCTGCATTTTTTGTTTTTTTGTTTTTTTTTTTGGCTGGCAGGGGCTGATTCACGGGTATTCGAATACATTTGAACGAATTGCATGGCATTTCAAATTCGTTGGAACTTGATTTTTGTAAAAAGTGACGGCCCTATTGAGTTCTGGTTTGTGTAAATCAAACATTTACATAGACATTTATCTGATACCTTTGTAAACTCTTCTTTTTGATGTCGGGAGTCTTTCTGTGCTGGACAAGACCCCTTCACATCTGACAATGTGTACAGGTAATGGCCACTATTTCGCTCTTTCTCCTTCCTGAGCTCGATCTCCAAACAGTACCTGCATCATATACTTTTCAAGTTTCTGTCATATGACATTGTCTAAAATACTTTTTATTAGATTAAATGCAGCAATCAAAATTACACTGAAACATACCTACAATGCTCACACATAGGACACTCACACACATAAGATTTGTTATAGAGATTGCTAGGGAGGACACAAAGAAATTTAAAAACTACAAGAACTCATTGAGTCATTCACGTCAGACTCTTTAACTGGAATAGTAACATCCTGATGACCAGTGCTTAGACAGCCCACTCCAGCGCTCAGGCAGCCCACTCTCTGACCTTCCAAAAAAAGGGGGGGGGATACACACAAGTACCTCTCCCTTCTCAGTTTCTCTATCTCCAGCTGCAGACTCTCGATTTTGTCTCCAAATTCCTGCTTAAAGAGCTGATTGGTCTCATGGGCAAGATCCCGCCCCTGTCCAGCCTGTCGGGATCTGGATTTGAGCCATATGAACTCATGATAGAACAAAAATCAGGCAGAAATGTTTATAAAAATAACAGAATATTAAAATAACCAAGAGGGAAAGCTGGAAATAAACATAAAAGGGTGGCAGTGATGAATTTTTCACAAAAAAGTGAACCAGGCCTTTTTCCCCCTGTTTTATTGTGGTATTTTATTACAGCTTACATTTATGTTAAATCAACAAACATTTCCACTTTCCCCTTACACTGTAAATACAGTAGAATTGTAATTATGACTTCATATAAACAATAAAACATTCATTTCGATTGTTCAAGATTACGTTTTAAAGAGTTATTGAGTTTTTGTGTCATGTCTACCTAGCAATTCTGACTAATGATACTGGTTAGCAATTTAAATTAGGCACATCAACAAACCGTAAACTGAATAATTTATTTTGCTTCTCTCTAATTTTTAGTTCCGGTTATACCTCCCCATGCGACATTATATTTCTGCCAAAGGGGCTATCAGCTTACCCAGGCGTTGGGAACTTAAATTAAAAATAAATGCAATAGTCTAACGGCATATCTGTTGTAAAAACAGTAACATTTGTTGAACCAAAGATAATTCAAACAAAATGGATATAATATAACATTTATTTTTGGTTTTTCATCTCTGGTATATGCTGAAGATCAAGCTAAAGCCTTCATTGCCAAATTAAAGCATCTGGGAGATCGATCTATCCATAAAACGGTTGATCACATCATGTATACTGTTCCACAATTTAACATCACCATTTAGGGGGATACAACAGACAGGATTATATTTCACGTATTTTGTTAATGTGGTATAAATGCACATCAACAATTTGCCGCTTGATATACAATATTTAAGCAATGGTCTTATTACTTCGCCATGTTCTGATATGTTCCTTTAAAGCAGACTATCAGACATTTTCACACAAAAGTGTATCCATAGAAAAGGCAAGGTAAGGTGACGTATGGAAGGGGGAAGCTACAGTGTACATCTATTTCTACATTAGCCAAATATCTGTAGGGAAGTGTGAGTGGTAAAGAATGAAGGAACAGAAAAGCTTTCAGTGAAAGCAGAATTTAAAAATTCTCTTATGGCATACTGTCCCTTTGCTGAGGACACTACAGTTATAATATTTAGGCAAAAAAGAAACAAAGAAAAAGGCTGCTTTAGTAACCAATAAACAAAGCAAATGCACAGGAGTCCTTGGAGAAGTGGGAAAAGTGATCTACAGTTGATGAAAGAACTTTGAAATAAATATCCTAACTCAGACATTTTTATATTGCACAATAATAATAATAATAATAATAAGAAGAAGAAGAAGAAGAAGAATAAGAATAAGAATAAGAATAATAATAAAAAGTTAGTATCAGATTTAGGAAACTATTAGTTTGCTTTGTGGGCCTAATGCGGTTTCTGAAGGAGTTTTTCTGCTGCAGAATTAAGACTTCTGGCCTGTTTCACCATATCCTTTTCACTAGTTATAAAGAATCATGAAATGGAAATAATGAAGACATAATGATAAAATAAAACGATAAAGATAAAAAGAGTAGAAAAGAACAGAATTTTTGTTACAGGAAATGTAACCAATCAGCCCACTTTTGAGGTCAGCAGAACTTAATTCAACTAATATATTATTTTAATTTCCAAATCAATATGAACAATGAACATAACCACGATTACATGGTTTCTGATATTTGAGTAATATGTTATGGGCATCACAAAACAACAAGACCAGTTCAAAATGCAAGCGTTATAAAAATATGCTTAAATTTTGCTGCATTCCTTAAGTGTCAATCATTAGTATAAAAATGGAATTTCAGCTGGATGAACGCAAGCAGTACATTTAGGTTCTTACCTCAGCTCTAATTGTTTAATTGTCCCAGCCATCTGGTTTGCTGTCTCATCTAAACGGCTCATGATTTCATTCTTCTGCTTCATGGCTCCATCAGAGGTCTGCATTTACATCAAATCGCATAGCAGATTTTAAAACAGTAATGTAATAAACTTCCCCGTAATCAGGGATGCACAAGCCAGTTGGCATACCAGGTATTTTCCCGGTGGGCCGATGGCTTTGTGGGCCCAATCCCAGTCCAACCATTAACAAGATCCCCACATACATTTATCACAACACACTTGCACAGAAGCTTACCTACATAAGAGAAGGAATAAATTCAAAACAATTGTTTTGAGTTCGATTATTTTGGGATTATAAGTATTATGTGAGAGGGTTTATCTTTTAGCAAATTATTTAATTGGCTGGAAAGTCTGTTGCATAGTGCCCTCAGCATGCCAACCCCTCTACTTTGACCAGGATAAGTGTGTAGAAAAAGGTTAAAACATTTATGTAGCATTAGTTTCCAGTCAATATCGGTAAATTGTATTTTGGAATTTTGAGGCGTCAAAAAACACTAAGATGTTTCCTCGTGCTCATTATACTGCTTTTTCACAGGGCTTCATGGGCATTTTCCTAGCCCTTTTTTCCACTTGATGTGACTGCAGTCTGAGGAATTTGCAGGGAATACTACCTGCAACTTATGGGAGAGCTCCTGGTTGAGAATTTTCAAGTCGTCCAGTTGCTGCCTAAGTGCCAGTAAAGCATTCTGTTTCTCACAGACGTCCTTCTCCAACATCTTCATTGAAAACTCCATTTCCTGCTTCATGCCGATCTGAACCTCAAGCTCCTTTTCCACATCCTGGTTCATAGACAATGAGAAGACTGATCTCTGGTTATGCTAATGTAAAAGAATGCTAAACTTATTAGGTCACATAGATTACGTACACTTGAAATGTTTAATCCAAATTAAAATCTATGACGTACCAAGGAAAATTAAATAGTTTAAATGTTGTGTGGCAATATTGATGGTTTAATAAATATTTGAAATATTAATAAAATATTGAAATATTAATAAATATTTGCCACTAGAATAGAGCAACGCACCAAACGCAGTCGGGTTTCCTCCTTGATTTGTTTCCGTGCTTCTCCGAGTACTTGTCCATTGGCACTTCCATCTGATTTTGACACCTGAATGCACAAACATTACAATGTGGTTGAAAAGTCAGCAAGAATAGAAAATAAGTTCTTATATATATGTTCCAATGAAAAATCCATTATTTCAGGAGCGTGAAAAATGCATTTTTTCAGAAACTACTTTACAAAATAAACCTAAACAATTATAATGAGACACCCTTAGCACCACAAATGCAAACCTCTTTATACAGCCGTCAGTGAATAGTTTAACGGTTTAAATTCACTTACGTGGATTATTGTCAATGAAGCAAATATGTCAGTGTCAACAAAATACAAATTAATGTTGCTTTATATTCACCGTTAACAATGATGTTAGTTAACGAGCCAACTAGCTATTAACTTAAATTTAGTTATCGAAAGTAATTCATACAAATGACGATCATGAATACAAATATTAACTAGTACAAGTATAAACAGTAATTAAATAGATGTCTTCATTAAAAATCTTTTTCATTGGTTAATTAGATGTCAAATGCTATCAGTATGTTTAATACTGAAGCTCAGTATAAAACCTACTGATAGTTCAGAAGTTTAATACTGATAACTGTAAAAAAAAATACTACAATAGAACAGGGAGGAAAGGCCTAGTTCGCTTTTTTTGTTCAAATAATTCAAAACTTTAAAGGGGCAGTACTCCACAAAACTGAAAAAGATCGTGTTTTACAAGGCTTTAGTGCTGTCTATCCATTTAGGTTGTTTTGCTGGGAGTTGCCTGGTGTTAGAGATATCGGCCACAGTAATGTTGGGCTTCACTTGAATATAATGGGACTGAATGGCATTCTGCTCAATATCATCTCTTTGGAATACGAAATATATATAGCAGAAGATGACTGTCTTTCCATAATCAGTTCTTGTGTGCTTTTCTCCACTTAAGTTATTTTTGTTTAATCTCTCACAAACACGCCACAAAATCTATGTGTGAGTCCAACAGCAAGGACAATAATGATTATGGTGGACTCAGAGGGTGCATGCAGAGCTCAAGTAAAAGCAGCGCGGTAAACTTTTCACTTTGCAGTTTATTAAAAATTTTTTAACATATATTACATAATGTTGAAAAGGAACATTTAAATTGAAAAGCTTGCTAAATTTGGTTACCTATGACAAAGTGAAAATGTTTTAGTGCAACTTATTGATGGTTTCAACCCAACGGACTATCGCAGTCCTTGAGATGTGACAGTTGCAAGTGCATGAAATGGCATGTTGATATTAACATCGCACATCGTGCAAGCCTGTCAGGGACAGCACAGTAGCACAATAGGTAGTGCAATCACCGCACATTGGCGCTTTGTGTTTGTGGAGTTTGTATGTTCACCTTGTGTATGTCTGGCTTTTCGGCGGATCCTCCGGTTACCTTCCACTGTCCAAAAATATGTAACTTAAGTGAACTGGACTGCCTAAACTAACCTTATATTTGACTGAGTATGCACCAATTGCAATGAATATATTAATATATATGATAAACAATTACTTGATGAACCATCAGATTAATAAGTAGATTATGATTATTGATATAATGTTTATGACACCCACATAGCAAATCATTACAAGGTTCATTAATACAACAATTCAAGTAATATAAAAGTCATTCTTTTCAACAATCTGGAATTATGGTCCATAACGATATTTGTCCAGGTTAAGGCCTTTTTCTTCAGTGGGTCATGTTTTGATTTACCTGTTATTTTCGCTTTACAATATGCTGAGCTGTGAGTGGATAATTTCTTGAAAAAAAGACTCAAAAAAGAGTAGTCAAATATAAACAGCAGTGGTTAGCACTGTTGCCTCACACCTCTGGGATCGGGGTTCACATCTCCGCCCGGGTTCCATGTGTGTGGAGTT
>JAAGVU020000113.1:12900798-12911432 GCA_011763525.2 Mormyrus iriodes | reverse complement strand
CACACACACACACACACACACACACATATATATATATATATATATATATATATATATAGGGTCAAAATATATTTTGCAGTGTTTGTTTGATTTAAGCCTTATGCCTTGAAATAACATCTTACATGCTTTCAATGACTGTCAGACTTCTCTTTATTAAAGCCATGCTGAGTACGTGCACTTATATACAGGTGGTATATGCCTTTTTCAAAGCACTGAAATTCAGCTTGAACGTCCTATTTTTGTTGGAAATTAAAAATCTGTGCATCATAAGCTTAAGTTAAACCATCAAGCAAATATGGGCCATTTTCACAAACTTGAGAATTTTTCCAAAAAATGTGTTAAAATGTAATACAGTATTTTTTTGTTTAGAGCCATTGATAACACCTTAACTTTTCAGGTATACTAAAATTGTCATTTGTTTCTCAGATTTATTTTATTTATTTTTTTTACCATTTTCGCCAAAGAGGTGGCCAAAAATCAAAGAACACAATATTAGGTAAAATGTTCTTAAATCTTTCAACTTTATTGCATGTAACCCACACTAATCAATTTGTATGATTTTTGCTTTTTCATTTTTTCCTCATCTGTGTAACTCTTGCCCTGGATTTGATAAAATTCTTTATTATGGAAATAAATTGTAATATAACAAAACTACTCCAGAAGCAAAATTAACAGTTTAAACAATAAAGTTGCATAATAGTACAGCAGTGGCATTATTAGGGTGACCCTTAAGTAAACATGACTATAAAGTCCAAGAAAAAAATTTTTTTTCTAAACGTAATTTGTATCTGGAATACAAGCCTTCATGCCCTGTTCTCATGGGCCTGACTGAAAGCTTATGATGACACTAAATAAGTCTTGGATAATTGGTTGGTGCAAAATGCACTTATGTAGTATGTGCTAAAGTAATGCTAGTAGACATTATATCAAATCCAATGTAGCATTTTTTATTTTCTTAGTTCTTCAAGGATCAGGGGAAGCATCTCAAGGAAATCCATGGTTCCCTAAAAAGTCCACCCTTTATCTTTGATTTTTTTTCTTCCACTCAGGAAAACACCTACTCAGGAATCTTTAAAATCTTTGATAATTGCTTATTGCTTTATGCTATTACATTAGTTAGGAGTTCTGTGACACTGTCTCTGTGTCACTCTAACACTGCATCTACAAATACTGAGTCCATTCAGCAAATTACTTATTTCTCCAAGTTAACTGACTATACCAGGTAAAGGTTCTAAATCATTTTTCACACTAGAAATAAGGCTTTGTAACAAGAAAAACATTCATTAGATGGTAAATCTGCAGGATTTTTCTCAAGGTTGTTATAAACAACAAGCTTAATATGGACCAGTATGATTAATGTCTAGATCATATCTCTGACCTTCCAGTTCAATCAAAATTTTAAAGAACTGCTGTGAAGCAGCTGTATTTTTTTCCATAATAAAAAATGTCTATGATGCTTCACTCTGGTTTCAGATAGTGCCATAGCATTGAAACAGAACTTGTCAGAGTAATGAATGACTTGCTTCTCTCCTTTGTTGGTGGTAGGTCTAAAAGGTCTCTTCTTCTGCTTTTAAACTTAACTGCCACTTTGGACACCATAGATCCTCATATTTTTTGGTGTAAAAGAAGTTGCATTAGCGACTATAATTTCTTCTTAGTGTCACTATACAGGTTCTTTCCTAGTTTAGGTCTTATCTATCATGCCAGGTGAAGTCTGTTAGAGTAAATGACAAATCACCCAAATAATTGGCCATCATGCATGATGTTGAGTGGAGCTCTGTACTGGGCCCATTACTATTCTCCTAATATATGATATTATTAGCATATGATATATGCTAATAATAGATTAAGCTTGACAATTTTTATCAAGGACATTAACGACCCCGAAATCATCCATGCTGATCTGATGACTGAAATTGTGATGAATCAGGATTGCTGCATCAATGCAAGTCCCTCAGTAACTCATGGAATTATATTTGTCATGAAACTGTTGAATCGTACATTAGAAGTATTGGTAAAACCTCCTTTGTTCAGGTAACCAGCATTGCAAAAGACAGAAAAAAAGATGCTATAGTCTAGAACACAACCTGCTTCTCTAATAAATCATGTTGCTGAGAAACTCAGGAATCTTTATTACCTCCATACCCTAACATTCCATATAATTGCATTTATTAGCTATTGCATATCGTGTTTTCCTGTAGACAGTCTCCCTCATTATTGCCTCATATTTTTGTTAGGCTACCATAATAAACTAGTTAAAAAAACTAAACTAGTTAAAGTTAATTTAATTCGATATAGCTACCTATGATAACAATACATAAGCCCATTTTTCTGCTTTCTGCCCCCCCATTATCTGGCCCTGAGATAACAGATTACCAAGTGGACTCAGAGACCCTGTGTGGATTCATGGCTCATGATCAGTCATCCTCAGGTGTTATCTACAATAAGCAGTGCTTAATTTGTAAATCAGAAGGTGCTGAAACGTGGAAGGCATATAAGAGTGGAGGGGTAACCAGGTGGGCGCAGGTCCCGGAACAAGTACAAAACGCATTGTAATAACATGTTTTGTATTTTTAATAATATATCAAACTAATCAGAATGTGAAACTGATCTGTAAATTAAAATGCATGCTTATTTAATTTAATTTTATTGTTGTTTTAACCAGAGAGCTAACAGATCCGTGCAAAGAGGTGCCGGAACGCCCACGTTCAAAAACACAGAAGTCCTGGAACACTTTCTGGCAGAATTGAGCACAAATTAACCACTGATAATAAGCATAACATTTTAAGCATTCTATATTTATTTGACCTTGTGTTTTGACACTACAGACACATTTTCTTTAAAGTGATCTGGGAATAAACTTCAGGTTTCCCCCAAATTTTGATTTTGGTATGAAATAATAACACTGTAAAGCACTTTGTGACAATCATGTTTTTTTAAGTTGCTCTATATGAAAGAAATACTGACTGACAATATATAAATGAAATCTGCACACTTCTGTTGATTCAATGCGGATTGGGGTACATTATGAATCAGCGCTCACTAAGAGCTACAGCATGACTGAGGATTTCGAGTAAGACAATAAAATTTTAAATTAAAAAAAAGTAAATATTAAAATGTCACAGTCATACACCTAGGGCTATATGGCAGCGAAATGAAGTGAGATGGGCATGCCACTTCGGAGACTGGAGATGGCATCTAGATAACTTGCTTGGGGTGGTAGGAGCTTGATAGTGATGCCGTAATACGCACCTTTAAACTCATCAAGCATTTGCATTTCCTCCACCAAACTTGTGAAATCCTCCCATGAGTCTTTGCAAAGAAAAATGAAAAGGAAGGGAGAGCATAGAATGTCATGCATATTATGGCTTGAAGATAAATGTATCAAAAAACCACCAATGTCACATGTAGAGTGAGGGTGTTTGCCAAAAGGTTTAGACTCCTTAGTATGTCTACAGTAAACATCTTTTATTGCTAAAAACCACCCATAATTATCATCATGTTAAAGCCATTTCAAGAGAAGCATGAAGTTCATGTCTTTTAAATCTGTAGGCTGTGAGCTTCATTGAGCAACAGGACACACCATTTGCTTAATTCCACCCACAGCAAGGTAGCAATCCAGTTAACAGGAGACATCACTCTACAGAGATGAGAGAGAGGAACCGAGTGTTCTCAACCACCCGAACAAATACAAGCCATGCGTTTTGCATTTTTTAAATCCACCTTGAGTGAGATTTCTGTGCTTAATGTGAATCAATAAAGTAACCAATAGCAAGAAAGTAATATGAGTTAATGATTGATAGGCTGTGATAATTATACACTATCAGATTTAAAGACTTATTTTTCTAAAAACATTAAGTAGACTCCAAAATGGTTCATATAAATTAAAAAACTTTTTGTAAAGCCACCAACAATGTAATATTGATAATGTCACATGTTATGGCATGTTGCAGTAAATGTTCAGGGTTAATGTGCTTCTGTGGCAAGGCACTTTTTATCCCACAGCAAGTTCCACTCTAGCCCAATGGGAGGTAGTAATGCACTACCACACTAAAAGTCACTAAAAAGGAGACATCAGAAAACCAAGATGATAACTGGAAAACTATTAGTAGTTTAGCACCAATGCTAATTTTGAAACTTTAACACAATCATGTGAAACTGGATAGCACAACATTGTTTTGTGGATTTATCTGCATGAATACCAAGTGGTTCTGGTAAATACTGGTAAATGTAGGTGGATGTGGAGGGGGTTGCACCTGGGATGCCAGGGGCACTGTTGAGCATTCTGGAGATGTAGTAGGCCAAAAGATAATACTTCGACTAGTATAACTAACTAATCTGAGCATCGTTAAGAGCCTAAAATTGTGTGGTGTCTGTTTGCTGAACACTGTTGTTACAGAGTGTTGCTTTGATAGCGAGCCTACACTGGTATCGTAGTATTGATGCTGACTTGGTATCACATATTTCATTAGTATTCCTGGGTTCATAAAGGGAGGTTCTGGCAATATGATTCCTATTATGAACACTTTAGGGAAGATGCAAATGGAAGCAATGCCCTGCAGATTAACACCTACCTCTATACTGACTACTATGTCTCAGCAATCATTGATGACTGTGAAAACTGGAGCATTGTCAGGAAAGACTGACTGGTAGCAGGAACAAGGGTGCACCAGGGTTGTGTGGGCTAATTACCCTACCCACAGGTTCTCATCATGAGGACATCTGCTTAAAAACTGCAAGCACTAAGAGAGGAAGACAGCTCCAAGGTCCCATGAGAGGTGGAATGGAAAATGAACTAAATAGGATCAATTACATGGAAACAACCAGCACGGCATGAGTGAAAGCACAGAGAATCCTCAGGAAATGCATGTGTGGAAGGACAAAGGTTATGACTCATAGGAGCCTAAAAGTGCTTTAAGGCAAGGCCAAGTGAAGTGAGAATGACCAGAAGTCTGCAGCTGGCTGGTACTCGGGAAACCATGGATAAAGGCAGAAGAGCATGAGCAGGAAGGCATGAAAGTACTTTGGGATCTAATTATTAATCAGATAATCTGCCTTGTGGTGGGCAGTGTGGGCCCAAGAGCAGAGAAAAAGGAAGAAAGAAACTGGTAAGTTCTTACAAAAACACCTTAAAATGTACAGGGCTCTACTGGAGGAGATGGATTCAAATTAAATCCACAAATCAGGAGAAGCAAAAGTTACCATTTATACTTCATCTACAAATTCCTAAAATATTCCTTAACAAATAAATAAAATGGGCAGCCATTTTTATGTAAATTGAAAATAACATTAAATAAGACCTTAAATATCCAAAGACTAAAATATATTTGCTTTGTTAACATAATTTGGGCCTATCCATTGGCAATCTCTAAGCGTAGAAATGTAAAATGAATGCAAATATGCTTGTACAAAACCATTCTAGAAATTTGTTTTTTCATGTTAGCATGCTAGCAGATTTTCATACAGATGGATACAAATTAAAATCATTTGAAGTCAGTCTTTGCTATCATCACCGATATACATCTGAAAAGCTTTTACTTCAATAAAATTTAAGTGTATGATTCTGCAATATTTTAGTACTTGTAACTACACTCAGTATAGGTAAAATAGATAATATATATATTGGTCCAGTTTACAGTTTTTCTTTAAATATGCATACTTTTCAGTTTGAAACTAATATGAGGACACTTTTTTGTGATAATATTGCAAAGAAAGATCAATAATATAAAGCTAATTAAAGTAAAAAAAAAAAAAAAAAAAAAAAGATCCATTGTTTGCCTGGAAGGGGGGTTGGGGGATTCTGTTTGTGTCCCTGTCACATGACAGATAACCCACTGGATTGTCAGAGTGCAACAGCTGAGTTTAAACCATTTTAAACCCACATTGAAATTCCTTCTTTACATTATCCTTAAACAGGATATGCAGTCGGAAGATGGGTGGATCATGAGAAATTGTTTTTCAGATAATGTTCAGCATGATTATAATTTACCTAAAACTGTGTAAGCTGCACATTCATTTCAGAAAAACACAACACACAACAGCACAGCCCTTGTCTTGACATCACATAAATATCAGACAACCATCAAATGAATCCTACAAAAATATATTACATGGTTAGTATACTTCAAATACACAACAATGAACATAATGTGCTGAACAAAATGACTGTTTTTCCTGATACTGTACTACACCATGTGTGCGTGTGTGTATGTATACAAACACACACACACATACACATATATAGTGTCTGAATGTGAAATACATACATGATGACAACTAGTAATGCATAGTACAGTAAATTCATACTTTCAGGCAAGTGGCAGGATGTCACAAAAATAAAAAGTGCAAATCTGGGCCTTAGTAGATTTTATTTTACTTACTGGAGGAGAGAGGAACAGCAGGTTCAGATGAGCTATTTCTACCAAATTCTGCATAGAGAACTGGGTAACTGCCTTAATGCTCACACAAACAGATTTATCAGACTTTTGGGCTAGTTAATGCTCTGGTACTGAGATTAAAACAATATCTTAATTACATGTAATTAAGATATTGCATGTTTAAAGGCTGGATTTACAAGAAAATATGGTTATAAGAAGTCATTCAAAAACACGCTGAACATATTAAATTGATTTGTAATATTTATCATTATTAATATTTATTTTATAGTGGTAAGCATGGATATCCATATCCATGGATTACAACAGATATTTAGAGACACCGAATAAAATCTTGTTTTAGTAAATAGTAAATGCAACACAAATACTATTTGCTTCAAGCAGGCTGAAGAAAAATACTCATTTAAGTAAATATGCACTGAAAATGCAAAGTAAGCTGAAATTAGTCTTGTCCATTAAGAGGACCAGGCACATTTAAATACTTTAAATCAACCAGAAAAATCTCTTCATGAATATTTCTACAGCAAATCGCTGTACAAAACAAAACAGCTTTGGATGTAAATGACAATTGTTCACATGACAATGACAATTGTGACAATTGTATTCATGGGAATGGGAGACATGTCTGACTGTGCAGAATAACAGGAGAGCTGGATGTGTGTCAGCCCCACATAAGATTTTCTGATTAATTAGATAGAAATTCCATTTCTAAAAACTATCTTCTTCAGTATGACACTAAATAAAAGAAAAAAAGTATGGCTTACAAAGATCATGTTACAGGCAGAAACCTCTTGCCACCTGCTCCTAACCATGTGTAACATTCACAACATTTTAACTGTAATAATGTTGCTGTGACAACTTCATAACCTTCAGCATAATAATGTTATGTTTTATGGTCCCGACTAAATTTCCATCAAACATAATCATTATGTCATGCAATTTTAATCTATACAAACTAATAGAAAAAGACTGAACATGCCCATAAGTTAAAAGCAGATTCATAGTACCAAATCATGCAATGCATTTCTATCTTGGTATTCTCATCATTAACCTTAATAATACCTGTAAAACTGACAGTTTAGAGAAACTAGCCACCTCCTTCCATTATGTTTTCCCAGATTTCCCATTGTAATCAGAGCACCATTAAATCCCATTAAATAATGTCCCATAATTTTAGAAATTCTAATGTACTGCTAGACTTTAATTTACTGGTGCCAATTGAAACCACTTACCTAGGGCTATTTATTTACATATTTGCATTTTGTACTTCTCTTGGGGCTCCCCAGTAATGTAGAATCAGGCTTACAATTACAGGTGCTACATTAAAATCATAACTTTTCATAATTTATTTTGTCTATTTATAGTTTATTGTAATAAAGGACGTAATCTCATTAAGTATACATACATTTTTAACCTAATTTTGACTATTTAAAATTAAAATCAAATGGATGCATAAAACAGCCTGCATGGTATTGTTTGTATCTGTAATATTAAAAAAATAAACCGTTAACCATAACGCCAAACAAAATCAATTCACCAAAAAATTCCAGCTCTCAAATGAATTATCTTAATTTAAATAATATTGATTTCTTCCCCCTCGAAAGCACAAATCAATGGCTTGGGGAACCAAATTATGTTACACCAACAATAAGGACCATTCAATGTTGTGTCGTTCTTTAGAACTTATGTAGAAAAATGTTTTA
This sequence comes from Mormyrus iriodes, assembly GCA_011763525.2. Taxonomy (NCBI): domain Eukaryota; kingdom Metazoa; phylum Chordata; class Actinopteri; order Osteoglossiformes; family Mormyridae; genus Mormyrus; species Mormyrus iriodes. The sequence goes on along the minus strand of JAAGVU020000113.1, from coordinate 12,903,334 downwards.
AAAATCCAAATAGTGTTACATTTACACGTTAAGAGCAGAAAGTGTCTGAAAGTTAAATCTCCCTAAAAGACCATTACGAAACAATCCTGTCTAACAAAACAACCGTTTTGTTCAGTGTGACTTGCAAACTGTGTGCAAGCATGTGTAAAACATGCTAACGCACTGGGGCGCATCAGAATCAGGACTTCTCCTCGTCTTCTGGAAATAACCACGCCTGCCTGATGCTGGAAGGGAGAACATGACTGCTCGCATTTTGAAACACTGACGCGCCTTAAACGACACTAGATGCAGCCGTCCTCTCACTGATGAAATTTCCAGCCAAGCGGCCTCACCCGTTTCTGCACGAAGCAGCACCCAGGCACCGCGCACACACTTACCCTCATGGGCCGGCTCCGGGTCGGGAGTGAGGGAGATGTCGTTGAGCTCACGCAGACAAAGCCATTCCCCGTCCACGGAGACCCGAAAGTTGCAAAGGTAAATAGTCTCCCTGGCAGCCTGCGTGATTTTGTCGGTGGTGGGGGTAGGGGCATCACTCTGAGGTGTCAGATCAGACATGATGACTCAGCTTTGGTACCACAGCACAAAAACAGCCCTCCACCAGGCCAGGCACAGGGAAAAGGAAAAAAAAACACAAAAGAATTATACCACTACAGCTCTGCCAGTCTCCTCCGCTTGGTAACAGCGGAAAGAAAACAACAGGAGCGAATAAGACTGATAACAACCCACCCCAATAACGCAGAAGCACAAAAAGGATGCTGTTCTTTTCTGTTCCCTTGCCTCCTCCCTCTTTTCACCCTCACACTCAAGTGAGGAGCTAAAGTCACCGTCTCTACAGCAAAGTCTCCGCTATGTTCCACATTAGCTGCTGCCGAGGTGCTCAGTCGGAGGATCTGAGAGGCAGCGTAAACGGGTGATGCTGCTGAAATCACGGTCTTACACTCCCCGACTCAGCCCGGTTCGTAATAATTGGATTGGCTGCGCGTACTGCACTGGGTGTAAACCAAGATGGCCGCCGAATGAGCTGTGCTGAGGCTCAGGCATCACGTGGCCAGATAGCATATGGGTGGGGTGGCTGGGTGGGGAGGGGGTTAAAAAATCTACTGCCGAGATGCATCTCCAAGATTGGTGATGCGAATGCGGCTCATATGTGTCTATCATTTTAAATACACTTTTTTCAGAGTGTATCAATGGAAACACAAGTTGCTGTGAGGTTATTGCTGAATATATAATGAAAGCATTGCATATGAATTTAGTATTAACATTTCAGTAAGAAGTTCAAATGGATGTGTATAAGCAGCAAATAAAAATGAAATCACATAATACACTTAAGCCTACCATAAACACTAAATGTTAAATTAGCTGTACTAAAATTATTATTAATTTAACATAAAGCATATATACACTGAGTCTGTATTTGGGCTGTTAATAATCATATCACTGCCTTCAAAAATTTCTGAAGATGAAACTGAACCCAGCCGTCATTATAAGAAAGGCCAGGTTAATTAATCACACTGGCAACAAACTTTCTGTTCAGTTAATTTAAATGCTCAAAAGTTCACTTTCAAAATTCTATTCATTAGTTTCACTAAGTTAATAATTGATTGCAGTGAATTTTTAGATATTACAGAAATATACTCAACAGACATTGTGACATTGCCTTTATGTTTTAAATTTTCGGATGATTTTATGTATGAGACATAGAATTATGGTTATAATTTATAGATCAATAAATATGTTTTTGTAGTTATCTGTTACACTGATTAGTTAAAAAAAAAAATGTGAACAGTAACCCTGAATAAAACCAAGTGTGTTAATGTGCTTGACAGGAAATGTTATGTCCTGATTTGTTTATGTGTGGGGCCACTTTCAGGGGTATGAAAATAGCATGATGGACACGTTCAGCACATCTAGTCCAGAATACAGTTCACCGATTACCTGTCATATGAATGGTAGTCCTCAGTGGCCACACCTGCCTACAGACAGTTCTGGTCTGCAATCATTCAATTCACATTTGCATTAAATCTAACTATCTATTTAAGCTCTCTTTGGTCAATGATTTCTTTTTCTTCTTCATTTACAGTGATTGCCTATGCCTGAAAAACGATTTTTAAAATTTTTTTTTCAGTCCACAAAGGAAAACTCAATTTTATAAAAAAAAATGTGAATGCAATCAAAAACCTAAAAAAAAGTTTGTCATAAGGGTTATGCCCATTGAAATGAATGGTGACACCCCCACAAAGACATAGATACCTAATCTGTGTGTGTTTGTGTGTGTGTCTGTCTGTCTGTCTGTCTGTGTTCATAATTATTACATTGTGGGGATCAGATTTCCCCACAATATGATAAAAAACTGTAACTATTTACCTTGTGGGGATAATTTTATAAAAATCTGCAACTGTAAACATCCATCCATCCAGCCAGCCGTCCATCCATTTTCCAGAACCGCTTATTCCATTTCAGGTCACGGGGGGTCTGGAGCCTATCCCGGAGGCTGCGGGCGCAAGGCAGGGAACAACCCAGGATGGGGCGCCAACCC
>JAAGVU020000113.1:12890169-12900698 GCA_011763525.2 Mormyrus iriodes | reverse complement strand
TGCAGAACACAATCACTTTGCAACACCCTAGCAACCATCTAATTTGGTGATTTTGGTGAGGAGCAAGAGCATACATAGCTCTTCTTTCCTCCTCTGTCTTGCAGGAGTCGAGTGCAGCCAAACATTAGCCCTTCAGGGCACTTTTACGAGCCTTGTCAACAATACTTTTTGCAATGTTTGAGAGGTTGACCACCATTTGTCTGTCAGCATCAACTGTGGTTACAAGCCTCATTTCTTCTAGAAGCTATGACAGAAAAAGTATGACAGTTTATTTATTTATTTATTATTTTTTTATTTAAAAAAGCATTTAAAAAAACATTTGGAACATTTGTCTAATTAAAGCTATTTTGAAGCCACATTCTGCACTACAACAGTTTACCCAAATGCCTCATGGGCCTTCCTCACAATCATTCAAATAGCTTTAAAGGCTTTAAAAATACATGTTCCTTGAGGATGGGAAAGGCCCACAATTTAGCTTGGAATTCAAGGTAAGAGCTTTGACCTCACCAACAATGGATGGCATAGGCATGGAAACTCATCAAGGACTGCAGCTGTTGGATGTTCCTTGATAAAATGAGCCCTGTATTTCGTGTTTTAACCATTCCATTTTTTTATTAGTTCATAGTTTGACCTTTGTTTTAGAGCTTCAGTTTTCAGTGCTTCTTTATGATGCTGAATGCTGTGTTCGTCCTCTTCATCAGGAATGTCCAAAGTCTAAGTCATAGGTAAGAAAAACAATTTTAAAATGTACATTTGCACTGAACTTATTGGAATATGCACTAATTCTGTTGAATCAGCATTAGGGCTCTTTCAAACAGGATATTATCTTAACCTTTGGCTAATCACCCAAGACCCTGCGCTAGCATTCTGAGATATTCCTTGCATCTACTCAGTTATGTGGGTGGAATGATAGTCCTGACTATGTCTATATGGGGACATTCTGAGCCTAGCTCATCTCCTGGCAGAGCTCAATGAATCCTGAGCCACTGTTGCCAGCTGTACTCAAGAATCGAGGGCTACACCCATACTCGTAGAACTTGATTGACTAACCATGACACTAGAATTTCTGCAATCTCACACTGAAAATGAATAGGTAGTATGTAAAATGCATCCAGGTTAGCAACCCTGAAAAGCTTAAGAATTTGCCCAAAATACATTACCTGGGCCCAAAGTAATGCTTATAGCAATACTCCAGATTAAAAACAACCTATTTCTATTTCTGCAGAACAATGAGTTAAGCTTTCATTTGGAAGCAAAACTGGGCTGGTTCCAAAAACTTTGAGAAATTTTTCGTCTTTCAGCCAAATGGCTTACAACGTGACCCATTAAGGCATCTGTAGACGCATCCAAATGGCTACTTTTAATCAAGTAGCAAGGCTCAAAATAGCATCACACTTTGGTGGTATTATTAAGAGGGTCCACATAAAACGAAGTATCTAGAATTTGGTAAGCAGAGTTTTTGCACAAAATAATTTCTTCATAAACTTTTTGTAAACACAACAGTGGCTTGCCTAGCCAGTAATAGCTAGCTTGCTAGATAGGCTATAAAAATGTTTATACAGTTCTAACTGCTCGTGTTGTACTGTAAGCCATTTGTTTTTACTCTGGAATATTGCTTTAAATTGCTTTTTTAGTCTTACCAGCAGCTGAACTAATGACTTACTATGTAGGCTTTCTTCACTGAAGACTCACTGCCCTCTGGTGCAGCTCTTAGCTTCCTTCCACCATTTGGTGATGAGAATCTCTTCCTCATTTTTGCAACTTCGCTGTTGCCAATCAGGGGAATTCTCTCTTTTTTTAAATTTGTTGCGCAATGACTCCAAGAGGGCATCCTAACCAAATATAATATAAAAGAAATTTTGGCCCTCTATGACACACTGAGTCTTCAGACCATGAGAGTATTGACTGTGATCATGTACTGCTTCTTTAGGTTGTATTTGCAGCATTGCTATGTCCTTTGTTCTTGTTAGTAAGAGAGGTTACCTTAAAAGGTTCTCCCTTTAAGATCCTAATAAGGTTCTTTAAAGAGCTTCATGATACATGGTTCTGCAAAGAACCAGTGGGTAAAAGGTTCTTTGTAGAACCAAAGAAGGTTCCCCTATGGCATCACTGTGAAGAACCACGTTTGGTTCTAACTTGAACCTTTATTTTTAAGGGTGTAGGGCGCATTCACAAAGCACATGTAGGCTATGCCAGCAAAGTGCCACAAACTCTTACAAAACTACGCAGGAAAAAAGAGAAGGTCAACTGTTTTGTGGCAAGGCCAGAATTTGTGTCATTGCTTCTAATCCATTGGTACCCTGCCATGGTCTTTATGAGTTTATGACAAGGCATTTTGTTACGCTTTTTCAGACGTCCTCTTCATCTCGTCATATTGATTTTCTTCTATAGATTTCAGTACCTCTGTCTGTTCTTTAAATGTTTCTTAGTACCCCTTTCCAGTCTGTTTATGTTTATGGCTAACCATTACAGACTCATTTATCTCCCGACTCATTCACTGAACCTTACATCACACTTGCGAAAGTCATAAATAGTTATAAAAAAGAACAGACTGTCAAACTAAGTGATATACGGCAGATGGCTAACAGACAGGTCTTGTACTTAAAGGGAAAGATTCCAGTTTGGAGTTCCTTTTGTCTTTGTAGGAAATGGTGATTTTTTTTATTTTATACAGTGATCCCTCGCTATATCGCGCTTTGACATTCGCGGCTTCACTGTATAGCGGATTTTATATGCAAGCATATCTAAATATATATCGCAGATTTTTCGCTAGTTCGCGAATTTCTGCGTACAATAGGTCTTTATATTTCTGGTACATGCTTCCTCAGTTGGTTTGCCCTGTTGATTTCATACACAGGACGCTATTGGCGGATGACTGAGAAGCTACCCAATCAGAGCATGCGGTTATGTATCCTGGGTTGATATACCATATGTATATTTATGCGTAGTATATAAACAGTTTGTTTACATACATCATTTCAACGAATCTTACCTTATATCTAAGAGAATATAAAGGGATTATAAGGGCTTAAAATATACAAAAATAACCATATAAACATATGGTTTTTACTTTGCGGATTTTCACCTTTTGCGGGGGGTTCTGGAACGCAACCCCCACAATAGACGAGGGATCACTGTATATGATTATGTCATTTGCTAACAGAGTCAGCTATTAGGAGGTGTAAAATATGGTATTCTAATTAAGCAGTTAGCTAATTTTTATGAGGTCTGTCAAAAACTGAAAGCATTCTGAAATTCCATGGCTTGAACATGAATCCTCTCTTATACAGATAAGGGCAGAATTATTAGCCCCCCTATGAAATTTAAAGGTTTTGTCAAAATTCTTCCAAGTGCTTTTTTAACAGAGCAAGAGATTTTTAGCATACCATTTCTAAACATATTAGTTTTCTTTAGGAAGCATAAAGGATTTCCGTTTGCACCCAATAACAGAATTATTTCAGAAAAACCAATATTATTGTTTTGAATTAACAATATTATTAGCACCCTGAAAAACTGACCTTTTTATTGAGCCATAGCACAAACCACTGCTGTGCACTGCTTTAACTCTGTAATGCTCAAAGCTTGTAAAATCAAGTTACACCTGAGGGTTATCCTTCAATTAACATACAATTAAGTAGAACAGGGTTTGCAGCAGCAAGGATTTGAGCTTTGGCATCATGCCAAAAATAAAAAAAATCAGTTTAGACTTGAGAAAAAGAATTGTTGATGCTCATAACACAGGAGATGGATGTACAAAGTTATCACAGCGTTCCCAAGTGTCAAGAACTGGAGTGAGAAGTATCATCAAGAAATTCAAAGAGAGCCAGTACAGAAGAAACCTGGCAGAGGTAGGAAGCAAAAGATTTCAAAGACTCTGGAATGAAAACTAGTGAGAAATGTGTCTAAAGACCGCAGAACATCTGCCAAGACACTAGTGAATGACTTGGCCAAGTCAGGATATGTAGTCTCAAAGAAGACAATCACTAGAACTCTGCACAGGAATGGACTGCGAGGTTGCAGACCAAGAAAAACTCAACTTCTGCGGAAGAGACTGAAGCATGCTAAGGACAACCTGGAAAAAGATTATGTATACCGGGAGTGTGTTTGCTCAGATGAGCTTTTTGGCCATAAAAATGCTGCTTGTGTTTGAAGAAAGAAGGGAGAAGTGTACAACCCAAAGAACACTGTCCCCACAGTTACACACAGTGGTGGGAGTATTATGCTGTGGGGATGCTTCAGTGTGTCTGGAACTGGGAATCTTGTCAAGGTGGAAGGAGCCATGAAGAAAGATCTTAAACGAAAACCTCAAGCAGTCTGCAGCAAAACTGGGTCTTCCAACACGACAATGAGCCAAAACATACGTCACTCCTGGTGAAGAAAAAAAGCCCTGATTTGAATCCCATTGAAAATCTGTTGGGTGAACTGAAGACCAAAGTCCATGGCAGTAGACCATCAAATCTGGAGAAGCATGAGAGGTTCACCAAAGAAGAATGGGCTGGGATGGCTCCGGAGACGTGTGTGAGACTTGTTACAAACTACAACAAATGACTGCAGGCTCTTCAACAAAAAGGAGACATGACTGACTTTTAGCATCAGGGGGGCTAATAATTTTCACCCTGGTAGTTTTTGGTTGTTGTGAAAAAAGTTTGCTTCCGTATGCAAAGTACAATAATGTAAGCATCTGAAATAAAAGCAGGATGTTTGGAAAAGCTTTGTTAGAAATTCCCTGCTCTGTTTAAGAGCACTTGGGAAATACTTTAACAAAAATTACATTTTCATAGGGGGGCTGATAATTTTGCCCTCATCTGTATATCAGTTTGCTTGTGTTACACCATGCTTCCGCTCCACCTGCTGTCTCTCCCCAGTTTGGCTCTAATGAGCCACAACCATTAATCATTTAATTAGATTACTGCCCCCCCCCCCCCAATGGTCTTTTGCGTTTGCCGTGTTTCTGTTTATGTTTTCCCTAATAAAGCCCCTTTTCGTTCCTCCCAGCACTCGTCCTCACCTCCTCCCATGCCCCGACGTGACAGCTTGGGATCAATGAAGTTGATTTGTATAGCTTTGCTGCAATTACAGTATTTGTAAGGAGATGTATGGTGGCATGATTTCCAGGTATGGTTCCAGTTTAGTGAGACTTTTTTTATTTTGATGGCTTCACTCCAGCATGAGGGGTTTTGGAGGTTTGTCCTCGGCGCCTAATTGCGTTTGATCGTAAGGTATAAATAACATAGAAGTATATTTGATGGGAGTTCGGCCGAACTATGTGTCAATGATGGAAGCTGGTAAGATGTGGTCCCTTATGGTGCAGTCATGGTTTAGTGTAAGGGTTTTTAAAAACATAATCATTGTATAGTATTTTTTGTAGTCGGTTTCATGAACAAGCCAAATTCAATCTTGAGTGCGAGTGGGCGGGTGCTTCTCCAGCTCTCATCTTATCTGTATTAAATGTTATTTAACTCCAGTTGACAACTGCATTTATTGATCTGAATATTATTGTGAACTTAACACCATTACATGGTATTGCTATTGTTATGAACTTTATGGTTCCGTTGCGGTGTTTTAACAGAGTGGTATGTTTTTAACAAGGTGGTTTGTGAGCTTTTAATTAATTGTTTGATTTGTATGTGGATTTTAATTGCTGTGACGTTGTATCCAAGTGCTATGGCGTGGTGCTCCATGGCGTATCAATAAACGCAGTTATATGGTATGTTGCTGTTGTGTTCTTCCCCACCATCTCCTTATTCTTCTCCCAATTGGTAGAGTGACTTTAGTGGGGAGTATCCACTTGTATAGGAAGTTGTCACGTCCAGCCTCGCCCTACCAGTCTATTCCCTGTGTTTCCCACAGGTGGGGCTGCTGATCAGCCACGCCTGTAGCTCATTGTTGTCACCTCATGTTCCTGCCTCTTGTTAACCAGCCACAAGTGCCCCTTGTTTATCCCTGCCTTCCCTGTGTATAAGAGTTTCCCCAGTCCTGTGCTCCCCTGTCGGGTCATTGACGTTATATGCTGTTCCTCTGTGTTCCCTACATTAATAAACTCCCTGCACGAACTCTGCCTTCTGTGCCTGCATCATGCCTCACCGTCATCCCCGCTGGCATGACAGAAGTAGTGATTTGGGTTTTATCCTTAGGGTCCTGTTGGGAAGTAATTACTCCTTAACAGTATAAATACATTTACATAGATTTTTTGCTTGTTCATTTTAAATTTGAGTATTAATGACCAGCAGCAATAAGCGGTTTACCAAATGCAGCAAAAATAAATGGAGAGATTGGACTTCCTTGCATAAAAAGCTATTTTGAAACAAAACTATTGGTGAATATGCTCTCTGGGAATCAAAGATCAATTTATTTGATTTCTTTTATGTCATTAAAAATGTTCTTGGCATCAACTGATGCCAAGACTTTTTTTCATTTACACAATTGATTATTTGGTGTACATTGTAAAATAAATGTCCGTTTTTGATGCAATTTGTTTGAAAAGGGAGATTCATGGTGCCGTTAATGATTCCATTCATATTCTCTGAATGGTTGTGTCTGTAATGTGAGGAATGTGATGGTGAAATCTTTCACAGTGCTCAAATTGTGAGGTTTATAGCCCAGTATTCTCAACACGGTCTTTGAGGACCCCCAGACAGTCCATGTTTTTGTTTCGTCCCAGCTCCCGGTAGTGGACTGTCTGTGGATTCCAAAGAACTGGGTTGAGAAGAGGTGGTACAGAAATTTTTCAACAAATTAGCCAGTGTAGGGTTTCAGAGGTGCTGGAGTTTATATGAGGTAGCACAGGGCACAAGGCAGGGAAACCTCTTGTACAGGATGCCAGTCCATTAAGGGGCATACACTTACACACTGTGGACAGTTTAGAAATGCTGATTCACCTAATTAGTTTTTGGACTGCAAGAAGAACCTCATACAACCAGAGGTGGATAGTTCAGGTCAGGAAAATAAAAATCCAGACCAAAATTTTAACCAGCTGAGAATAAAGAGCCAAAGGTAATTGGTTGGTTGAAACAAAATCTTGTTCTGGATTTTTTACTTTGAACTATCCACTTCTGCATAGAACATGGGGAGAACACCACAAAAATTCAAACCCCAAAACACTGGAGACAGCTACTCATTGAGCCATCCAATTTTACTATTGTATGTTTGTATTGTTTTTTTTTCACATTGTAGATGGAATAGAATGATCTATATGAAGAAGACACAGGATTTTTGACAGTAGTTTTGACACAGGATTAATATTGATCATTATGCAAAACATGTCTGTTTCACACATTAACATTTTTGTCAATTTTGCTTAATTTTGTTTGACTTTGTTCAAAAAACACTGGCCTGATGTGTTACAGTCTTTGCTGTCTGTTTTTGTACAATCATCAATAGAATTATTTTTCATAATTTAAAGTCATTTGGAGCTAGGAAGTCCAGATGAAGAGTGATGTTCAGCCCAGTTTTTCCTCAAATGGATTGGTTTATGATTGTCAGGGATGGCCCAAAGGCAAATCAAGTTTCTGGTGATGGATATTTAATTCTCAAAAATTCCACTGACAAGTGTAAAACAGATGGGAGGAAAAAAAACAAGTTCACTAAATAAAAAAGAAAATTTGAAAATTACAAGCACAAACGCATACACCTATCCAAAAAGAAGCGAAGGGCTATAAGACCACTTAAAAAATCGGAGCACTTCCAATAGTAGCACTCAGACAAGGGCTTTCAGTGCCAGCCATCTCCCAAGTGACTAATGGCTACCCAACAGAAAGTAAGTCAGTCTCCCAGACTTAACCATGAGCAGTTGAAAAAGTTAATTCATTATATCATTTTCTTTAACTTGTATAGGGATGGAGTTGGATAAGCGATCTCAAGATGCAGCACACCATGCCTTGATGAAAAGAACTTCCTGAATACCTGAGAAAGAAAGTTACTGAAATATATTAGTTGGGAAAGGTGTCCAAAACACTTTCTAAATGCCTTGGATTCCAGAGTACCACCTTGAAACTCGGATTACCCAGGTTGTCCTTTGTATTTATTGGAAATCGGACACCGTGTTTCAGACATAAGTGTTATGGATAAGCAAAAATGCAAATACTTTGTGATGGCGCTGTATCTGTTCATTTGGGGTATTCTTAATACCCTTTTAAAAGGGATACAATGATTATTTTCAATGTTCCAAATGGGAACTGGGAATTTCCCATTATGAATACTGACAATCTGAGTATGATATTGCCACATTATAATTATTTGGAAACTGGCATTTCTTGTATTAAACGGTACAATTGTTCTCCAGAATTCTGCTGGATGAAAGGAATGTGCATAGCTTGAAATGAATTGAGACTTTGTTCAAAACCTTTCTTTATTGGTTTTCTTGGTAATTTCCATCTTAAGCTCTCATAGAAGAGAGAGTCGTTGTAATAAAACTATGGTACATTTTCCTACTTCTGCTGTCCATGTGTCACTCTGAGTACATTGTTATAAAGATGCAATAGTGCACTTCTCAGTGTGCTAGTATACTTTCAGCAACCAACATAACTGAGCCTTTTGATTCATTACTGTACAAAAACACAGACCCAGGACAATTAACAGAAAGCATGACAAAAAATGACAAGTCCTGAGCCCTTGCAACACCTTTCTTTCCGACATCTTTCTGGCAGCATTTCAGAAAGAAATTGTTCTTTTTCTAAGTTATTTTGGTTAATTATACTAAACAGTTTTAATTTTCAAAGGAGCAGTAATCTAATTAATCCATTTGAAAAATGAAATCTGGTACTGGTATATGGCTGGAGTGTAAGGGTGATGTGAAAAGCTTGCCGCAAGTAACAGGTCATTTTTCCGCTTTCACTTGGTGTGTTTTGAGAATCATGATCGAAAGCACAGGGTCCTCAGTCTGTACTGTCCAAGGACTAATTGTTTTTTCTGTTTAGTTGGACTGCATCAGAGGTGCATGGCCCCAGGGCTATGGTGGCTGCAGGGGGCAATCACTGTTTTGAAGTTTGTTTTATGGGGAACCAGTTGAACTTTGCATTGATACAGATAGCTTACAGTATTGGGCTGATGTACCATGTAATAGCTGTACTGTAGTGTGTTTTGTCAGTATTGTATTAGTAATTGGAAAACTTGAATTGCTCCTATGTCTTCTTATTGTTCAGTTGTACATCAAGAGAATTACTTAAGCCCATTATGCGCATAATTTACCAACATGCGGCTGTGTTATACCTGCTCATTGTCAGGACTGCCTATGTCTTGCTGTGTAATGAGTAATCTGAGTGCTGTGTATGCAATATTTTGCTTTCATGCTTGTGCTTTCCTTCTTTTTGTGTGACTGTTTACTGATTATTTGGTGATTTGTATTGAGGCTGGTATTTGTCACCCTCCTTTTGGGTAACTCAATTGTACCTGTTTGGCATTAGAGTCATCTTGGAAATCCTAGAAGGGTTGTATACATTTCTGATCTGATGGTTTTCAGATGCTTAATATACAGCTCTAAGTCAGCCACCACTAGAGTGGACTGGGTTATTTATTTATTTTATTGACATTGTATGTTGGAGTAAAGAGCCGTTCCTGTAAATCAGTGCTTCTTCATGAGTTTTATTTATATTGCTCCTCTTTGAGCCTGCTGGAGGGAGTTCCCTCAATGGCTTCAGTTATAAGGGGTATTCCATCCCCAGAGTGGTGTAATCACATTAGTCTGGAGGTACTAGTGGCCACACATGTACTAACACACTATCAGTTTTCTCCTGACAAAATGCAGCGCCATCACCTTACCCCTTTCAAACAGGGCTGACTAAGGCAGCAAAACACCAGGTGTAATATTCTACAGTTCACTCACCCTCTACATTTTCTGTGTATACATCAGCTGGTACTGAATAATCCATGCTTTTAGTATCAAATTGTTCTTTCTATCTCTAACGTGCTCTGGAAAAAATATGTTAGCCACTATATAATATTTAATAAATGGAATATAAGAAAAATAGCCATTTATAACCATTATTTATTAACATGTTTATAACTGTTCACAAAGTAAGGAAAGAAAAGGTTCTTGCATCTGGTGCCAGATGGTGAGCTGTGTGAAGTACTTCTATATAATGGATCTTTAAAATAATTGCCATCTGTGAGTATTTTGCAGGGACATTCTGTCTGGATAAAAATTGCTTCTTGTTTCATGTTCCTTTCACTTTAGTTTTGCTTTTGATTCTTCCTCTGAAAAAACATTATTTGCAGGAAATCATTTCGACATCCTGAAATTGTATGGGTTTTTGTAGGTCAGATGAAGTCATGCCACGAGCACCGGTAGACATACTGGTTAGTGGAGTCCTAGAAGCTGGTTTCTGTAAGAATGCAGAGGGAGTTGCCTTACAGGTGTGATCACCTGCTATTGGCAAAACAGGAGATACTGCTATACATCTATCTATCTATCTATCCATCCATTTCCTATAACCGCTTATTCCATATGGGTCGCGGGGGGTCCAGAGCCTATGGGCACAAGGCAGGGAACAACCCAGGATGGGGCGCCAACCCATCGCTGGGCACACTCACAC